>CM076583.1:957314146-957816646 GCA_034641835.2 Pinus albicaulis | reverse complement strand
TCATAACTACTCTTTTTGCATGCACACACATATGTCTTTTCCAAAAGAACCTAACTAAATCTTGCTTGCATATGCATAGTATTTTCCACAAGATAAATAACACATTATTTCATACAATATAAATTATTTTCAAAATCATACTAGCATAATATCCCATAATCCCTTCAATAAAATTAACATCATGGGTATATTTATATGCACATCAACATAATATTCTTTTAAATGAAATAGTTGATAATCTGGTGGATGCATATGCATATTTTTTTCCAAATAAATCTATTGTAACAACCATGCCTTATATGCATATAAACACTTTTTATTTCAAATAAACTTAGAAAGATCATAATTATATTTATGCCTAAACAACTGTTCTTTTTCCAAAAGAAACTAATACCATAATTATTATTTTCGTGCATACAATTACATATTTCTCTAACCCAATTTATGTTCTTTTGTGCATGTAGTACGTGTATTTTCTAGAAAATTTGACATTAATTTCATGCATACAACCTCATAATAAAAAAAACATGGGTTATTATATCTATAAGCACATGATTCATAAGCACGTTTTCAAGAAAATAATTCCAACTCTGATTATGTCATGGACGAGTTCATATGCATTTTCTTTCTAACACATTAGCACCATTAGTTTATCTTTACCATGTAGTTTTTGTAAGAAAATAATGTGGATGTTATTTTATTCAGAATACATTCATGTGCAAACATTTTCCAAAATTAGTATAATCAATTTTTACTTTTACCATACTTGTATGCAAACACAACCATAACTAAACACTTTGAACAATGTAACGTTTTCAATAACACCACACAATTTCCCATTCTATTAACCATAGAGTCATAGCTAATTATCTTTTTTGTGGTATTTCCTTGCCTTGAATGGTGCTATGGTTAGTCCTTGACTCTTAACTATCTTTTCATTCTTGGAACTCCATCATTATATCATCAATATTGTAGGGAATTTTACATTTACCATACATTGTTACTTTCTCAAGAAAATCGTTGGTAGCAGACTTGTACTCAAATTGACAAAAATAATCATAAGCATAAGCCCTCTCAAACTTGGTGTATTTCTCAAATTCATAACAAATACATCACCCTTGATGCACTAAATGATCACATGGCTAATCGTTGATCAAAAGGGTTAGTATTTGGAAAAGCATGGAATGTGAAAAATAATCAAACATGACAAACATCAACCATCGCTACGAAATAACATAGAGTGAGTACTTGATCCAGTGTGTTGGAGATGCAAATATTTCCTTATATGGTAATGAATTAAACTCATTGTAAGGCATTGTCTTTAATATCATTGTGGATTCATTGGTGGCTATCACCACACCCATTGTACAAGCCATCTCTACAAAGGGATACAAGAAACTAAAACTTGAAGAAACCATTCACATATATTTTCCTCATCTCCAATCTTGATTTCACAGTCCTCCTCTAACTACGGGTTCTACAGTTCATTCCATAAATTATTCTTGATTTATAATAATTTGAGATAATTAAAATAAATTTTATCACTTTCTACCCATGTCCAGCATTTTAGGGATGTTACATACTACCCCCTTTCAAGAGAACATCGTCCTCAATGTCTATCTCTCACTGGAAATTTCACTCCTACTCATGATATAACAATCTAAAAAACCCAAAAGATAAACGTTTTCCTTCAAAATGAAGGATTTTGTTTCCAAAAAATATTAGTAAGGAAAAAAAAAACAAAAATATTTTTCCATATTCATAATCATTTACAACTGCAAGAATAAATATCTTCTACTTATCATCATTTTATCCATTATTCAATCTCACAAGTCTAAAATAAATCCCCTATACCAACTAATTGTTACTTAAAAAATAATTTTGAAAGTCATAAACACTTTAAAACAAGCACTCTAAGAATGGTTGGACAACCCATCAACACTCCATGGTAATTACCCTGTAATTCATGGCTAAACAATTCAATCACATTAGTCACAAAATTTTCAATCAAATTAAATACTTTTAACTATCAATCATTCATACAATATCAAGAGATATTTTTACGATGTTACTTCCATAAGTGCTTTGATGGAACTAAACCTCTAATCATAAAAATGATAAATCATTGCACCAACTGCATATTTTCCTAGCCCCTACTAAGATGTTCAAAATATTAGTAATACAACAAAGGAACTTACACTTTGAGTAATTTATTTTCTAAGCAGGAGGCTCACTTTCTATGAAGATGTAGATATAATACTTTTAACAATCATATATACAATTCATTTTTAACACAATATATAATTGTTTTTTTAATTTTTTCTACTATGATAACCATAGTGGAAAAAGAATACTACTCCCAACCAATGGGAACTAGTTTCCACAACAAGATCAAGTCATTTCCACATCTAGATAGTTCTATGACAGTGACCATAGTAGGTCCATTCTGTAATTCCACTGGCCAACCAGCTCAATAATTCCAATGACCACAAATTGTCACATATAATATTTATCTTGGTATTGTCTTGAATATTCCTTCGACAACGTCCAGTCTATGATGAATTTTTGGGCCTCCTCCAACAGGCTCCAAAATCATCATAATTTCCCCAATACTTTCTCTTTTTCCCGATCTTGTCAAACGTTTTTCCCTTACTGAGATAATCTATCTCTAGGGAGAGGAAATTCAGTCACGAAAGCGCCATCAACCCCTTGAGGCAGGAAACCATGATCAACCCAAGCCCTTCTGGGCTTTCACAATTGACCACATATTTCTAGCATGTAAAATTATGTTTTAGCACTATTTTCCATAGTGATTTACATAACGTACCATATTCACGTTATTATTAAAAAAAAAGAAACATTTATGTACATCATGCATTCATACAATATGGGTCCACAATACCTACATTGACAGGATACATAACTGACATATTGGTGGTATGAATTATGATTTTCGAAATAAAAAAATCAGGCATATCATAACAATATACTTTCTTCTTTACAGTTGAAATTTGCATTGCAATTTTTTACCTTCACAAGTTTTCATGTTGCCACTAAGTTATTTCTTAATCCCACCAACAACATTAGTCACAAATACACATTATTTAAAAAAAAATTTACTTTCGCAATCACTTTAGTTTCATGCATACAATACTATCATGCATAAAATTATATGAAAATATTCATTAATGTGTAAATGTTTATCACAGTTAAGGTAACAATCCAAAATATTCCAATTTCCCATAGTGTTCTATTACCATCAAACTAGCACATGAAGTAACCACCATAATCACTTCTTTACAACTTTAAATAAGCTTAATCAAATAAAATTCATGGATATAAGTTCTAATAGTTAGTCATTCAACGCTAAATAATCAATTTTACCAACCATCTTAATGCATTCATGAAAATACTCCATCAACAACTAGCTATTACAATCAAGTCTCACTACTCGACTCATTGTTAATTTTTAATATCTAAAGGGTTTCTTCCAATTTTATTTTAAAACACTTTATCATGATCTTGAAGTAAATTACCCATATTTTACATTCATTTATTCACTCATTATAAGTAATTCATTGTAAATTTAGTCATGTTCATTAAATGTATCATTAATATTCTCATATTTGCAAAAGTTGGTAGTTTATTGTCGCTTTCCTTAGTGACTGTCCAATATTGTTAATAGCTGTAATAGAGGTTTTATTGTCCTTTATCCTCATTAGGATTCAAATGTCATGAAAATAGTTTTTCTATAGAATTTATTACGTACTACTCTTCAATGCGGTTATAAACATGAATCACACATCTCATATCAAAAGTACTCTACTGCATATATCGATATGTATTTGTTAGACTCATGCCTGAGCTAATGCCCACTAGTATCATACCTTGATATTTTTTCCACTTAACAATTCCCAAAATGTGCTAGTGCTACAAATTTAAGCTCTGATACCACTTGTAACATTCCCCAGTAACCTCTCATGAAAATGCATGGAGTTGGAAATTTTTTTATACAATTTACCCACGTGTAACTATCCAAATTATTATTCCATATTGAAAATTAACCATTATATATAATGTTTATGATTACATAGAGTAACTTTATTAAACGAATAGTAAGTTTCATAACCATTAACAATCATTGTTTCAGTATATTAACATAAACTTTTTGGTGTAACTTGGTGATCTGAAAGCAGAGGATTGACTATTTGTATAATTTCAATGAATATTTAATAAGGTTGGTTTTATGTGAATGAATGAGGGAAATCGAATTATTAAAATGCCTTAAACGTAAACTTGAGAAAAAAAAAAAAAAGCATGAAAAACATAAAAAAAATAAGAAAACACAACAAACATTGATGACAAAGTTCATCCCTTCTGGACTACATATATGATTCTGCCTCCAATGGGCTTTGTTGTATTAGGAATGCTAAAAAAGGATATTTAAATAAAATTTCTCTATTCTAGACTATTCATGTAGGCACCAATGGCTACTGTAAAAATGAAGTCCTCGACCTCTATTCTACAATGCAATTTTTTTTTCTCAAAAAGGCCCAAGGATGGCCAAGTTATGCCCAAAAAGGCATTTGCAAAAAGGCATTTGCAAATGGACTCCCTATAAAACACCCCTTCGTAATGCTGCAATGGAAAATATTTTTATAGGCCTATAGGAGGTCCAGGGGTGAAACCCGTGGTAAAACCCGTGGGCCTCCAGAGTGTGCGTTGGCAACATATTATATATTTTTATATTCCACGCAACCCTATTGCAATACATACAAATTGAAATAATTAAGTGGTAACCATATAACATATATGGTATCATTGTATTCGACCGGTGGTATATATCATATAACAACATAATAGAAAGCTTTTGGTGGTGATATAAGGTTGCTTCCCATGGCGTTAACCATGTCAAATACTGTTACATTTGACTGACGGTGGTGGCATTTTATTTAACAATTTTTTGTTATACGTGCTATGTTTGGTGCACTCGTTAAGTGTCCTTTTAGTTTGGCGGAGCCGCCGGGTATGGGTTACCAACCCCTCCCTTGAACACCAATATATATCATTCATGCCATTTGTATATTAAACATATTTTCGTGGGCGAGCGGTAATTTTTTACAATGTTACGTGGGTGGTCAAGTGTTCAACCCCCAAATCTGTCCATCCAATATTTGTGTTGACTTTGACCTGTACCTATGTTGGATTTGACTTCTTGGGTTGAATTTTACCTGCGACGTGTCATGATGTGAGGTTTTCACTTGGTCCACTTTAGCCACTTTTTTCTCTTGTTGGAGGAAAATTTCATATTGCATTTTCTCACTCATACGGAATCCATTTTAGAAACTGAATATAATGTTAGAATCAACGCGACAAGAGTTTCAACTTGGCGTTGATTTTGCGAGAATTTGAGACTGTAAAATTATGAGCATTTTGAAGATCCTCCTAGATCATTCCTCTCCATTTGAAGCTTTTGAACCACTAAAAGTTTATTTTTAAGAAGACATGAGGTGAGTGTATATCTCCCTCACCCTTGCGATCACCAACCACCTTGATTTGCTTGGATTCATGCCATTGAGTCTTACTCAAATATACCCAGCATTTCCATGTCGTAAAGTGCATACCTTCCTCTCAAAGATGGTATATTCCTATAACTGAGTCATACATTTAGATGCAAAGTCATCTATAGTTGGAATTTGAACATTTTCCTTTGGATCCTTCATCATAGGAGGTTCATATAGCCTCAAATTTTCGACAATTACAACTATATATATATATATATATATATATATATATATATATATATATATATATATATATATATATATATATATATATATATATATATATATATATATATGTATGCATGTATGAAGGAAAATTCAACTGGAATGCATTGTGCCCAATTTTTTCAAAAATTATAAAAGGAACATACCTCATTGGTTTCAACTTTTTAACTTCAACTTTCATCCTTTATTTGCTAATGTGTAGCCATAATTGATCACCAACCTAAAAGTGATGATCCACTCGATTCTTGTCATGGCGCATTTTTTACTTATCTTTATTTTTCTCCAATTGATCCTACACTAATTCATGAATCTTCTAGATTCTTTGAATAAAATTGATTGCTTTGTCGGCATGTCCATGTCCATCCTCATCCTTAGCTTCTTCACGAAACATCAAGTCCATTATTTTTTTTGGCAAGTACCCAAAACATGCCTCAAAATGATATCTACCTGTATAAGAATGCAATGCCTGGTTGTAAACATGTTGGAAATAGTGTAAGGATTTACCCGACTTGGGATGTTTACTGCAATAGCCTCCTAGAAGATGTACCATTGTTCTGTTCACCACCTCTATTTGACTGTCAATTTATGGATGAAACATTGTGCTCTTTTTCAAATTAGTTTCCATGAGTCCCTATAAAGTGGACCAAAACTCCCCCATGAAATGAGAGTCCCGATATAAAATTATAGAAGTAGGTAATGCAAAATAAACCCATACATTTTGAAAGAACAGCAGTGCAGTTTTTTCAGCAGTTACTTGCTTTTTACATGGAACAAGAATACACATTTTTCTAAATTGATCAACCACAAAATACAAATAATCATGCCATTTTCTAGACAATGAAAGTCCACCTACAAAATCCATAGATCCATTTTCCCATGGCTGAGAAGGAATTGGAAGTGGCACATACAAACCTAACATTCTATTGTTTGTTTTTTTTGTTGAACATGTGACACAACCTTTGATGTACTTAGTAACTATTTCATTCATTCGAGGCTAGTAGAAATACCTTTTTAACTATTCCATTGTCTTACCTACACCACAATTCCTTAAAACACAAGAAGAATTTGCTTCCCTGATCACATGCACTCTTTCTCCATGCAGCATGCACAACTTTCGAAGATGGTGTAATAACCTATCATGAACATTGTGATTCACTTCTTCCACCTGAGCACCATGTGTTAGCGATTCATAAAAATATTTGAAGTCAAAATCTTCAACATATTTTTCAATGTAATTTTCATGTGGTAAAGAAGTATTTTGCAGAATAAATGAAGAATTCAAAGGAGGTATTGATAGCATATCAACTACTTTATTGGTGGTACCTTTATTATATTTGAATAGTAAGTGGATTTGTTTCCAAAAACCAATCCATCTATAATGTCTAGACTGCTATAACTTAGTTTGAGATTGAAGGTACTGAAGTGGTTTGATGATCTGTATGAATCATTGTTTCTTTTCCCATTAAATAATGTTTCCATTTTTTGACAATTTCATCTAATGCATACAATTCTTTATCATATTTCAGATAGTTAGCAACTTCTTTAGAAAATTTTTCTGAATGAAAAAAAAATAGCCTTCCATTTATGGAATAACAATGCACCCATTGCATACCCACTAGCATCAGTTTCTATTTTAAATAGTTGTTCAAGGTTTGGTAAAGCTAATATCGGAGCTTAAATATATTTTTTCTTTAAAGTGTCATATGCTTTTTTTTTTTGGCCTCCCCACTGAAAGGAGACTTTATAACTTGTTAAAGCATGAAGTGGTGAAGCAATAAAAGAGAAATGAGAAATAAACATCCTCCAATATTGAACTGCGGACAAGAAAATTATAAATTCTATCACATTCTGTCGCATTGGCCACTTAAAAATCACATCAATTTTAGTTGGATCTGTTTTAAGTTGTTCGCTTCCAACTATGTAACCAATATAGATTAAGGAATTTTTTAAAAATTTGCACATATAAAGTTTGAGATATAGTTTCTCTCTATGCAACATATCAAAGACTTCTTTAACATGCTTTACGTGTTCTTCAAAACTTGAACTTAATATAAGAATATAATCCACATAGAATATGACAAACTTATCAATAACATCATTCATCAATCTCATAAAAGTTGTTGGATCATTGCATAAACCAAACGGCATAACCAACCATTCTAACAACCCATTTCTAATATTCAATGCAGTTTTCCATATATCATTCTCTTCAATACAAATATGATGATAACCGCTTCTTAAATATATTTTTTTAAAGTAAACATTATTCTTTAACTGATCAAAAAAATCATCTATTCTTGGAAGAGAATACCCATTCTTAATGGTGATTTTATTTAAGGCTCTTAGATCAACACACATTCTCCAAGTTCTGTCTTTATTTTGGACTAATATGATCGATGATCCATGTCGAGAAGAACTAGTTTGAATAAAGCCTTTTGCAACCAATTCCTTAATCTGTTTCTCAATTTCTTCATTTTCCATGGCCGACATGTGATACATGCCAATGTTTGAAAGAGGAGCATCGATTTGTAATAGAATCTCATGTTTTATTTCTCATTTTGGAGGTAATTTTTTTTTTCTTTAAATAATTATTTATAAGAATATACTATTTCAACCAATTTTTCCTTAAACTGAGAATCAAATCCTTGAAAAGGATCATACTTATCTTTAGGTTGTTCCTTAACAAACATGAGAACATGATTTTTACTTGAAATTATGAGTCTTTTCATTTGACTAACATTTATTAAATACATGTTTGTCTTAAGTATGTGTGCCCTGACAACATATTCAACTTTATCTTTAAAGAGATGATACTTATACTCCTTTCTATAAAATATGGCATCTCAATCATAAATATATGGACTACCCAAAAAAACTCCATAGATAACCAAATGAATCACATCTAATTCAACTTCATCAACAAAATTAGTTTTGATTGCAAACCTAAAGCAACATTGTTTTTGTAATATTCCTATTTAGGAAAATTAGCAATATAGGCACCAAAAATTTTTTTCTTCAGAAAATTATGCTATAACAGTCAATAAAAACCCATGGATACATTATTTTATACATTATAGCAACCAAATATGCAAGGAGATCAGAAAAAAATCATTATATCTATCTTAAACAGGCCTCCCAATCCTAGAATAGCCCAAAAACACTACAACCCCATGACTACTACAACACAGAAATTATGAAGCAAGTAACAACTTAGTTTAATGAGGTTTTATGCTAAAGAAATAGATAAATAAATGGATCTGCTGGTATATTACTCAATAGAGCTGAAAAACTAAGATCTAGTCTCTTTTAAACAATTCCAAGATAACCCAACAAGGGTTTCATGATAGCCATGAGATACAAAAATTATATACTGTAGATCTGTGGCTGAATCATGTTTTATGACTGAAGCTCTACATAAGTAGGGCTTAAAAAAAAAAAAAAATGGTTGTATCTCCTCATTACTAGCTCTCTAGGTTAAAGGCTAAACCTTTCACTAGGAAACTAGCTCACAATCAGCGGTTTTGACCCTTCCACTGCAACACCATGAAAAGAATGCAATTCGTCAAGGAGACTGCACTGTGGCTATATGTGACTACTTGGCCCAATGCTGGATGGTGGAAATGAAGCCCAGAATACTCCTCTCAGATTTCTTCAACAAGTCCTCCAAGGAAGAGTGGGGAATTCCTGCATGAGAATACCCTTCTACTAAACAGTACATCAAACCCAGCTAAACAACTGAAGAATGCAATAATTCATAAGACTAAAGCATAAAAAATATTTTGAATGCCTCTCATGGCTTCCATACCTTCCCTTATATTCTTGGTGAGCTCCCTCACCCTTGGCCCCACTCATTTATGAGGTTACTTCCATGCAAAGACTCCTCCTCCAAAACTATGTTGTCCCCAATAGCTCCACTCTCTCATTTACAGTGATGTTTGATTTGGTCAACCTAAACTTAGTCTCCAGGAATTGTCTCCTTTCACACCCAAGGTGGCTTTATTTTGACTATATAAACTAATCTTCATTCACACTCGAAGTGATTTATTCCTACTAAAGAGTCTTTAAGGGTCTCCTTACCCCCTTATTCATCCAAGAAGAAATAAAAATGAGATTTTAATATTCCAGTTAGCTGCAAGGAAACTAAGGAATATTACAATATTCCCCTCCCAAATGTTTCTTGTCCTCAAGAAACTGCAAGGGTACTGCAAAATCTCCAATGGATATGTCTCCTCCCAAATATACAAGTTAGCCTTTGGTAGATAAACCAAATAGCTGTCATGATGAAAATGTGGGAGATATATGGAAATATTTATATGTTTACCATTGGCCTCCTTAAGGCATAAGAGATGGTAAATTTTAGGTGCCTCAATCTCAATGAGAAACTCCATTCTCCATGCTATCATCCAAACAAAATTAGCCATCCTTGGTAGCTCATTAAAAAAATCACCAATCCCCTACTTCTGCAATGTATAGGGGATGCATGGCTGAAAAGGAGAGATCAAGTTATTCAAATCACGTTGTCTCTCTCTCCATTTATGATAGATGTGGAACTGTTGGTCTTGGAATACAATAATATGGTCATTAAGAAGCCAAAAGGTACTAGGAATCTCATGGTCCCTGTCTTTGGTTCTAGGAACCTCTCTTGCCCAATCCACCCCATATATATTGGATAGAGTATCATCACCATATGGGCTGCAAAATAAATATGGTTTAAGGTGTCACATGGCATAATGGATCGTGACAATAGCCCCTAAAGTGATACCAGCTTTGTTCTTCTTCTAGTTGTTTCAAAACATGATATGATAAGTGACCATCCAACCACTTACATGAAGCCATAAGCTTCTCAAAAGCTTGAAAATAGTAGAGGACATTAGGTGTTGGCTGAATATGAACCAAGAAAAACATGTCTTGCCCAAAGCCCTCCATGAAGTGGTTATTCCCATCATTTATGTAGTCCGAATAGGACCGTGAAACCCAAAGAGAGGCTTGCTCTCCTGTGGATAAATGTGCTGCGAATGCATGGTAAAGAAATGAACATACATTGTTAGTTGATAAATAAGCATCAAAACATATTGTAGACAAGTTGGTGAAGAGGTCCATAGATGAACCTTCCAATTTCTCCATCAAAAGGGGAAGTGATTGTAACAACCTTGTAATGTGGTTGTTCTCCTCCTCATACATCAAACAAGTTACATATCTCTTGATATGTTGGTGCACATCTTCTTTGAGATCCTCCCTGTTGTTATGATAACCCTCATCTCACAACGTTTGGCAAAAAGATAATTTGGAATAAGCTAAGGCATAGTATTGGGAAGTGTGAGCGGACAAAGAGATATGAGGGAAATATGCAACATTATCCCCTCATAAAGAAATCATGAAAAAGAAAGTAAATAATGTGTTAGAGCTAAGCAGAGAAGCCATGGGTCATACAATGGGACAACTTGAGCAGTGCTGCCATGAGGATAGATTCCCAGGGCACTGAGGAAGGCATAAGGAGGACGGAGCTTTGACCCCCGGAATCCCATGACGTCACAGGTTGGTGGGGTAGGTTTCAGTCATTTTGTGGGTTAGTGGCGCGGCGTGAAGAGACTTCAGAAGCCCTCGCCGGAACTCTGTGGTGGACCCCTCGAGATGAATAGGTGGCGTACGCAATGGCAAAGGTAAGGTAAGTCAGGAAAGTTGGTACACGACCAGTACCACTATTAACTCGGCTCATGGCTCACACCTACCCGACTCCAAATAGCCAATAGCCAAATGCCACGTGCCTCAGTGTCGACATCCTTATGATGTCAGCCCTCCTAGTTGTTACCCAAGTCTCGTTTTTCGTAAAATATGGCCTGTTTAACCCTGCCTGAGACCCATTTTGGGTAAATTAATTGTTTTTACGAACTCACCTAACATTTAAGCTTGGATTACAGCAACAAGTCACTTTCATCCCCCCACGTTTCTTTCCCTCTTGGGTTTTCCACACTGGTCATAGGTATTTAGCCATTCAAGTTCCTTACAGTTTTCCTTCTGCTTTACTCATTCAAAATGGTCGTCGGGAGAGTCAAGTCCAGAAAGTCTGAACCAAAAACCCCCCAAGCTCGTGAGGTTAGATCCATCCCTGGACTTGACCCCCTTACTGATACAAATGCCCATATTCATGACCCACAGTACCCTTTCAGTGTCACCCGTGTCAAGCTCGACCTGTTAGAAATTCATGCGAAAGGCCAACACTAGCTCAGAGTCATTCGGTCTAGCCTATATTACCAGATTGCTTTGCCCACCTTCCCAGTCACCGAGTTCATATGTTGGCTCAGAGATGCCTATGACGAACGCAGGGATGTATTCGTTTCGATTCAGGGAATTAAGGTTTTTTGAATATCCCCTAAGCTCATTAGAAATGCCCTCTGTTTCCCACACAGCCCGAAGTATGTCAAGTTCACGGAGTTGTTCTTGTTACATTAGTTTTACAAATTACCCTGGAAAAAACAGAGTGAATTCCTCTCCTCTATCTCAGACTCCTGCCTCATGTCCATCCCATATTCAGACATGGTGCCCTTGACCGCATTCACAGATGGCCTCTAGCTTGTTCTCGCTTTCATTTCAGGGTTACTAGGTCTTAGAGAGGTCGAGAGGGTGTTGAAAAAGTGCATATCCCTCATCTAGCTCATGTATCAGTCGGGTGTCATTCTGCATATGCCCACTTTTCTAGCTTCGGCCATTCAGACCTAGTTTCAAGAACTACCCTCTTCAGGGGCTTTCCATTTCTACTCACTGGTCTTTTACGTTTTTCTTTTCGAGCACGCTGACAAGTTCGAAGCTTTGGGACTTGAAAAACTCTCAAGAATGAACAGCCAGCAAAGAACTGTCTTTGAGTGGAACGTCTCAGTACGTCAGTAGCCTAATGGGGGGGGTTACTCAAGAATTTTGAATGCGTTCATGACCATTGCCTACACCATACTTCAGGACAGTCCCCCGCCTAGGATTTTTCCTGAGAAAAAAGACTGGTTTCAGTTTGGCGATGAAGAAAGCACAAGGGATTGGTATTTTTTTGATGATTACACTCATATCAGAGTCAATGGTGCTAATGTACCCCCCTACCACCTTCCATTGTTCCCTGCTATGCAGGTTTTCACCCTTGAATACTTTTTCTAAACCATGAAAGTGGACCAATTCCACTTCTTTCCTCCTAAGAAGGGTTATATCCTCAAGCTCCCTACCACCACCATCCCTTTTACCATAAAATCAAGACACGCCCTCTCCATAATGGAGATGCTACTTCAGGGAATGGATTTAGTGTTGGGGGAATTCTAGCCCCATGACCCAAAATGAATTCCCTCAAATAGGAAAAGGAAGATTAGGTCCACTGTATATGTGCATGAGACTAGGCCCTTCATTGAATGGAGAGCTAACCTTGACACATGGCCCTTGGCTTCGTAGATGGAGGTTGAATCTTCGACATCAGAAGGAAGGGGTGACACCACTTCAGCGTGCATAGGCAGGAAAGGATAGACTGATGAGGCATATTTTTTAAAAGAAACAGAATGTTTGGATACAAGGGAGGGATCCCATCTCTCCAAAAAGCATAGAAGTGATTATGTGGAGATCATCTAGGATGAGCTACCTCATGAGGAGTTAATAATATACGGGGAGCCAGATAAGGGCAAGGTTGGTTTTAAAGTCAATTACGATGGTGCTTCCTCTTTGGAACCCTTTGGGATATTGCAGACCGTTTCAGTAAACAAAGCTAAAGTAAGGGAATAAATCAGAAACAGAAACATGACAGTGAGGGAGAAAATTCGAGCAAAACTGGTCGGTTTCATAGATAAGTATCATACCTAGCTCACCACAGAGCTGGATATGGATAAAGAATGGCTAATAATAGCTATCATGGAGGCATTGCTAGACCCTACTACTAATGAAATCAGCTACAAGGCTCTGGAGGTTTTTGTGAATTTATCAAAGGTTCCCTTAACCGACAAACTGGGCCTACATCAATGCATCGGGGACATTCTAAGGGATGAGGATGTGAAGCTCACGCTCGCATTAAGGAAGCTTGAAGATAAATACAAATAGGTGGTAGAGAATCAGAACAAAGAAAGGGAAAATGCCAGGGGAGTTAGCAATAACCTGCATCATCTTAGAAGAATAATGAGCAAAAAAGGAAGCAGTAAGGAAGGAATCCAGACGAAAATCATCAGGGATTTAGAGGTCGAAAACTCAGAATTAAGGAGGAGACTCAACATTGCTCGTGGGGAATACATACAACCTGAGGAATTAGCCTAGGCAGAAAATGAAAATTTGGCCCTCACAGATGCCATTGCTCGGGAAAGAGATGAGAATGCCAAAACAGTTGCAGAACTGGCTTCCCTCAGACAGATATTGGCCAATTTTCAAGCCAAGTGGGATACCCATGTCTGCGTGACCCCAACTTCCGATACAGTAGGCTCTACCTCGACACAGTTAACCAAGGCCCTCTAAGACCTACAAGTCTCAGAAAAGAAAACTCATACAACACAGCAGAGAATTCAGGAGTCGGTGGCTAGGTTGGAACAAAACGATAAAGTAATAGCAGCCCTGCAAGTAGAGGTGGAAAAAGCGAAGAGGGAGAAGCTGCTGCAAGAGAAGGTTATGAAAGACCTAAACAATCGAATGAAAGGAAACGCAACCCTCCTGGAAGATAGGCGTTTCATTTGGACTGACATTAGGTCGGAGATAACGAAGTGTTGGGATTTTATTATGTTAATTAATGAGAATAAAACTGTCATCTGATTGTGCAAATGGAAGTTGCAGGAAGGGTGGGTGGAAGCCAAGGAAAAAGTGGTCATGGCCAAGAAGTATATCACCTACCTAAATGGATTGTGCTCTGAATAGTTGGCTGTACAAGGGATTGAAGATTGTTTCATTGGAGTGATGGAAATTATAAGGGTAATTGAGAAAGAGACTGTGCGCGTAAATGCATTGAGTGGTTTGGATCGGGTCGCCAAGGGAGTGGGGAAGTTTGAGCAAGAGTGGGATGAACTAGTGAAATCAGGCCTCCCATCATGCTGGGATTATATGACTACCACGTTTTAGAGTCTAACTGATTACGAAGAGAAGCTGGCAGTAGTTATGAATCAGAAAAATCTTCCTTATGAGAAAACCACTCGCCTGAAAGCTGAGACTATAATGTTGCCCTAGGAACGTAGATTTCCCTTCTCTGTCAGATTAGACAGCGCTTGGCCGTATAGGCGGACTACTCAAAATTGACTGATATGTAGGCCTTAGTGGAGATTTTTGCCACTATGCCCCCACCATGGGCAACTATATGGCAGAAATGTAGTGATTTTGGAAATGTACCAGTCGTCACATCGTCCCTCCAGTCCCCGTCTCCTCAGAAGCATAAAACTGGTTCATCTGTGGCATCAGTGCTTCCAACTCAACTGGTAGCTGCTATACCCCGTTCTTCTAAAAAATTATGATCATGCTCTGGCTCTAGTGGCCTTTTTATTTGTTTTTACTTTTGTAATATTGGGTGAAATTTTCATTTCACCCTATGCATTTTTATTTTCTGTTTAAGTTGTTTTATTTATGGTTGGAACTTATGTTAAGGCCACTACAGATATGATGAGAGGATTTTTTCCTCATCATCGGTTTTGATTCTGATAGAGAAAAGCAATAGAAAATATATTTCTGTGAACAAATGTCGATTCAAAAAATATCTTCTGCTAACGATAGACAAGGGATTATAAAAGAAATAACCTGAGTCTATAGAAGGGTTCCAGATTTTCCAGAACAGAGTTTGTTAATTGTAAATCCCTATTTTTGTAAAGTTTTGAGGACTTTCTATGTTTTATGTTGAAGCATCCTGTTGGGAGACTATAATGAAATTATTTTTCTATGAGATGGATTCCTGGTGAGATCGGTCATAGTTTGTGTTTCCTCTGTTATATTCACATACAAACGTTTTGGAACTTCATCACTCTTTTTATGTTATATGCTACTGGAATGCAAGCGCTTGATTAACTAGAATGAATTTATCTGTCCCAGATACTCATTTCTATTAGTCTATTGTGCTTTAAATATGGCTCGGAGCTATGATATTATGTTCATATGTTTCACATCATTCAATCACTTTTATTCTGATATTAACTAGTGATAGATTCTTATGTGGTAATAAGCCTATCTGTAGTTAATACTTTCTCCATTTTCTGCCATTGTTACTACGCTTTCATATTTTGATAACTGTGCACTGCGTCTCATGATCTGGCCCTCCTCACAGCCTATAAAATTCAGCTTAATCTTCAATAATGAATGCATAATACCCTTATTTTTACTTCTGAGTTCTGCTAGTAGTATATCCCTATTTCCGATGTCTCGGTCCCACTTTATGAAGTTTTTTTTTTTAAATTTTTTATGAACAAGAGGATTTGTGCCCCTGACCATGGAAAGTTTTTCTGAATCTTCTTCACTTTAAGATGACCTAGGCACTGGTCCTTCACAACTCAGGGCTATCTCTAGGAGCGACAACACTCCCAATAGAATCCCTCCATGATTGTGGGATAAGACTCAATGGAATCTACATGTCCTGAAAAGAGTGCCTCATAAGCTACATGCATAATCTCCTTTTTGAGCTTGTATTCTTTAGTCGAGAAGATCTGATCATGGATATAGACGACTCCATCAACCACTTTATACCTCCCATCCATCACTTGCCCATCAAGAACCTTACATGTGAAGAGGTTCTTGGAATATTCCACCAATAGTTGGGACTCCCCATATGGATCTAGGCTTCCCAACAATGACAGCACTGTTGAAATTTGAAATGAAGCACCTGTCACATCATAACTCTCATATTTGGCATGCTCAATGCCAAATCCACATGTCAAAGTGTTGTAACTCCACTTTTGTTGCCTCCCTTGTAGCTGATCTTGCCCAAGACAATATTGAAGTATATGGAAGTCAACCTCCTCTTGGAAGGCATTTCCCCTCCAAAACTTCCATAGTTTGGCCAATGCATAGAAGAGTGCCAAAAGCCCCTTGTCATATTTAGAAATCTTCCTCATGTGTGGAGGTATCATTTGTTGTTCCAATGTTATGGAATAGCCTTTTGACACCATGCTCATGCTATTTTATATTTTTGGATCATCTTTTTCCAATGCAAATAGCTGAGTGGGAGATAGCAATGTCCATATCAGAAATTTTCTCACCACTCCTTGGATCCCATCAAAGGTTCTTAGTGTTGTGCTAGTTCCTCCCAAGGCTCCTTCCTTAGCTGAATATTTCAATGTTGTACCATGTTAAGAGAAATATTTATTAATATTACAATCAGGGGGTCTCCCTAGTGGAATGCCTCCATGTAATGACACATCAAGGCCTAGAGAAGGTTGTATATGTGGGTGGACTACTATGTCCTTTCTCTCACTAGGCAAATCAGTCTGACTAATTTGTACATCATAATTTTGAAATTGGTAGGGGTGTGTGCTCTCAATCATATGATGTTGATCATCCTCCCTATATTCTTCTGTTATCTTCAATATCTCACAATATATCAATGATGGCACATGCTTCTCATGGAATGTGCTCTGATCTCGATATGTGAGATTCTTTGGAACTTCTTGTGAACATATAAGAACTCCTCTCATTGGAGAAGGTGCTCCATATTCATCTTCATGAGGTGCTAGATATTCTCCTGATGTGACAATGTTGTTACCTCCAGCCTTCTCTTCCTCTTCAACATCAATGGGAGTTACCTTATCATCAATAACAGTATCATCTTTTGAGAAAGAGATCTCCATGTTCGCTTTTATAGGAGAGTGTTTTATATGAAGTAGGGATATTGCCTCTAGAAAGGTATTCTACAAAATTAGATCCCACTCAATACTTTTCTAAAATGGAGTTAGGTTTATAGATCCTTCCAACCCATGCAAAGAATTTTTTTTTGGCTTGACTAGCTCCACCAAAGGTGTTTCAAAATCGAACCTTTCCACTACCCTCCTAGTGAACCTTGCATAAGTAGATGTATTGAATTTTTTAATGAAAAGGATTCAAATAACCACCAAGCATAATCCTTACCTTCAAGATGTAGTGCTACTACTCTAATGGCTTCATCTTCTGAAGCTTGGTGCTGCTGAAAATAAGTATCAAGCTCCTCCACCCAAGCCCTAGTTGAACATTTAGGTGACCCATCAAAAGTAGATAGGAATAATCTACCCTTATCATGTTGCTTGCACCTTATGCTTATATCATGGTTTCTAGGTCTTTTATCCTCCTTTATCTTGCAAAAATCTTGGAATTTTAGGTGATCTTTGAACCTCTTAGATTAAGATTCATACTCTTGCAAATACTCACCAAGAGTCTCCTTCTTTGGCACATCTCCTTCCTCCATCTCACTTTCTATGAACATAGGCGTGGTAGAGCATTGTAAATCTAATGGTGTGGCTGAATGCTCACACCCATAATATGAGGAACTAGAGCTTTCCTCATGTACAAATCTTGTTGAGGGATATATATGTCTTTCCCTCCTCATCTCTTTGATGTCTTTGCTAATACACTGTAGAGTTTGATGAAGAAGTTTTGAGAACTCCTTCCCTCCTGATAATAAGGTTTTTCCTTGATATCTTCTATAGATATTATCCTTCCTATGAGAAGCCTCCTTAGATGACATAATGGTTGAAGTACATAGGTTGAGCCAAGGTCAAGCTCTGATACCACTATAATATTCCTATTTAGGAAAATGAGCAATATAGGCACCAAAAACGCACTTTCAAAAAATTATGCTATAAAAATCAAGAATAGCCCATGGATCCATTATTTTATACATTATAGCAACCAAATTTTCATGGAGATTAGAAAAAAATCATTATAGCTTAGTTAAATAAGCCCCCCAAGCCCAGAACAGCCCAAAAACACTGCAACCCCATGACTACTGCAACACAAAAAATATGAAGAAATTAAGAATGCAATTTAATGAGTGTTTATGCTACAAAAATAGAAAAACAAATGGATCTTCTGATATATTACTCAAGAGAGCCGAAAAACTGAGATCTAGTCTCTTTTACACAATTCCAAGATAGCCCGACAAGGGTTTCTTGATAGGCATGAGATACAAAAAGTATATACTGCAGATCTATGGCTGAATAATGTTGTCTGACTAAAGCTCTGCATAAATAGGGCTGAAAATAAAAATAAATGACTGTAGCTCCTCCTTACTAGCTCTCCAAGTGAAAGGTTGATCCTTTCACTAGGAAATTAGCTCACAATCAGGGGTTTTGACCCTTCCACTGCAACACCATGAAAAATAATGCAGGCCCTCAAGGATACTACATTGTGGCTGTAGGTGACTGCTTGTTCCAATGATGGATGCTTGAAATGAAGCCCAAAATACTCCTCTCATATTTATTCAACAAGTCCTCCAAGGAAGAGTGGGGAATTCCCGCATGAGAATACCCTTGTACTAAACAGTACAGCAAACCCAGCTAAACAGTTGAAGCATGCAATAAGTCATAAGAATCAAACATAAACAATATTCTGAATGGCTCTCATGGCTTCCATCCATTCCCTTATATACTTGGTGAGCTCTTTACCCTAGGCCCCACTCATTTATGAGGTTACTTCCATGCAAATACTCGTCCTCCAAAACTACGTTGTCTCCACTAGCTCTACTCTCTCAGTTACAATAATGTTTCATTTGGTCAACCTTGACTTATTCTCCATGCATTTTTTCCTTTCACACCCAAGGTGGATTTATTTTCACTATCTAAACTGATCTTCATTCAAACTAGAAGTGATTTACTCCTACTAAAGAGTCTTTAAGGGTCTCCTTACCCCCTTATTCATCCAACAAGAAAGAAAAATGAGATTTTAATATTCCAATTAGCTACAAGATAATTTAGGAATCTTACAATTTTGTGAAATGCATTCGGGTATTTTCCTTTAACCATCCTAAAGGGTCAGTTTTTGGATGATTACTAGTTTCCAATCTTGGTTTCCTTACCAATTTCTCAGATATTAAGGTTTCTTGTGATCCAATATCAAAAAATGTGACAAACTTAGTGTTCTTCGTAATTATCCTTATGTGAAACAATTCAATTCTCTTCTTTTCCTCAACCACATTATTAGATCTTGAAGAATATGTAGAACAAGTAGAACTAGAACTAGCTTCAAAAGGACTACCAATCATACCCATAGCGGTTATCTTATTTTCATCACTAGATTCAGATCCGAAATCTAGTTTGACTATAGCATTAGGTTTCATTTCACCCATATTCTTTAGGAACTTTGGCTTAAATTTAGGATTAATCTTTTAACATTTGGAGTGAACATGTCCAACCCTCTGAAAATGAGTATAATTAGGTCGTTCTCCTTCCTTATTGGTTGTTTCTTATTTCTTCCCCTTTGATTTTTTCTTACCTTTTCTTTCTTTGGGGTCCTTGTTTTCTGAATGCTTAAATGGATTATTTGAAAATTTTGACTAAAATAGTTTGCCACTTGATTAAATATGAATGGATTGTACACACACTTCATCAAATTCAGTTGGATTAAACATAAGCAACGTATGTCGCAAATAATAATTCAATATTACAATATAATTTAACAAATTTTCCCATGTGTTTAATGGAATAGCAACTGCTAATGGATTTTACTTGAATTCATGTGTAAACTCTTGCAAACCTTGCCCTTTACCTTGCCTCAAATTCTACCAATCTATTTTAGCATGTTTCATATATCCTAAAGGATAGAATTGATTTCTAAGAGCTTTCAGAAATTTAGACCATGAAGAGTTAATCTTTCCTTTATGCCTCAAATCTGATTGAGTTTTACTTTCCCACCAAATCAAAGTTGTTCCCCCAATTCGAAGTGTAGCTAACTGAATTTTTGTAGATTCATCAACAAGATTCTGAATTCTACAATACACCTTGAGTTTCTTTATCCAGTTATCTCAATTTTCAGGATTCATTTAACCATCATTTATAGGCAACTCAAACATAACATCTAGTTTCATTCATGAATCTAAAGTGATCGACTTTTCCCCCTAAGGATAAATATTTCCTTAAATCCAATATGCTACAAGATGGTGTGGCGGAGAAATATGTAAAGGGGACCTAAAAAAAATTTTTTTAGGCCCTCAAAAACATGATCATGCACTTAAAAATCTCAATTGAGAGCTTTTTGTAAAATTTTAAATAGATTGAAGGAGGATTTAATAAACCGTTGATCGAACTACTGGCGAGTTAAGAGTAACAATGTCTCCATTGAGGAATGTAGGTTAACTGTAACATTCCTCGTAAGCTCGCATGAAAATGAATTGAGTTAGAAATTTTTTTATACAATTTACCCACGAGTAATTATCCAAATTACTATTCCATATTCAACATTAACCATTACATATAATTTTCATCGTTACATAGCGTAACTTTAGTAAATGAATAGTAAGTTGCATAACCATTAACAACCACTGCTGTAATATATTAACATAAACTTTCTGATGTAGCAGTGCATCATTTTCATAGTTCATTTAACTTGATTATTTAATCACAAACTTGGCAATGTAAACATCAAATCATTCAAGGAATCCACATCATTAGACAAGATATATCCTGGAAACCCCATAGGGTGAAAAGAAGAAAGCGTTTAATTTTATTAGTAAACACTCATGAGGGTGTTCACTCCTCGCATAATGGTTTATAAAGGAGTCCATCCCTTAACCATTCTCATAAAATATTATAGATAAATATCGTTTAAATATAAAATTTATAGATAAAATATATTAGAATTGTCATGATATGATTCAGCCATAATATTCAACCTTTACATCTTTTTGGCTTGAATGTTCCATTAGTGGACCACCCTGAAGCTCATACTCATCTACATGGACCATTAGTTCTTTACCTGCCATAATGTTAAACATATTCTATCCTTTGCATAAGTCACCATATTTCCCTGCCAATGTTGTCATCATCAAACATTGATATCATGATTACATAAAGTATTAATCAACCAATAATTACTCTTTATTAGTTTTTTTTAACCATCTATTCATGTGCATATGTAAAACATAAAAAAATATTAGGACATTCCTTCTTCACATAGATTAATAAAATAAAATAACATGTCTATAAATAAATACTTCATTAACCATTATTCCCCTTACACAAGCGCACATTCTTCTTCTTTTCAAAAGGAAAAATGCTACACTATTCACGTTCTTTACTAGCATATTAGCTTTTTTATTTGTACATGTAATTATATGTCTTAAGAGAAACTAGCCTCTCAATTATGTAGTTATGTTTTCTTTTCTAGAATAACTAATGCATGAGATATTATTCTTATTCATGTGAATCCATCTTACTTTCTGAAACAAAAACTAACGTAATAGATAGTATGCTCGTGCATGAAAATTTTTGTTCTTTCCAATAAATTTTTTCTTCCAAAGGATAGTTATTTACAATGACTAGAGTACATAAAAATACTTTCCCTATTTCAAAATAAAGTTAACACATTAGTTATTATTTCTTGCATGAAATCATTTCTTCATTAATATGATAGCTACTCTTCTTGCATGAACACACCTCTCTTTTCCAAAAGAAGCTAACAAAATGTTGCATGCATATGCATAATATTTTCCACAAGATAACTAACACATTGTTTCATACAATATAAATTATTTTTTAAATCATATTAACGTATCAGCCTATATTCCCTTCAAGAAAATTAACATCATGGTTATAGTTTTATGCGCCTCAACATAATATTATTTAAATGAAATATTTGCTAATCTAGTGCATGCATATGCATATTTTGTTCCAAGAAAATCTAATATAACAACCTGTTGTACTATGAAACAACCCCCCCATTTATTTTTACATCGATTGAAGTTGTAAATAATAAATGGGAACCCTTTAAAAAATTACAAACAAAATATTAGGATGGATTACTTCGCTTTTGCTCCAAGTCTTATAAAAACTTTACAAATAAAAAGCATGAACCTTTTTTCCGCGTTCCTCTTATTTCGCTTAAGCGCAGATCACAAATTGCTATAGTAAAATTTTTGGAACAAGTGTACAACTTGCGAATTGCGATAGCGCTACAACCTTTTTCAAGTCAAATACAATTTCCCATTAAAAAGGTTGAGAAGCCCTTATAACCATAAATTGCATCGCTCCTTCCTAAAAATGAACCAATAAGAAATATCATTCACGAAATGAAATGCGATAATTTTGGACCCAATATAAAAATAAACAAAGTTTAAAGACGTCAAAAAATCTGATAAAGCGCAAAATTTTGAGTTATATCGCTAATCGCATCTCGGAACATCAAGCTAAATGAAAAGTCATGTCCACTTCGATAAAGAGCAATATGGGATTTGTGCAGATCGCATTTCGCAAACACTCGAGGTCAAAATACATAATATAAATACTTGTACGATGAGCGATTTGCGATATATCATTTATCGCAAAGCGCTAGAAATGATACCTAATAAATTGATCCATTAAAAATATCTCACGATATAAATCTTCTGATTGGAAATATATGGTAAAAAACATAAGATATTTGATAAATTTTTAATGAGATATTAACGAAATTTAATGGTTTCGGGACTCGAAAATATTGATATATTTCTATCGCATGTTTCAAATAAAAGCATCGGGTTTATAATTTATGGTAATTAAGCTTTGTTCTCTCCTCTTCTCTTCCTCTCTATTTTGATTTCCCTATTTTCTTGAATTCAGGAAATCACCTAAGAAAGCAATATTAGCATAAATGATGAAGAAAGAAAACGCATTTTCCCAAGCATATACCTTGGAAGTCACAGATCTGTCTCCACACTTCTCAAATACTACTTGCAATAAGGTCATCAGAACCACATTCTGGAAAGAAATGTACAATTTGATTGAAGGAGAGAAACCAAGGAAATTGAAGAAAGTAGCAACAGTGGATGCACCTAACTCATCTAAAGCCTCCCATTTCAAGGCTTCATGTTCCTTTTTACACATGATAACTACAAGACCGAAGATTTTAACATACATTGACATGGTGAGATGGGTCGTTAACAGTATCAATGTTGTAGACAAAACTTTCAAGAACTCAAGACAAGAAGACATGGGTTCATTTACCCCTAAATATTTGCACGCTATGTATCATCTACCAATACCACGGACGTTTTATCATAAAGCTTTTCTTGAAAAAATTTCCAATGAAAATGAAGACCCAATGAAGGTAATGAAAGAATGGAAGGTTAATCACAACAAATTTAAACAAGATAAACTTGGTATGTATCCAATTGCACAATTACCAGCACCCTACTGTTTCATAGCAAAAATCATGTGTAGGTTAATTTCCAAGCATGATACCACCAAATTTATATTGAATGGGTTCCCCTAATATAAATTGTTGTCAATTCTACCATTATTAATTGGGCCAATATCTTATCCAATAATTTGGCCAAGACTCTTAGAGAATATAGAACAAATAGGATCTTTTCTACTAGAACAATCCCTCCTTTTTACATGAGTGTATACATTATGGATGCCATATGTTTCTCTTCAAATTTTCCTATTATGGGTTGGAAATGGAATAGTCAGGGCCCTAGTACTATTCATGTCTATCACAAATCCTTGTGGGAATCTAAATTCCATTCTCATTTTTATAAAGTTTTCCATGGAGTGATGTTACCTATCCACCAAACCAGTTTTAATGAGAGAGCCCCAAGTATTTATAAAGAGGAGAATACACATATTATGCCTATAGTGAGATGGTTTGGAGAAGAAACCTTTATTTATATCAGATTTTTCGGGAGTATTGCATCTCCCCATGTTTTGTCCTATTATGTTCTAGACAAAATTTTGCACAGGGAAATTACATACCAAACATTAGGAAATGGTATAACCAAGCATCTCAGAAATTCAAAGAAGTCTATTTGGCCTAAGTTTCTAGTACAATGTGGTACCTTTTCTCTTTTTTATATAGCTGTTGGGAAAAATACTGAGAGGGGGGGTGAATCAGTATTTAGGGCTGACTTATAATTCTTTTAGTTTTTCCTTTCTCTCAAAGACCATATGTTACATTACTGCATCCAACTTGTAGAGATCTTATCATGTCTTTAATTAGCTCATTGCATCATTTATTCATCAGCAAGTATGAGTAGAAAATAACAGTAAAAACCATAAAACATAAGCAAAACATATGAACACTAGGATTTAAGGTGGAAACCCAATTTGGGAGAAAACCACCGCTGCTGAAGTATCTGTCTTCAATATTTTATTATAAAGAAAACATATTACAATTTCTGTGCTGGTGCAGACTTATACCAGTACGCAGGCACCCACCTGCAGATGGCTGCAGCCTTCTCTCGTTTACCAGTCTCTCCTGGAAGGGAGCTACAACCCCCTGCTGTGAAGACTTTGATATACAGATGACTTCAATCCTCTAACCCACTGCTAACCACGTTTCATCAATTTTCACACCGATCAAGAAGCTTCAACACAACCCTTCAATTAATCATAAACAAGCATACTTTGCCCACTATAACCAGAGTAACCCAGACTTTAGAGAAGATATTCATTTACTAACTCGTGTATACTTCTGTGTAATTTAATATTCTGAAACCCCAACTGCCATATGCACTTTCAATGTAGATGACTCGCATATATATATATTCGTGATTTTCTTGTATAGATCTGTAATAACAATATGTTTGCAGGACAGGCCAGATCTACAGAAACTTACCCGGATTCATATATGTTCTTAAACAGTTATGCACTAGCTCTTCATCGTTTCTTCTGTTGAATAATCTCATGACTCATCACCTTTTAGATCAATGTCCTGAAGGGTGCATCATGGACTCAGAATCATCAATCAAGCACGTCATCTGTCCATGCAGATATATCTTAGAGGAATTCCTTCATCACCAACTCTCATACATATCTCTCTGAATAATGATCTTTTTCCTTTTATATAGTTCTCACCTTTATTAAAAACCATGAGTCAAAACCCATTTTGACCGCTAATGGTATTCCTTATACAATATTTCCATTAGTTTGGCTCTCAGGGTTTTTATATTTCTTTTTAATTTATTTATCAATTTCGAAGAAATTGACAAATAAATATATTTACAAAGTTTTAACCCTCCTTCAGACTTTATGAGCAATATCCAAAGCTTTCAAATAGATTAATATTTCAATAAAACTTTGACACCTGGCCCACATATGCGCCCCTCCGTACCAAAATAAACTTCGCGAAACTTGATTAAACTCCGGGCAAGTCCGATGCACGATCACCGTCCGATTGCCCCCTTTCAGATCGACGGTGCAAAAATAATTTCGTTGGCCGTCCTGGTACGGGCTTTAACGTGCGTTGGACTATCATTATCGTACGATTGGCGGTTTTGCAAGGACGCGTGTCAACACCTCTATGGAATCGCTGCCAAGTCGTAAATACCACCTATCTTCCAAAGGTGGTGCGGAAAAACCCGGGAACCACCTTCACTATTCACTCGCAGTTTTTAAACAGTGCTCATCCGTCCAATCACTCCCTACTCCAGGTTTCGTTTGCTAATCTGCTCCATTTCTAAAGCTAATCTTTGTTTTAAGTATTCTTCCTCAGGTTATATATATATATATATATATAATGTGTTCTTTACATATAGAACACATCCATGGCTCATTGTACCGAGACCTTAGCAAACCGATAAAGGCACGAATCTGTCCATAGTTCATCACACATAGTTGCAGGAAATTTCATACGAGAATTGAACCAATCAAAGCCCCAATTGCTCTGGGTATTTTCCAACTAACAGAGTATCACCGAAACTCAACCATACACAGATTTTCTTTCTCCTCCATACATTATATTTATACATGAATTAAATTTCACAGGGATTATAATTTTTGTAAATTCAAATCAACCCTATCTTCGGATAATGCATTTTTCCTCTGTTCTTTGCTGCTAATCCTGCTGATCGTTGGTCTCTGCAACTTTGTTGTTCTTCTTCGTTGCCCATGCCTTTGCCAATTCCTTTGCCACATCGTTTATCATTAATGACAATATTCAATGATCTCCCGATGTCATTTTGTCTTCAATACATTACCTTCCATGGTATGTTCGGAGTTCTTTCCTGTCACAGTTCTACAAGTCCTTCATTAATTAGGTTGCCATCAACGACAACACATTGCATCATATTGCCAACAATATGTTATACAACAAAGGAGATCCCAAATATTAACTCTTTGAATATGCATTTTATGCCAGGAAGACATTATGATCCCAACAATGTAGTTCAAAATTTTACTACTTCTCTTAAACTTAGACCATTCATGCATGGGAAAGATCATTTTGATGATTTTTTTGATGGAACATAGAAATTTTCAGAGATATTCAACATGGCATCCAACAAGTTTAGTGTAGAAGATATCAAATCTTTCCATGAGTACACAAATAAAACATTTGAAACGGTCCCATTGAACCTATTTAAAATGGATGAAATTAGTGAACACACTCCTAGTATCAACCTAGATGATGATAAAAAAGATATGTCTAAAGATGAATCTCATGAGAAATCAACTCAGGATTCATATCACTCCAAACATGAGTCCCAAGATTGAGATCATTCTGAAAATGAATTTGAAAATAAAGATGAAAGCCCTGATAAAATAATTGAAGATGTAATTAAAGGAATTCATATACATGCTGAGGAAATAAATGATGAAGCCTGATTAGAAAAGGAATCTTCTAAATAACTTCAGAAACTTCAATCTACACCTGAGCAGGCAGCCATATCCCAAGTGGAGCATTTAGGGAAAGAATGGAAGAAGTTTACTGAAAAAATTCAGATACCACCTAATCCTAATATTGAAGGAACATCAAGCTTTCATAATCTTCAATAGATTAAGAAGCTACCAGAAACAAGAATAACACTTCAACAATATCTAGGTGTTCAAGATTAGGAGATCATCTTGGCCTTCCCTAATAAAGAAATTGTTTTGAATATTGAAGAGATACCTCCATTGGACATTTTATACAATCCAAATCATAAAGTTGTAGTAAAGAGGAGAAAAAGAAGAAGAATTAATGAAACAATGACATCCCTTAGTAATGAGTCAGTAGATATTGTTTGGAAAGACACTCTTGTTAATCCAATTGAACATCTTACTAAATTTTCCCAGTTTCCAAGAGCATATGCAAATGCTACAATTGATAAAGCAGTTGAAGTGAAACTTCTTCTTCCAAGTGCTAGAAAAACAACTGAACGGGAGAAACATAATGCCAATAAGCAAGCTAAAATGAAAATGGCATAGTTCCAAAAAGAATTTGAAAGGTTGAAATTGCAGCATCAAGTGCACATCTTTGAGAAATATGCACAGATAGAAGTAGCAATGGATAAGCTCATGATTCAACCTCAAACATAGCAATTCATTAAAGAAGCACTTGAATGTAATTCATAGTTGAAACAACATCGAAAGATTTTATGCCAACAAATCTCTTCTACTAATGTATACTATGAAATAAGAAACATATTGACTCAACAAGTGGCAAACATAATTTGGAATGTGAAATGTGTTGGTGCAAAAAGGTGACTTGTGAAAATAAAACCTAATGACTACATTAATCATCAACTATGGATTCATCTATTTGTTTCAAGAGTGTTCACACTATGTGTGCAGAGTGAAATTAGAATCTATCTAAGAATATATGGTGCTAAAACGTTGTAATAACTGCTTTTCTAATTCTCAAATTTCAATAAAAAGAAAATCTTAAAGAAATTACGAACTATGAATCTTAATTTAACTTCAATTAAATTATAAATAAACTGAATCTAATTTATGAACTATAGAAGTCACACTCGAAGAATTATTGTTTTAAAAATTATCTACTGAAATGAAAGATTATAGAAATGAACAACAATCTAGTATTCACGCTTCTAATATGAAAATGAAAATAACTAATTATTCTAGATTCCAAATATTAGTTACTTAGAAGAAGTGGCAATCAATTTCAATGCTTAAACTAATATTATGTACTCAGTTATCACTGGAAAATTGGACAAGAAAAGATGACATTATTAAATTTCAGGAAGAAGGATTTACAGGGTCGAGCCACATTAGAGGATCTGGAAAATTTTAAAAAATCCCTAAGGTCCATAGGAAAAATCAAATTGCGCACCAAGTACTCGGTAAAAATGCACCTTTGCGCGTATCTTTCTATAATAAGCGTGCCTTTGCGCGTATTTTTATACAATAAGTGCGCCTTTGAGCGACTTTCCCTCGAAAAGATGTGCGGTCCTGGTAGTGGCAGAAGTCACTTTTCAGGACCACAAGGCACACTCCAAGAAATGATCCCACACTTGATGTCACCCAAGGATAGTCGGCTAAGCCACCTTGGGACCTCAAGGGATCACACAAAGGGATCAAGTGGCACACAATGGAATCAACCCCCTCTCTTGGATCAAAATCCATCAATGTATGAAGAGAGGGAAGGAGAATTTGAATTCATCTATAAAGGGCCACCAACAGATGAACAAAGGGAGTGAACATTGTTATGCTGGCCAAAATTTCTTAGAGGAAATCAAGTAGTGTGCAATCCATAGTAGAATTAGAGAAGGGATTCGGTTTTTGGCCATCCAACAACCTCAATCCTTTAGAGTAGAGAGAGAGACCTTGCACCAAGTAGCTAGAAGGAAAAAAATTCCTTGCATCGGGTCTTAGAACTCCATATTTCTGAGGACCCTTTGGCAAGTGTGTAAACGTAGTATATTTATTCCTAACATCAAGAAATAAGAGGGGGCATTGATGCCACCATTAGTATTATTGTTATGTTTGAATATTTATGATATTTTGTGTTCATATTTAGTTTATTCTTGTTTTCTCTCTATATATGCATACTATATCATGATTTAGTGTGTTTAATGTTTTATAGCATGTTCACTAACCTACTAACTCTTTTGTTTATCTTCCTGTGACCAATGCTTAGAGGAAGTGACCACTCCTCCTAAGAAATTGTGGATTGGTATAGTTTTGCACCAAAACTACAACCACAAACTCATTAAAGAATAACACGCTAGCATAAAATTGACAGCGGCTGAGATTTATCTCACAGCAAAATCAAATCGTAAGATATATAGTAACAACATCTGAATCAAGTACAATTATATGAAGTAACAGAAATAACAGAAAGGAATAATTACAAAAAGGAAAATAAATGCATATGACATAGAAAAGGAGTAGATCTCCTAGTTACTGGGCCCAAGATCCCCAAAATTCACATCCGAAAAACACTCAGAATGCTATTACGAGGGAAACTATGTCTTTTTCATTGAATTCAATAATAACGATATAAAATCACCACAATGTAATTACTTTGTCTTAAGAATACTTGTCATAATATAAATTACGTATTCTCTTTTTATAATCTAAAAGGAAAAAAAATGGATGAGAGCGAATCCTCAAGATCATGATATCCTGAGGATTCCACAACTATCGATCTGATTGTTTTATAAAATAAACTCGATCCTCCTAGTCTTCCACTGGCCTGTATGAGCAAGAGATCTTATTTTTCTTTCTTAGTCATTGTTGTCCCATCGTTTGAACAGAAGTTGTCCCATTTGATTTCCTACACACAAAAAGCAGGAAGAAGTTAATTTTCATGCCAGAATCGCACAATTTGTGGATGGTTGGTCTTTTCCATTTTTCATGATCTTTTGTTCTAAATTTATTCCAAAAATGGAGATAAGTGCATAAAATGAAATGATAAATCAAACTAATATGAAGATAAAAACATACCTTTTTCATGGCCCAACATACTCCCCTGCTTACCTTTTTGCATGTTCTCATGAAACCATATGGTTGAGGTGTAGTTGTGTCAAAGAATAATCAAGGTAAGCTTCCTCTTTATAGAACCGAAAACCATGTTTCTATTTTATTATTGCAAAGGCCTGGTTCACATGGCATTCTAGAAAATCATAATCAGGGTAATACCCTTCTGGAGGATACCATATGATAGGACACCTATAACGACATCCTATCCAAGTAGGACCCATTCATAGGATTACATTATTGTTCATGTTTAGGTGGGAAAAAACAATTTTAACGTTTCGGTAGCCAAATGGTTCCCGGTTTTTCACATTATTAGTGGAGGCCTTACATATTTTCCTTGCTTCCAACAAACGTTCTTCTCTAATGTCCTAGAAATACTCCCTTCCTAAATATACAATATATTTATGTAGTGGCCCTAGTTTAGCCACAACCCCCTCTTTTTTCATGAATATTTTGTGTTGACTGATAATATTCAAGGGTTTTGTGGGTTCTCCTCTTACCCATATATCCAAACCATGTTCCCTCTTTTGAAAACTTTTATATGCCTTAGCCCCTTTAAGCTGGTTTTCAACAAAAGAGAGGAATTCTTGGAACTGGATATCTCCAATAAAATGATTGGGATTGGCATCCTTTTTATCCTCCAAGAAAAAATTGTGCAAATATATCTCACATAGGAGACATGTTACCTTCTCATTTTTCTCTTAGCAACATTGGATAAATTTTGTAGTAGTTTTGAATTCAACTAGCTTTCCATCCCTAACAACTTTAATCTTCAACAATAGATATCGTTCCAACAATAATAATGCATAATTACTAGTAGGGGATCCGAAGGATAAGTCATTAGAGTAAAGAGAACAGATGTCTTCAGCTTGTTCCTTAGACTTCTGCAGTTAGGTTTGGATTCTCTTCACTTTCTCTTATTCACCTCTGATACTGGCAAAATTTTCATCTTTTGTTGCAGTGTGTATCTAATTTATTCATCAAATATTGTTGTATCTATAAGTGCACCACGTATTTCTTATATTGTCCCAATAGCTACTGAGTTTATGTCAATTCCTTATATAGTTTCAAGATAACAGCCTATCTGACCAAAGGAGTATAGAGGTGTTTCTTCTTTCTGTGTCTCATGGTCATTTTTTGGCACTGAATCAGTTTGCACAACAATTTAAACTATTTCTTGGGAAATACAATGACTAGTCTAGACATTTTCCTCAAAATGTGTTTGAACCGCAACATCTATGGAATCCAAAGGAAGGTCTATTTGAGTCTTTGTTGAAAAAACATAGGGTTTTTCAATTTGAGTGTCAATATCCTCTGTAGGACATGGTTCTGTTTGGGTTGCAACAAATTCCATTTCTACTTTCAGCTTCCAGGCCTTGTCTGGTTCCTTCTGTTATCACTCAGATTGAACCTCAAGCTCACGAACGCAATTCCGAGGTAACCTAAAACCACGCTTAGCCAAGTATCTAGCCCTACTAGGCAAGTAGAGGGCTCTCTCCGTTTGAATCACAACCAAAATGACTGAGGAAAGAAGATATTAGGCTAGGTATAGTAGCTCAGAGTTTCGATTTTGACTGTGAGGGTTTTGCTAGATCAAGAGGAGTCAAAGAGTTAGGGCAAGGAAATTAGGTCAAAATTTGGAGGGTGTTCTATGGGTCAAGGTAGGTATAATTTTTAGCACTTTAGGGTTCCGATGGGTGGGATGATCAAGACAGGTGAGGAGCTAGAAATAGCATGGTGAACTCATGATTTCTTTCTAAACTGAAGAAATTACAAACAATGAATATTAACCCAAGCATAGCATAAAATTTATGGATTCTGTTAATCTAACTTGAAAACATTCACTTATTAGAAATGAAATGATGGATGAAATAAAAAAAACATTCTAACATATGAGAACAAAAGGAGAAACTGAAACTAAACACCATACCACAGGGATCCCATAAAAATAGCTGCAAAATTTATTAATATTCCTGCTCAGAACTGATGCAAAATGCATCTCTTCAAATGCCAAACATCCAACTGAGTCCAACATCTACTAATGACTGAGAAAATACATGATATAGACCTCAAACCAACTCATCCTAGCTTCATGGCATCGAATCCATGAGAGGAGGAGTTGTTCCAAGAAATTCTAAACTGACAACTAGAGAATAGAGTGGTCAAAGCGACTCATCACAAATTTGAGCAAACTGATTCATTACATGTCATTGAGGCCATTAACCTAATGTATATACCCTAGGTAACATTTAGAACACCGTAATCACATCATAAACCACTTATTACATCATTAAAAGGTCAACCAGTGAGATAAAACTCAAAAATTCTGTGAAAAACAGAGAAAATTTGTCCTAACCACAGCGCGAAGGAGGAAAACATAGGTCTTCTTGCAGGTCACGTTTGACTGACTCCCCAATGTCCAAAATGAGCTCATGATAGCTCATTGGAAAATATGTCATGTCTATGTTCCAAATATTCTTTTGGTTTCTGATTTGGAATTTATTTGACCCCTCAAAACTGGATTCTCCCAAGGCTTCCTCTAAGTGTAGTGCCAACCTGAAAAAGAGGCAGAAACATGATTTTTTTGGGTGTTTTTGGCCCTTTTTCCTAACCAGTTTTGCTCCAAAGGCTGAGAAAAAGTACAGGGGGCATTTAATCATCATTATTAACCAAATTATGTCTTCCTTTTTCTCATTATATTCCCCAAGAAAAAATGTAGTACCTTAGGGCAAAATTTCCTGTGTTTTTCCAAAATTGCCAAAAAACTCAAAAAATTTCAAAATTTCAAAAAATTCTCAAAATTTTTGGTATGGGCCCAGAGCTACCTATCAAATTGGAGCTAAGGAGGCTTCAGCAATCATCTTGAGTGTAATATCCCAAACGGGACTGCTCAGCAAAACAGACCTGAAAAACACATTTTTCAGGGATGTGTGGTTTAGAAACCAATATCAGCCCTTGGATTCCTTATATCTGGTAATCTAAGACCCAATTCCAAGAGAAGATCACAAACCAAACAAACTAGGTGAGGCAAACAGGCCTCCCACACCTAGTATGGCTTGTTAAATGTCCAATGAGGGACTGTAGCAATATAAAAAAACTGTATTGGAGTAGAAGAAGGCTAATAATGCATGGTAGGTGTTTATAAACCCTATAATAACATCAATATATATAGAAGCAAGGAAATTGATCTATCCCTTCAACCCAAAGTGGGGAAAAGCAGTGATTTAAGCCCTAAAATGGTTATTTTCATAAATCTGCGCAAATACAGATGAAAGTGACGGTTGGATCTGTTAGCTTAGGTCATGAGGGACTCCCATACAAAATTTCAGCTTTAAAAAATCACTCTAGCTAAGTTAAACAGTTTCCCCACTCCCAAAATGGCTTAAAAATGTTGATTTCTCATTACCTAGAGTATGCAGAAATTATTGAAGCACAGACAACGTGATTTTCTGAAGGTTTTAACTATAACAGGGTATTAACATCAGTAAATTGGATCAAGGATATGGATCAAACAATATAAAAGAGAAAAACAAAGATTTAACATGAATAAACCCTCAAAATAAAGGTGTTGTACCATGTATTAAGACTAAAGAACTTGACATCGTAATTTTCAGAGGGGTTGAAGTAGTATTTCATTATATCTCAGATCTAGGGAAGATATTTACATAAAAATATAGATCTATTACAAATATATATGCCAAAGAGACTCTTCTTTACACTCCCCTTGGGGATCTCCGTAAAAGATGGATATTAATGAATAGATCTAAGATCTAAGCCACATATTTGTAGTATTATTTAGAAATTTCTGAAGCATATGATACACAGTAGATCATATCTGAAATGGACATGGACTGGTTGGCCAATCCATGGATCACCACTGTGAGGGGAAGGGTCCCCTTCACCGGAGATCTTTCCTTGAAGCTGCTACACAAACAACACTGCAACTCTGTCAGCAGAAAGGATGTAGTATCTTCAAGGAACTACGCTGATGGTGATGCGGAATACTTTGGCCTGATGCAAATATAAAAAACTAAAGCTCCAACAATGGATGCACTCTTCCAGGCTCCAATACAAGCTAGAGTTCCACTTGTTGCAGCTTACAAAAGCAAGCAAACCCTCATTGGATTTGCATTGCAGTTGGAAGTAGAAGCTTGGTCTCCAACCAGATAGTGGACAAGAAATACAAGCTCTCCCAAGAGCTCCTCAATGGGAAGAGATAGAACTCCTAAACAAGAAATTCCAATGCAATGTAGGCTAAGCAGCCAAGAAAGCTGTATGTCTAAACAGACAACAATTTAGAAATCGAATCATTGAACAACCTCAACATGTTGCCTTCCCCTTCCTTTTATAAGATAAGAGCTTTCCAAAACCCTAAACCACCTTCATTCATTTAACCCTTTTCACATGGAGGACCTCCTTCTAGAACTGCACTGATCATCTAGGAGGTTCAATGCATCTGGAGTGTGTTGTGATGTGGTCCTGTTGACGTAGTCAAATGGCTCAATCCTGTTTCACACACAAGTGGATTTTTTCTTTTCACACTCAAGTGTGTTTATTGAAGTGGCCCAGATTTACCCTTGTTCACATTGGGCATGTATTTATTCTTTTATTAGGAGTTTTTGACCCTCCTTTACATAATTATTCTTTGAGCAAAGAAAACAAAATGAAATTGAATATTCCTATTAAAATAAGAATATTACAGTCCTCCCCTCCAAAATGTTGCTTGTCCTCAAGCAACTCACAAGGACTTTACAAAATTTCCAATGGAGCTGTCTCCTCCCAAGGATACAAGTTTGCCGTTGGTGGATGAACCAAATAGCTGTCATCAAGAAGTAGTGGGAGATACATGGAAAGAATCATATGCTATCTATTGGCCTTCTCAAGGCATGAGAGATGGTAAATATTGGGTACTTCAACCCCCATCGGAAGCTTCAATCTCCATGCTATCAACCAAACAAAGTGAGCCATCCTTGATAGCTCAAAAAAATAGTCTCCAATCCCCACCATATGCAATGTGTAGGGGCTCCATGGCTGGAAATGAGAGATAAGAATTCTCAATTCACGCTGTCTCTCCCTCCATTTATGATAAATATGGAGCTAATAATCCTGGGCTGTAGTAATATAGTCCCCATGAAGCCAAAAGAGACTTGGAACTTCATGATTCCCTTCATGGATTCTAGTGAGCCTCCTTGCCCAATCTTCCATGCATATAGTGAATATAGGCTCTTCACCATGTGTGCTCCAAAAGAAACATGGACTAAGTTTCATATGACATATTGGATGGTGACAATAGTCCCTCCCTTGAGACGAGCGTTTCCCTTAATCTTGCTGCCTCAAATCATAGTACAATAAGTGGCCATCCCACCACCTTCTTGCTGCAAAAAGCTTCTTCAAAGCTTGGAAATAGTAGAGGATAATAGGTGTTGGATGAATATGATTCAAACAACACATGTCTTGCTGCGAATTCTCCCAAGCGAGGGACTTCTTCCAATGACATAAGCCCAACATATGGCTTCTAGCATAAGAAAACAAATGATATAATGGAGAAGCCACACAATGTTCTATCCTCCTCTAGAAGTACAAGTAAATATGGGAGATTGCATTCCAAATGGACACATCCACACAATGTGTCATTCCTCCTCTCATGTTCATAACAAAGATTGGAGCATTATTAACATCATGATATAAACAAGCTCCCTCATGCCACTTCATGAGAAGGTCACAATTTCTCCCAACCCAAAGTACATACATCATTATGATATCCATCCTAAACAGAAATACATGTACATACATCATAGACATAAGTAAATGTATGGACATGGAATTCATCATGGGGTGTCCATACTTTCTTCTTGTCAACCAAAGCAACCATGCTTCCTTCTTCTGCATTCTTTCCTTGAGATACAAGGCATGAGACAAGAAAATCAAAAACCTTGGGTAGTACCCACACTCACCCAATAGAAACCAGCGTAGGTCATCTCCTCCATGCTTTAGATCTGGATGTGGTAAGTGGTTTACATGCCACTTACTTGATGCCCTCATCATTCCACCAAGGCTGAAGGTGAAATGTATATTTGGTGCTTTAGGGAAGCACCCATCATGCTGTAGAACCTCCCTTAGCCCATCAAGGGAGTCGCCAAGTAACACTGTTACCGATGAAATAGGTAACCTGACCTCAAAATGGGAAATCTAGCCCAAAAAGACTCAAAAAACATGAAAAAACACCCCAAAAACAAAAAAAAAATGTATTCTAGAACGCACTTGGTTTTTCCGAAGGTCAAATTTCAACATTTTATAAAATTATGCTGAAAACAAAATTGTTTCATGAAAAAAGGATTGAAAAAACAACCTCAAAACAAAACCAGTTGATGCTAGAATAACAAAAAAAAAAATAACTGTCCTATTTTTGACATTTTTAAAAACAGAAATAACATTTTTTAATTTTTAAAATTGAAACATTAAAAAAACCTAAAATTTAAGAAAAAAATAAAAATAAAATAAAAACATTTTAAACCTTAAAATTTAAAAATATATAGGAACAAAAAAATAGAAATAAAAATTTTAATTCAAACATTAAAAAAAACCTAAGAAAAAAAATAAAGATAAAAAAAAATTTAAAGATTAAAATTTCAAATTATATAGAAATAAAAATAAAAATAAAAACAAAATAAAAATATTAAATTTAAAAAAAAAGGAAATTATAAAAAATAAAATATAGAAATTAAATGTAAAAAAAGAAAAAGAAAATGTTTATTAAATTAAAAAAATTAAATAAAAAAATTTTAAAATAAAAAATTAAATTTAAAGAAATATATTAAATTTTAATAAATTTAGAACTTTAAAATAAAAAAAATAAAAATAAAAATAAAACATAATTTTTTTTTTTTCTAAATTGTGCTAATTCTATTTATGTAAACATTATAGTACAAAACTGCCTCAGTTCAGCTGTGATAGCCTGAAACTGGGCTTGAAAGTCAAGCTTAATCCTGAAAATGAACTGCCCATATAGGGAAACCAGCTCTATAAAGACAATCTCACCGCCCTTGTATAGGGAAACCAGTGGAATAGTTATACCAATTGTTATGAGAAAGCAACAAAAAGATAACACTATCGATAACAAAAACCAGTATGCTGTTGTGGATAATAAAAGACCAGTACCTCTATGAAAGTAAACTAGTTCAGAGAAAATATTGCGCCATGTCATAGCAGAGTCAATTGGAGTTGACGGGAGAGAGCTGAAAAAAAAAAAAAAAAATTATAAAAAATAAAATATAGAAATTAAATTTAAAAAAAGAAAAAGAAAATGTTTATTAAATTAAAAAAAATTAAATAAATAAATTTTAAAATAAAAAATTAAATTTAAGGAAATATATTAAATTTTAATAAATTTAGAACTTTAAAATAAAAATAATAAAAATAGAAAAACATTATTTTTTTTTTTTCTAAATTGTGCTAATTCTATTTATGTAAACATTGTAGTACAAAACTGCCTCAGTTCAGCTGTGATAGCCTGAAACTGGGCTTGAAAGTCAAGCTTAATCCTGAAAATGAACTGCCCATATAGGGAAACCAGCTCTATAAAGACAATCTCACCGCCCTTGTATAGGGAAACCGGTGGAATAATTATACCAGTTGTTATGAGAAAGCAACAAAAAGATAACACTATCGATAACAAAAACCAGTATGCTGCTATGGATAATAAAAGACCAGTACCTCTATGAAAGTAAACTAGTTCAGAGAAAATACTGCGCCATGTCATAGCAGAGTCAATTGGAGTTGACAGGAGAGGGCTGAAAAAAAAATAAAAATAAAAATAAAAAACATTATTTAAATTAAAAGTAAAAAAATGAAAAATTAATTTAAAATAAAAAATAAAGATAAAATACAATAAAAATATTAAATTTAAAAAAATATATATTAAAAAAACAAATAAATTTTAAAAAATAAATTAAATTTAATATATATATATATATGAACTTAAATTAAAAATATATATATTAGATTTTATTAAATTTAAAAAAAAATGTTAATATTAAAATAATAAATTAAAAAAAAATATTAAATTTTAAGAAATAAATAAATAAACAAATAAATTTTGAAATAAAAAAAAAAATTAAATATAAAGAAAAAAAAAACATTGTTAAAATAAAAAGTTAAAAAAATTTAAAAATCAATTAAAAATGAAAAATTGAAAAAAATAAATTAAAAAAAATATATTAAATAAAAAATAAAATAAAAAACAAATTAATTTGAAAATATTAAGTTCAATTTAAAAAAAAAATATCTAATTTCAAATACACAATTTCAATTGAAATAAAAATAAAAATAAAAATTTTATGTAATTAAAAAAATAATAATAAAAAAACAAAAAATTAAAAAAAAAATATTAAATTCAAATAAATTAAAAAAAATACAAATTTATTAAATTTTAAAAAATTAAATGAAAATACTAAACATAAAATTTAATAATAAAAAAAAATTAAAAAAAATTAAAAAAAAAAATCGATTAAATAAAAAAAAATAGAAAATTTAATAAAAATTATTAACAAAATTTAGAAAAAAAATAATAAAATTAAAAAAAAATTAAAAAAAAAAAACAAAAAAAATTAAAGCAAATTGAATTTCAAATATATAAATTAAATTTTAAAAAAAATAATTTTAAATTTTTTGAATTTAAAAAAAAAATTAAAAAAAAAATCAAATTAAAAAAATGGGCGAACACCTTACAGAGACGTGGATTGAAAACGAGTAAAACGCACTAAGAACCGACTCCTTCCTGTGTATGTATCGAACTGTTAACAGTGGATAATCTATGAGAGTTCTTGCACCAAAAACCACTACCTTCTGGGCATGGGCAAGAACAGGTTATCTATAACTCCTTCCTGGACACGTACAACTGGGTCTCAGAACTTACAGCGCCCCACCTGCCCAGCGGCCGGCCTCCGCCGCCACCTGGGCGGGACGCCGATTCCGGGAATCGGCCTCTCGCCCAGGTGGCAGCAGAGGCCGGCCGCTAGGCGAGTGGTGGGCTACACCAAATCATCAAATGCAGCAGTTGCAGAGGATCAAATTGCCGAGGAATCAGCCACTGATCCGACCTTAAATCTTGTCAGCCGCATTTGTGGACCAAATGACCAGTGTATAAATCACATTATGAATGAAACAGGAGCTATTGTTGTTCTGAGGGGAAGAGGTTCTGGACATTATGAAGGATTGCATGGCGAAAAAATACAGCAACCGCTGCACTTGTACATCTCAAATGAAAATGCCAAGACGAAGTCTCTGGCCGAAAATTTACTTGAAAGCCTCTGTCAATGCAATTTGGCAGCTAATACTGGGATTTGACTATGCTTATGTAATATTAGTTCTCTTTAGGTAATGGAACATATTTTCTCATTTCCCTCTAATGTTGCTCAATCTGTGGTTGAGTTAGCGCTTCAACTTCTTGAGTGCTCACAAGACCAAGCCCGAAAGCATACTGCTTCATTCTTTGGAGTGGCATTTGCCTTTAGAGCAGTACTTGAAGCCTTTGATGAAAAATATGGTCTACAAAAAATATTGAATGAGTCAAGAGTCAACAGTGGAGCATCTGGAACATCCAGCATTACTTCTCCTCGAAATGATCGAGCAACTTCTGAAGCTCTGATAGCGGCAGAGAAGAAGATTGCTTATCATACATGTGTTGCTCTACGCCCATATTTTCGAGCTTGCCTTCTTTTACTTGTAGACACATTGCATCTTAACAAAAGTGATCGTGGTGGGGCACGCAGTGTCCCGAGTGCAAGAGTTGGCTATAAACCTATTGACACCAGCAATGAGGGAGTAGAGGCTGTGATTCTGCAATTGCAATGTGACATAAAACTTGGTCCAGTTTTTGTCAAAGCTCGTTGGCCTGCAGTAGAGAAGTTCCTTAACTGCAATGGACAAACAATTCTTTTGATAAATTTGAGAAAGAAAGTGAACTAGAAGGAAATCATTGAATTGGCTATGCAGCCTCCCCGCCCGCACAGCGGCCGGCCTCTGCCGCCACCTGGGCGGGAGGCCAATTCCGGGAATCGGCCTCCCGCCCAGGTGGCGGCGGAGGCAGGCCACTGGGCGGGTGGGGGGCTGTAAGTTCCGATACCCAGTTGTACGTGTCCATGAAGGAGTTATACATAACCTATTCTCGCCCATGCCAAGGAGGTAGTGGTTCTTGGTGCGGGAACTTTCATAGATTATCCACCATTAACAGTTCTATACATACACAGGAATGAGTCGGTTCTTAGTGCATTTTACCCCCTCGGCCGCCCAGCAGCCGGCCTCTGCCGCCACCTAGGCGAGAGGCCGATTGGCGGCGTCACCACGATCAAAAAATTCCTTTTTTTTAATTCTTTTTTTTTAATTTTTAATATTTTTTCATTTTTAATATTTTCTAATTCGTAACATTTTTTTTTTTAATTTTTAATATTTTTTAATTTGTAACATTTTTTTTTAATTTTTAATATTTTTTTTTTTAATTTGATTTTTTTCTTTCTTTTTATTTTGTTTTTTAATTTTTTAATTTTTCTTTTTTAATTTCAAAAAATTAAAAATTATTTTTTTTAATTCAATTTTTTTTTTTTTTTTTTTTTTTTGAATTTTCGAATTTTTTTTTAAATTTAATATTTTAGATTAATTATTTTTTAAAATTTAAAATTTATTTATTAAGTTTATTAAATTTTAATTTAATTTAATTTCTTTTTTTAATCTTTTAGTTTATTTAGTTTTTCATTTTTAAAATTTATAATTACTTACTAAAAAAAATAGAATTTATGGATATTTGTTTTTTTAATTATTTGCACGTGTTTTTTTTCATTTTTTTTGTTTTTTTAATGATAGTTTTTTTTTTTTTTTAATTCTTTTATTTTAATTTTCTTTTTCAATTTTAAATTTTTTTTTTTTTTTGTTAATTTTAAATTTTGTATTTTTTTTTCTTATTATTATTATTATTTTTAATTTAAATTTTTAAATTTATTTTTTTCTTTTTTGTATTTTTTTTTTTTTATCTAAATTTTTATTTTGTAATTTAATTTTTTTTTTTTAACTTTTTTTTAATTATATGGTTTTTTTTAATAACTTAGAAAAAAATGTTTTTTATTTTATTTTTTATTTTTTTTTTGTTAATTTTTGTTTTTTCTTTAAATTATGTGTTTTTTGGTCAAATTTTGTCATTTCTTTTGATATAATTTTCGATTATTTTTGTTTTTTTTTGTTTATTTATTTATTTTTGTTTAAATTTTTTATTTTTACGAGTTAATTTTGTTTTTTTTACATTTTTATTGATTTTTTTTATTGTTTTTATATATATTTTTTTTATCTAAGTTTTGTATTTTATTACCAACATGAAAATCACCACTCTAAAAAAAAAGGTTGGTGCTGCATCAATACGTTTCAAAATTAGCATGAAAATCACCGCTCTAAAAAAAAAGTTGATGCTGCATCAATACGTTTCAAAATTGGCATGAAAATCACTAACATTTTAAAACAAATATTCATACTTCATAAATAAAAATATTAGAGTGTCAAAAATGTGCACAAAAAAAAGGGTGATTCTGCATCACCACTTTTCAAAATCGGGTGCTTTTTATGCTACCAAAAAAAATTAGGTAACAGTGCAGCTTATCTATTTTACCTGTATCAAGAGCAGTTTGAAAATAGTCCTGGCCCACAGTTGGCCATGAAGTTTATATGGTAAGACACTCCTCTTAGGAGTCATGGCTTGCACATGTAAAGCAAAAGAATGCATGCAATCATAAAGTAAAATGTGCTTTGCATAAGCATGCTTCTTACCCAAAGTCTCCAGCACTGTGATCATTCCTCTCTTGGCCAAATGCATCACTGTACAAGGTTGAGAGAACACTTTGCTTTTTCCATCAAGCAGTTGCCCTAGAGGGCCTCTTCCAAGTAAGGAGACATCAAGGCATAGATCATAATAGAAATATGTATGGACTGATGTGTCCTGGCTTGTCTTGCACAGATCTTCATGCCTTTTTAGTACATCACTCTTTCGAAACAAAGAGGGGTAAATGTTTCTTACCCAATGAAGCTTGCCCTCCTCTTCATCTTCTGCGGTATTCAGGATCTCACCATCTGATAATGATGGCACATGCTGCTCATGGATTGAGCCATAACTTCTATATGTGAGACTCCTTGAAATTCCTTGCAAGAATGCAAGATCTTCTCTCCTTGGAGCAACTGCTCCTCCTTCTTCTTCATGGAATGCTAGAGATGCCTCTATCATGGCTGCACTGTCACCCCTAGCCTTTTCTTCAATGGTAGAAAATGCCCCATCCTCAGTAGGAGACCTTAGATATTGGTCTACCTATGAAAGAGGAATCTTCATGTCTTCATTTTGAGAAGAAGACTCTTCATCCAAATGTGGATGCCTCCAATCCCTTTCTCCTTTGGTATCTTCCCAATGAATACTACCAATCTCCCAAAGCAAGTTTTCCTCCTTACACCTCATGGGAAGTTGAGATGTAACCCCTTGGAGATCTTTCAAAAAAGACCTCTCATCAATGATCCTCTTGGATCCAAAAGAATCCAAGTCTGCTGAAGGCCAAACACCAATGGAAAGTGGCACAACACTCATCATGCCTCCCTCCATCTTGCACCCTAACTCCTCATGATGCATGCAACTCAAGTAATGTGCAAAGGAATGAATTTTCATCCCCTCCATGAATGTGACAGCGCTGGTACAGGGCTCCTCAAATGGAGAAGAGGACCCCTCCTCCTCCTTTGAACTTCTACTACCAAATATTCTAATTATTTGATGAGTGAAATCAGCAAAAGTAGGTACTCTTGCATGACTCCCATGGCCGAACCACCAAGAGCTTGCCTTTCCCTCCAAATGCAGCGCTGAGATCTCCACAACCTCTTTATCCACTACTGGATGTAGCAGGAAAAATGCTTCTAGATTCATCACCCAAGTCTCTGCTGCACACTTGAGTGATCCATCAAATGTAGACAACGAAAATCTATTGCCCCTTATCATTCTCTCACTGCATGGTCTTCTTTCTTCTCTCAGTTGAATAAACTGAGGAAAATCTAGGGTCTCTTTGAAAGCCCTAGGTTGGCACTTGTATTCTTCCAAATACCCACTCAGGATCTCATGTTCTAAGTGCTCTTCTTGCTCTACAATTCCTCTATGAGAACAAGAAGTGCATGGATCTTCTCCTTCCTCTTGAAACCTTCTAGAGGTCTCACTGCAGCTTTCTTCTTCTTCAAACCCTCTTAGAGTTTCATTGCTTTCTTCTTCTTCTTTCTTCTTAGATCTGAAAATAGATGAAAGAAATATCATTATCTCCATCATTTTTTTCTCTGATCTTTGCTTTATATCAATTTGGCTTGAAGCCCATAGGTTGAGCCAAAGATCTTTCTCTGATACGACTGTAATATCCCAAAAGGGACTGCTCAGCAAAATAGGCCTAAAAAATGTATTTTTCAGGGATGTGTGCTTCATCAACGAATACCATACCTTTGATCCCTTATATATGGTAATATAAGACAAAATTCCAAGAGGATATCAGAAGCCAAACAAACTAGGTGATGCAAACATGCCTCCCACACCTAGTATGGCTTCTTAAATGTCCAATGAGGGACTGCAGCAATATATAAATATTGTATTTGAGTATAATCAGGCTAATAACTCATTGGAGGTGTTAATAAACCCTCTACTAACATCAATATATACATCAGCAAGGAAATTGATCTATCCCTTCAACCCAAAGTGGGGAGAAGCAGTGATTTAAGCCCTAAAATGGTTATTTTTATAAATATGTGTAAAAAAAGATGAAAGTGAAGGTTGGATCTGTTATATTAGGTATTTAGGGACTCCCATACCAAATTTCAGCTTTAAAAAATCAGTCTAGCTAAGTTAAACAGTTCCCCCACTACCGAAACGGCTTAAAAATGTTGATTTCCCATGACCTAGAGTATGTATAAATTACTGAAGAAAAGATAGCATGATTTTCTGAAGGTGCTAACTGTAATGGTGTCTGAACATCAGTAAATTTGATCAAGGATATGGATCAAACAATATACAAGAGAAAAACAGAGATTTAACATGAATAAACCCTCAAAATAAAGGTGTTGCACCATTTATTAAGACTGAAGAACTTGACAGTGTAATTTTCAAAGGGTTGAAGCAGTATTTAATTATATCTCAGATATAGGGCAGATATTTACATAAAAATATAGATCTATTACATATATATATGCCAAAGAGGCTCTTCTTTACACTCCCCTTGGGGATCTCAGCAAAAGATGGATATCAATGAATAGATCTGAGATCTAAGCCACAGATCTGTAGTAATCTTCAGAAATTTCTAAAGTATATGATACACATCAGATCAGATCTGAAATGTACATGGATTGGCTGGCCAATCCATGGATCACCACAGTGAAGGGAAGGATCCCTTTCACCAGAGATCTTTCCTTCAAGCTACTACATGAAATCCACTGCAACTCTACTAGCAAAAAGGACACAGTCTCTTCAAGGAACTGCACTGATGGTGATGTAGAATACTTTTTCCTAATGCCAAGATCAAAAGTTTAAGCTCCAATAATGGATTCACTCTTCTAGGAGGTTAAAAGACACACTCACTAATAAGAGGCTCCAATACAAGCTAGATTTGAACAGATCTAGAGTTCCACTTGCTGCAGCTTACAAAAGCAAGAAAAACCTCACTGGATCTACGTTGCAGTTGGAAGTAGAAACTTGGTCTCTAACCAAATAGTGGACAAACAATACAAGCTCTCCCAATAGCTCCTCAATGGGAAGAGATGGAACTCCTAAACAAGAAATTCCAATGCAATCTAGGCTAAGCAGCCAAGAAAGATGTTTGTATAAACAGACGGCAATTAAGAGATCAAATCATTGAAAAACCTCAACATGTTTCCTTCCCCTTTCTTTTATAATATGAGAGCTTGCCAAAACCCTAAACCACCTTCATTCATTTAAACCTTTTCACATGGAGGACCTCCTTCTAGAACTGCGCTGATCATCCAGAAGGTTCAATGCATCTAGATTGTGTTGTGATGTGGTCCTGTTGACCCAATCAAATGGCTCAATCCTATTTCACACACAAGTGGAATTTTTCTTTTCACACTCAAGTGTGTTTATTAAAGTGGCCCTGATTTACCCTTGTTCACATTGGGCGTGTATTTATTCTTTTATTAGGATTTTTTTACCTTCCTTTACATAATTATTTTTTCAGCAAAGAAAACAAAATGAAATTGAATATTCCTATTAAAATAGGAATATCACGTTGAGTTTATCCCCTATTTTCTTTCCCTTCCAGATATTCCTCAATTTATCCTTCATTTGTTTGACCTTGATATTGCAAATTTTGTTATGGGTCTGATAGTGATGGCCCATGTGCCTAAGCATTTGATTGTCTTTTTGGGCTTTCACTAGCGCTTCTGCAATTGAATGTTGAATCTCTCAAGCCACACTTCTATGTTGTCTTCAATTTACTTTGCCAACTACTGGTCAAAACTCAAATTTTGGGCTCCTCAATTTTCCTTCTCCACTGCTCTTTTGAGGCCTCTTGTCTTTAACCTTTTCCTAATGTTTTCAACCTCCTCAAATGTTGGAAATACTGAGAGGGGGGGTGAATCAATATTCCTTTCAATTAGAGCATTATTTAATCTTCAATTATTATCAGTGTTTTCATAATGATAGCAGTAAGAAAAATAAACAAAAATTCACATAGTTTTTAATGTGGAAACCCACTCCGGGACAAAAACCACCTAATGCTTTTCTAATAATTCTTTAATATTCAACTCCAATTGAAAATAAAGCTCCAACTTCCTAGAATATAGAAAATAATTCTTCTCCAGTTCCCACTAGATGGACGCTCCAACGCCCGAGATTCTTCAGCAGTCAAATGAACAGATGCCCCAACACCCAAGGAGCTACAACTCACCCTAGCACCACCCTACCACCTTATTGAAGAATAAAGGAAGAATGGACTCTCGTACCAAGGAAAATGGTCTACTTTACAATGACATAGAATGATGTAGAAGAAGAAGACACACTATACCATAACCCCAACTATGACACAAACACCTAATGATGAACTTAGACCTCCTAACACTGCCTCTTCAACTCTTGGCAAATAGACACTAGAACAATTTTTACAATGATGTATTTACAATGACTTAGTACAATGATACCTTTACAATGACTGTATGCAGTGCTGCCCACTTGAAGACTTCATGTGATGAAATTCTTGTTATTGTTCTACACCTTGGTTGTTTCTCTTGTCATGCTACCCTCTACTGTACCTTGCTTTTCTTTTCTGCCCTAGAAATTCTGGTCCTTTGCAGCCCTTGACAATACATGATCTAGCTTTTTCTTGTTTTCTACGAGCTCGATATTGAACCTGGTGTATCTCTATTATTTCAGATCCCAAATATGTGATTTTTGGTCCTATAGTAGTCCTCTGAGTCTTCTTTCCAATTCCATAGGTCTGACCCAATTTGGATTCTTCAAGGGAGAGTTATGCCCAATCTCTCACAATTCCCTAATTATGGAGTATTTCAGTACAGTGCACTTGTATGGTGTCCCATGTGTCATTGTTTCTTCATTAGCCTCTGAAATCTATAGAGAGAAAACTATAGTCCATGAAATATCTTCCACTTTTTATAGAATTCCAATCCGATTCTCAGAGAAAGAGTTATGTCGATTTTCCCAAGGTCACTTCTTTTAGATGAATTTCAAGAGCCTCCAAAAACACTTACTTCCACAGATCATATCTCCAAAAATTTTGTGCACCTTGATCTAAAATTTGTAAAGAATATTCCTCACGATTTCGGCTTTGCCTCATAAAACTTTCATCTTCTGAACCTTCGTAGAAAAAAATTTAGAGCGAAAATTCCACAATGACTTGTTTTTAGATGGTGAAATCCCTTACATAAGGAGGATATGAGGATCACAATTTATATAAATGCTTAGGATGAGAGGGGCTTTAACAAGTGAACATGGGAGGTATTTTAGAAGCTTTAAAAATATTAATTATGACTTTTCAATGACCCATGCCACAACCCCATGGGGTTTTAGCCCACTAACTGGGGGTACAAACTTCAAACATGAATATCTCTCAAACCGTGAAGAATTAAGTGTCATGCCATATATCAATGGACACATCTTGACAAGTTGAAACCATAAAAATCATTCTAAACCCAAAATATATTAATTTGGTAGGTAAAAATTCCCATGCAATATTGGGGTAGCCCTTGGTGCTGCTTGGGTTGACATCAATGACAATCGTTGATCAACATCAAACTCATCATCACTGTGTTCCTCCTCTCTGTAATATTTGTCCTCTTTCTCCATGCTTGTTTCTTTGGCACTTCAGTAAACCCTATGGAAAATGAAATAAAAGGGAGAGTGAGTGAGGGAGTGAAGGGAATGGGAGCAGGGAAATAAATGATAAAATTAGGGCTTTAGGGTATAGGGATAGAGCCATAAAAATTAAGGGAGATGGGGAAAAGGGTTACGAAACTTTTTGAGGTGATGGGAACTAGAAATATGAAGAGGGATGAAAAATAAAATTTAATTACAAGTCAAAGGTATGGCGAAATCTAGGCAAAAGAGTGAAAATCCTAAAAAATGGGTTTTGATGGAAAAGAGTAAAGGGACTTAGAAAATGGTAGTTTTAGTGTTTTTGGGAATATAGGATAAATAAATACGGTCTAGGGATAAAAAAAATTGACAAAGGGGTTTTTACGAAATTTTATAATGGGGAGGAGAATTTTAGGAAACCTAGGGTTTATTGATTTTCTTGCCAATATAAATTTTACCAACAAGCATAGAATGAAGGAAGAAGAGTAAGAAGGGATTTTTCTTACTTGATTTTAGGGAAGAAAGACAAATTTAAAGAATTTGGAAGATTTTGGAGGGTTTCTGGCCTAAGCGCAGTGCCTCACCTAGGAGAACAACACGCTTCTCATAAGTGTAGCGTTGTTCAAATTTACACTACCAGAACTGTCCTAAGCGCAACACCTAACCTAGGAGCATAGTGCCATTTTACCCCGAACTTGCAGGTAGATTTTGACTGCTTTTTCGATGTCCAAATTTGGCCCAATATAGCTCATTAGAAATCCCTTGAAGTCCACTTTCCAAATATACCTTTTTTTTTCTGATCGGGGTTTATTTACCTTGTCAAAAGTTGATTTCCCCAAGATTGGTCAAAAAGTGCTGAATTAGAGTGGAGAAATGTAGAGTGCTGGTGCAGGAAACTTTTGGAGGCCTTCATCAACTCCAAATTGAGTGCATGATAGCTCATAGTAAATCGATATTTGTATAATTATCATTTGACTCGTCAAAAAAGCCATTTGGACACTCCAACTATGAGAATACTTGATTTTCCCAAGGTCACTCCAGAATTGCAGCAACTCTCCTCTAGCACCTGTGTTTTTGACATTTCTCTAAAAACATGAAACCTGTGTAAACTCTGGAGGAGATTTTTTGTCTTGGACCTATCATGGACAAAAACCTCTCTCACTTTTGTCAAATTCATCTTTTTTTGGTCAGAAACATAGTTTCAAGAAAAACTAGCCCGATGAGTCGAAAATGACTTGACTCTTGGAATGATTTCTTAAAAAATGATGGAGACATGATCTTATGAGCTGAAATGGCCTCATACTTACTGATATAACCTACCTTATGGCTCCTCTGCTGATATGCTTCTTTTTCATAGCAAACCCTAGCTCAATGGGAGAGGAAATTAGGGTTTAGTACTTTTGGAAAATGATGGCTTGGACACCCTTGGGAAAAGATAACTCCCTTTGAAATTTGATCAATTTCTGAAGTAGACACTTTTTGTATTTGAAACTTGATGTGTTGGCATGTGGAAATCTGACTTGGCAGCCTTTTGGAGACTGTATACTTATTACATTTGAACTGACTGAAGAAAATCATGAATTTATTCGGGGTCACCTTCACACCTTCTGCTTCCCTTTATGGAAAATGAGACAATGCAATGATTTGACCTAATGAAACCCTAGTGACCCTATGAGAAATGAAATAAACTGACTCAGTAAGTGAATTTTTCTAAAAATCGAATGAGAGCAGACTTGTTTTCAGCATGATGAAGACATGGAAGAGGGTCAGCAGGCATATACTTGTGAAGCAAAATGAGACACTTGACAAGGAAAACCACCAGTAGAACAATTTTATAGCATGACCTAATGGAATGATTTAAAATTCTTTATAGTGGAGCACCTAATATGCACATGCAAAATGTGTTTTGATCCTTGGTGGTAGTATGCAAATACTGACACTAACATTAGCTCCAGCTGGGGATGGTAGCTCCTTGGTGGTGCAAAGAACATCGTAGACCTAGTGCCTACCCATTAGGTATGGAGTCAAAAGCTAAAAACCAAACTTAACACTGAAAGAAACTTGACTCAATAAACTAAACTGACTCGAACTAAAACACAACTAACAAACTTAAAAATATGCTCAGAATTGAGCTTATTCAACAAAACCTACTCTAATTGATCCATTCATCACCTGATCAAGTGATATGGAACAACCAATGCAACCATGTAAGCATTCCAGCTACTGTTTGAATTCTACACAAGTGCTTGCTTATGAGCAAGAAGAAAGGACTAGTAAAAGGAAACTCCCATGAAAACTTGTCAACAAATTGACTCTTGATGAAATTGCAAAGCATGAGCCCACCGTATGACCTCAAGAATGTTACGAAAGGATCTTCATAGGAATACATATTGATTTCCAGCCCATCTAATACATTACTGCTCTGCTATAGGTAGCCTTTGTACCTTGGTTTTAAAATTTTCCTAACATCTGTGCTTTTTTCTTTGATGATTGCAGCAAGTTGACAAAAGGATCCTAAAATTCATGAATGACTAATTTTTCTTGATGATCATAAAAAAGATGAAAATATTCTTCGTTACTCTACTGATATCACAAATATTGGTATGAGCTTCCTAATGAAACACCTGCTGAAAAAAAAAATGAAGTCGGCTATTGGATCAAGTTTATATCAACACTCTTTTTAGGCTCACAGTTAGCTAATGGAGAATGGCCTTTACTACATATATCATCCAACACGTTAGCTATAGGGTCATGAAAAGCTTGAAAAGATTGCTAAAACATATCCATTGTTTTTAATGAGACTGCATGACACTCTACAGGATGCTCATCCTTTTCTTTAGAGATATTATGAAAAAAATTCTTTAAAAAATGAAATGATTCAAGACATAATGGTACAGAATCATCTTGCATCATTTGACCATGTGTTTCAACTTCCAAGCCTTCATCTGTAACCTAACATTCAAGGGCATTTGGTGGCTTCAAATCTGGAGGTAAGGAGGATTCTATGTCGCAAATGATTTCCTCAACCAATTCAGGAGAATGTTCACCATTTGTAGTGTTGACCACTTGCTTATCTACTTTCTTATAGTTTTATATTATGTTTTCAAATGAGGAGAAACACGAAGGTAAGGAAATTTGATAAAAAAATTGATTATCCTCTTGATTGTCAAGATCAAAACTCAATGAGTGTTGATTTCTAATTGCATGAAATTTATATCTAATGAACTGAAATGAAGTAAAACAAAGAGGCAAAGATCCTTCACTTGCTTCCAAATTTTCTAGACTTTCCTCATCACTGCCATAGCTGATATGCATTGGTTGATCACTATTTTTGAGCTACTGAAACTCATCTTCCTCCCTCAAACCAACTACTCATTGCTCTGCAAGATTAGTTTCTCTATGGAGAACATAATCATCATCATACTGATCAAACTTTGGAAAATCATCAATATAATTAATGTCACCAATCATACACATTATATTATCATATTGTTTCTCCTCGGATTGATCTACAAACCCATTTTCCGATCTATGGTGGCTGGGATTAGCAGGAAAATTTTTAGGGCTTGCAATCTCTTCTTTTTCTGGGATAATTGGGTCATGATGATCGTGAATGGAAAATACATCTCTCATGGTGATCCTTTGCATCATTTACTCTATTTCACTTGCTAAAATGTCGAGCTTTACCTATGAAGATGTTAGGTGCTCCGCACTGTTCTTCTTCTCTTCTTCCTTCAACTTTACCCTCTGATTAGCATATTAGGCTCTACATCTACTGCACTATTATACATCTCTTCAAGTGTTACAAGGTTCATTTCTCTCAGATGAAACTCCATTTATGGATCAAAGACATCCAGGTAATGTAAAAGAGTTGAGCCAGGAGGGGGTCTTATATCAGCAGGTATCGAATAATAGACTTGATTGAATCTAGAAAAAAACGGTTGTAATGTCTCCCTTAGCTGTCTTTGCAGGTGGTCATACTCTTTTAGAATTAGGAAAGGATTTTTTTTGACCACCCACCTATCGAAGAAAACTTTGACGAACTATGGGAAATATGAGATGCTCGCGGAAGACAATTTTTTGAACCAAATCTTGACTTTACCTTGAAAAGAAAGAGAAAATAGCCTGATTTTGACATCCTCTTCTTCAACTTCAAAAAGGTCAAGGAAAGTCTCAAAATTATTCATATCTCTCTCAGCAGTGATGTTGTCATATTCAACATCAATCATCGGCAGATATAGGTAATGATTTTCAAGGAAAGTATGGAGTGTAAGAGGTAAGATGAGTGGTTTGTATCGAAATGGAATTTTACAAGGTGTAGGAGTATGTACAAAAGTTGTAGGATCAGCCTTGATCTCTTTAGGCTCATTAATTTGAATATGGTCATCATAAGATTTAGAAAAAGGATGTGGACCAAGATAAAAGGAAAACTCAGTATTTACACTTTTCGAATAGGTAGAATCAAGATTTTGATCATCTTTATCATACAAAAAACTCTGGAAAACTTTCAGGATAGTTTCAGGAAAAGAAAAGAAATAATTTAGAAGAAAGAAGATTAGATCTTGAATACAACTCCACTTTAAATCCCTGACCTTTGTGTAACATCCTTCCATTTTCCTGCTGGAAAGGTCGATCCTCCTATGGAGTCTTTACATCAAGTTGGAGTCACCAGGAGAAGAGTTCAACCTTCATATGCATCTGATTGTTGTCCACCATCAACAATCAAATATAAACTTTTTCGTTCTTTCCCAGGGAATATATGATCTTTTTCTTTCCTAGTATGGTCATGAAAAAGTTATCACTCAGATTGAACCTCAGGCTGAGAGAGGAAATTCTGAGGTAAACTGAAGCCATGCTTAGCCAAGTAGCTAGCCCAAATCGGCCAAGAGAGGGCTCTCTTCGTATGAATCACATCCAGAATAACTGAGGAAATAATATATTAAGCTAGGTATAGCAGCTCAGTGTTTTGATTTTGATTGTGAGGTTTTTGCTAGATTAGGAGAAGTCAAACAACTAGGGCAAGGAAATTAGGTCAAAATTTGCAGGGTTTTCTATGGGGAAAGGTAGGTATAATGTTTAGAAATTTAGGGTTCTGATGGGTGGGATGATCAAGGCAAGTGAGGAGCTAGAAAGAGCATGGTGAACTCATGATTTCTTTCTAAACTAAATAAATTACAAACAGTGAATATTAACCCAAAAAAAAGCATAAAACTTATGGATTTTGTTCATCTAAATTGAAAACATTCACTTATTAGAAATGAAATGATGGATGAAATAAAAAAAACTTTCTAACATATGAGCACAAAAGGAGAAAATGAAACTAAACACCATACCACAGGGATCCCATAAAAATAGCTGCAAATTTCATTAATATTCCTGCTCAAAATTGTGTTGAGGCCTCAAAAATCTATGGCAACAACAAGGGGGGTAACCACCCGGTCCAGACCTTAAAAAAACTCCTTTTCCATTTGGGATAGTGGCTCCAACTGGGGGTAATGGGACTAGTATCCCAGTTTTGGGTTTTATATGATTATTGGGTTTCTTTCAAATCATTTTCAAGGAGAATAACCAAAAACGAAGACAACTTTATTCTAAGATGAAAAAATTTCAATTCAATCTAATCTAATCTAACCCAGGATAATGCTAATTTTATGCGATCTAAAATGATATCTATTCAGTGTGTGATGATTTAGATAAATCACAGACTTAATAGAAGTAATACTTTTGTAATATAATCCTTTTGAGAAAATAGTTAATCAAAGGAATATGTAAAACATATCGCATATATTCTGATGACCATATATAAAACAAATAAATTTCTATTCTGATATCATACAATAGTGCAAATGATACTTCAAACAGAAATAATTGATTTCATACATAATTCATAAAAATATAGACTTATCACTAATGTTAAAAAAAAGTCTAGCATATACAATAATAGTACCAAATGTGTGTTGTCCTGCTCATCTGACCAGCGATAATTGGCCACAATCAATATTCTATCATTAAGTCTTTCAGAGAATACAATAGTGCATCAACAGTGATCAACCAAGATGATATATAATTGAAAAGACCATGTTCCATTATCTTATCAAGACATCCACAAACATACAGTAATGTATTCTCTATAAATATTCTTAATAAAAATTCTAGACCCTTCTTTAAATGCATGAGAAGGGTTTAAATACTATATTAACTACTTACAAAAATAGATTGTACAAAATATCTTATGAGGTGGTTTCAAACAACCTTCCTCATTCGTAATATCTAATTGCTAAAATTGAAATTGTCAAAACAAACTAACCCATGATCATGCTTGATGATTGGCTAGTGCCAACTCTGCTTTTCTGTTCACAAATATCAGACATTGGTTGAACTTGTGGAGGCTTCCCGAACTGTGTTTTCATCTGTCCAGTAAATATAGCATCAAGTAGAAGTGGTAGCATTTTCTGTATGGAATCTAGAGAACAATTCAATGTCATTATTTGAATCTGAGGCTTAACCAAAAGTTGCCAGTATGCTTCCCAATTAGTCTTTTTTAGTTGTGCAATTGATTCTTCTCGGATTTGTCCCATATTTTTCCAACTTTGCTCCAATAGTTTGAGATGAGGAATTGATTTGGGATCTCTTACTTTAATTAAACTGGACATATGAACCATGTGGTTGATCATTTTGACAATGCTCTTTCATATGCTTGATGCTCTAGCTATTGCCAATTCTTCCTGTTTTACCTGTGTATCCCAGTCAGTGAAGAGAATATCTTTATAAGTTTTTTTGATCTTTGGGAGATTTGACCTTCTCCCTTCCTTTGAATCTTCCCATTAAATATAGTCAGAAATGTTTGTATTGAGTTCATTAAACTCAATTCTCTAGTCAATGACTGTATTAGTCAATTGTTCACTGATTTCCAAATGTGAAACTATGTCTTAAATTTGTAAGACAAAGAAGTCTTGTTGTTTTCAGAGTAAGACATTTAATACCAATGTCTCTTTAATGAATTCCTCTGTAGTAGGAATTCCTTCATACTTTATAAGATTTTCTCTCAATTCTTTAATCAGTGTGTCTTTGTTGGATAAGTCATTTTCATAACTTATCCTAAGTACTTCCATATCTTGCTGAAATTTAAAGAGTTGTTGCTTAGCCTTTTTATTCAAACTGTTATTTTCTTCAGCTAGTTCTTGTTGTAGTTGTGTTATTTTATCATCCTTCTCTTGAACAAAAATGGATACTTCGGCTGCTTTTTCCATTGTAGCGGTAGTATATGCTCCAACAAATTGTGATAGCCGAGCTAGGTTGTCGATTTGATTTGACGGAGTGTCTTTCCATACAACTTCCATAATCTCATTACCTGGGGGTGTTTCCATCCTTCTTGTTTTTATCTATTTCCTGACTACAACTTTGTGAAGAGGGCTATAGAATACATTCAGTGGAGAGATATTAGTTACCTTTAGAATAATTTCATCAGTAGGAAACGCAAGGATAACTTCAGTATCTTGGGAGTTTTTCCCTGGAATTTCGGTGGTTTCTTTTGCTGAAACTATCTGACCCTGGGGGGTCTAAAATCTTGTGTTTTTTTTTGTAGATGATCCCTTAGGGGTATCCATCAATGTATTACTAACTGAAGTCTAGAATTTGTCTAGCTCACTTTGATTCTTTGGGTCTAATTCTTCTGTTCTGATTACCTTGCTTGGTTTAGTCATATAGCTAGTAATCAGGATATTTTGTGGAATACGCTTGAGTATTTTCTCTCTATACTCATGGAATCTCTGTAATTCCTCCATGTTTAGATTCAATATGAAAAATATTTGAAATTCTTCCAAAGTTTAAACACATTCCAAATCATCTTCAAATCTATCATCTATTTGTATGACAGGTTTGAAGTTGACTGATTGAGTAAATTTATTAGCGATCTTCTCTGGGTCGAATTGCATTGGTAGTAAAACAGGGAGCTTCAAAAGATGAATCTTCTGGCATTCTTTCAACGCATCACTGAAATTTCTGAGGGATAAGGAACCACATTGAATTGGGAAACTTGGCCATAAATATTTTTTACTATCTTCCATAGTTTTAGTGAATCCATTGCCGATAGTTTGGTAAGCCACTTCTCTTGCCATTAGTTTATCTGAAACATATAGAGGAAGCGCATGTGGAGGAGAAAAGCTTCTGAATACTCTGATGTATGAAAATCATTCTTCAATGAAACATCTTCCTATCATTTGGAGATCTTTTATGGCTTCCTTAGTGAACCTACGACTTTTTCTATCAAACATTAACTGATGTAATGGTAATACAACCCCATAACATATTATGTGGAAGTGTGCTACAAAATGATGTTCCAATATATTTTTATGAATTAAATGAATAGGGTTAGGGTCCTCGGGAGTCCATTTCCAACCAATAGTTTGAAAACTACTTGAGAAACAAATGCAATCGAAAACATATGCACTCATGAAAAATTGGGGGATGACTTTGGAAGAAAAATCTCTTGCCTGGAAATATTCATTAATTTCTTTGGCTAGGTTTTCAGAAAGAATGGTTTCCTAATTCATGATGTGAGAATTAACATAGGATTCAATCAAGGGAATCCAATTTATAGAGAACTTGGTGTTATCAGGGAGACCATATAATTTGCACAGCATTGATGCTGCAAAATTGTAGGAATTTGCAAGTGAAGCAATAGGATACATACCTAATTTATCATGCTTGAACTTGTTATCCAATTTCATCCAACCTTGAATTGTTTTGAAAGGGTCTTCATTATTCTTTGCAAATTTTTCAACAAACTTGTTGTCACAGATGTCTTGTTGGTCAGGCAGTTTGTACATGAATTTCAAATCTTCAGCTCTACAAGAACCTAAGATTTCATTCTTAATGGTTTTGAATTGTCTGTCTTTAATTTTTGAATTCTCAACCACCCATCTTGTCATATCAGTATATGGTAAAAGGTTGGCCCTTGCTGCTATTCTGTGAAGGAAGGAGCATGCAACATCCTTAAACTGTAAATCTGAGGGCCTTTCATCATCAGCAATTGCCTTGACCTGCACTACTTCAAGTTTTTCATCTTCGAGGATAGTATACATGGCTTACCATGTTGTATCACCTCCATCTGCAGTGCAAACAGTATCTGTGATTGTGGAAGACATTTATGTACATTCAAATTCCGCAACAATTTGTTTGTCATGTTTCTGCATTACTTTGCGTATGGACATATCTCAAAGAAAAATCCCCATTTAAGATAGAGTAATGATAAGATGATGAAAGATATAGTGAAATGACCAATTTTAAAAGAAAATGTTCGGGAAGCAGTTGTATCATTAATTAGCTCTAACAAAACAATAACTATTCGGATTGGGATGTTAAAACACGTTTAATTGTTTCTGACATGATTTATTTTTCACATAAAAACCATTATTAATCCCTGTCAAATCCATCGCATCGCGCATTTTTGAACCTGTTTTATGAAGTGAATTTTTTTAACAAGCTTTGTGTTTATGCGATATGTGATTTTTGCGATATCGTGAAATCGCAAAATAACCTACATCAGGATATCACAACATCGAAGCATTGGTTAGTAATGTTTTCAGTTTTAAAATGTATATCATCGATGTGCGATTTATGATAGCAATTGAGAAGTTAAAATTGCAAAATCGTGGATCGGGACTTCATGTTTTCTGCTTAACTTTTAATGGGAGGAGATTATGGGGGATGTGATTTGCGATAAGGTGGTAAAAAAGATATGAAAATGGAATTTATTAATTTCTTTTTTTGTTTTTTTTGTTTTTATTTTATAAAAACAACAATGTTTTGGAGTTTAATTTTTTTATTTAAAATGAAAAAGGCATTCTAATAAGGGTCACTATTTATATTATCAAATTTTAAACTATTTTGAAAATGAAAAAGGGGGGGTTGTTGCATAGCAAAATAATTGGCAATTCACTTGGGAGAACCAGATATCTCTGATTGGTTTGTTTGATATTTCTAAACTTTGAAAACAATAAATTTTTTACGAGAATAAGAATAGTATGATTCATGAATTAAACTATGTTTTTTCAGAATATAATCTGTTTACCTATCTTATTTTTTCCTTAGTTAACCCCTTCAGTGATAACACATATGTGTTTGTATCAGTCAATACTCAAATTTAAAAAGATAAAGTAGGTGTTCTCTAAAAATTGGTTTTATATATTTTTACTTATTTATCATAGATAGAGCCACTGTTGCCAATGAGCGTTTATAGCCTCGACAGGGTTACCCTTTAACCAATAATGATTCATGGTCCCATCTGAATTTGATTTCTTATTTCAAAGTTTAATTTAACATATAATTGAATTTCTTTTTTCTGACACATTCTCAAAATCATTGTCTAGGTTTGGTGACCTCATAGTGACAATGTCATTCAATGATCGTAATTTAGATTGAACAAGCTGGCTCGTGATGAGACCCCTTGTCTTTTTATTTTTATAATCATTTAGCTATTACCCTATTATGGTATGCAGTATTGGTACTATCAGTCTAGATTATTTCTCTAGGATTATGATAATAAAGCTCGTGATGAGACTTATTTTCTTTTGAAATTTTATATTGTATATATTTCTTTTCTTTTTTGAATTATACTTTAAAAAAGAGATTTTATCAGATGGGATGAATCATTAGCTCGATTAAGAGTTATGGATGATAATTGTAGAGTTGGTAGATACCTTTTTGTAGAGAATCCTTGCTAAGTTAAAGGTTCCTTTTTTAACTGATACATAAAATCTATATTTTATGGAATTAAGAGTCTTTTCAGAAAGTAAATGTCTTTAGTAAATTTCAGAATATTTCAAAAAAATAAATTTTACTCAATTCTCATAGTTATAATTATATTTTTACTTTACTTATTTATAGAAGCAAAAGATCAAATAAATTTATCAGAAATTTTAAAACTTTGAATCAACCAAAACAATAATGTTATTTATCAACTTTTATTTTCCTAAAGAAAGTGAAATTTAAAGCTTCATTCCTAAGATAAATATTTTTTAAGAATTTGACCATTCACAGGAAAGGAGTCTTTCTTACCTAATAAGTCTTGTAACAAAAAGGTATATAAGCCTATTTTTTCTATGATTTGAAATGGACAAAGCCATAGTCTTTGGAAATTGGTATGTTTACCCTTTTCCTCATGTGCCTTATCCCATTTCAAAATAAGGTCTCCAATTTCAAAATCTTTTGAGCTGGTAGATGCTGTGTCAAACGAGGCTTTAACTATTTGTTGATGATGAGCTTGTATAGCTTTGGCTTTTTCTCTTTGTTCTTTCATTTTAAGAATTTGATCTTGTCTAAGTTGAAGGGAAGACGAAGGATTTTCATCAATAAACTACACTAAAGAAAATGATGGTAATGTTATATTTGTGGGTGGAACTTCTTCTTTCCCATAAACTAATACAAATGGAGAGGTACCTATCGAGGCCTTCTGGGTGATTCTATCTGCCCAAAGAGAAAATAATAATGCTTTGTGCCAACTTCTATGATTTTGTTCTATAGTTCATTTGATAATTCTGATAAGGTTTTTATTTGTAGATTTAGCCAATCCATTACCCCACAGATAATAATTAGCTGAGTATTTTAATTTAAAACCTCTTTTCAAACAAAATTCTATCATAGTGTTTCTAGAAAAGTAAGATGCATTGTCAAATATCAAAGCTGATAGTGATTATGAAATGATCATTAAAGTCTGTAATATTTTGTGTATTAACCACCTTTAATGGGATAGATTCTACACATTTTGTGAAATAATATGTTTCATCTAGAATATATTTATGTTGTTGAGAAGAGTTTGGAGTTATTTCACCTAAGATATCTAACCCCCATTATTCGAATGGTTGTTGGATATTTACTGGTTGTAGTGGAAATGTTGCTTTCCTTTCTCTTCCTGCTGCAGTTTGACATACTTTTCATTTTATCGCATATTCATGTGCATATTTAAATAGAGTTGGCTAAGAGTAACCGGCATGCAGTATTTTATGAGCTATGGTATTTCCTCCGAAATGACCTCCAGCTGGTCCATCATGTAATTCCTACATTACTTTTTCAGCTTCAGTTTTCTCTAAACTTCTCAACAATACAGAATCATAAATTTTTCTAAATAACACATCATTTATGAGTTGATATTGATTTTCTTTAATTCTTAAAGCATGCTTTGCTGTGTAATTGAGATATGATGGAGCATATCCATTTTTTAAGAAAAATTTCAGATCAACGTATTGTGACAGAGAATCATTTAGGCTTACCTCGGACAGTTGTATTTCATTTGATTGATCTTTTTTTCTTGGTAAATGAGATCCTCCAGTTAAAATCCCACAAAAACCTTGACCTTTAACAATTTTAGCAGGATGTATCTCTACATCATATTCTTGAAGTGTGGTAACCCAATTTTCTCTCTTCTCTCCTACCTCTCGTTGGATTAATAATTGCCTTATTGCTAAGTAAGGTACTATTATTTTAGTATGTTTTTTTAAGAGAAAAGGTCTAAAATGTTTCAAGGCTTCAAACACAACAAACGCCTATTTTTCCATAGTTGAATAATTTAATTCAGCACCTTGAAGGTTAGAATTGAAAAATGAAATAGGTTCTTTAATGTTTTGATCATTTAGCTGTGTTAAAATTGTTGCATATGATGCATCAGAAGATAATGTGTATAATACAAATGGTTTAAGAAAATTGGGAGTTGTTAAAGAAGGAGCTTCAATGATGGATTTCTTAATCAACTCAAAAGAATTTCTCTTATCTTTTCCCCATTTAAAAATTGAATTTTTCTTGATCATTGATTGCAAGGGTAAGATGATTTGGGAAAAATCAGGAATAAACCCTTTTACAAAATTAATTTGTCCTAAAAATGATTGCATTTCTTCTTATTGTGTGGTAGAGAAATGTTTTTGATTTCCTGAATCCTATCAGGGTCAATATGGATTCCTTTTTTGGAGACAATGAACTCTAATAACTTACCTTTTGATAAGGCGAAATAACATTTTTTAGGATTCAAGGAAATGCCGAATTTTTTACATGTTTAAAAAATATGTTTTAGATGATTAACATGATTGTTTATATGCTTAGAGTAGAAAATAATGTCATCTAAGTATATAACAACTGAGCTATTGATTAGTCATATGAAAGCTATATCCATAGCACGTTGAAATGTAGCACCAGCATTAATCAACTCAAATGGCATTTTTTGGTATGCATATATTCCCCACTTTGTTCTAAATATTGTCTTTAATCTATCATCCAAATGTACCATAATATCATTGTATCTTGAAAACTCGTTGACAAAAGACATCAATTCAGATCCTGCAACTGACTGCAATATTTGTTCCATGGTAGGCAAAGGAAAATTATCTTTTTGGCAAGCTTTATTCAAATTTCTAAAGTCTATGCAAATCCTAATGTCTCCATTCTTCTTTCTAATTGGGACCATGTTTGACACCCATTTCGAATGTCTAACAGGAAAAATGATTTTTCCTTTAATAATTTTGTTTAATTCAAATTTAATTGGACTTTCTAAGTTTGGGTGGATCTTTCTAATTTTTTGCTGAACAGGCTTGTCATCTGAGATCATAGGTATGGTATGCTGAATTATAGAAGTATCATATGTTTTGAGGTCTGAATAATCCCATGCAAAAACATTTTTATATGTTTTCAACAACTTAATGAATGACATCCTTTGTTCAGGTCTTAAACCAAGACCTAGGTTAATGTTTTGAGGTTTTTCTAGTGTACCAAGATTAATAATTCAAATTTTAAAGTAGAACTCCGGGTTTTTGAATTGGTAACCTTCTTAAACCTATCCTTAAAATCATAGACATCTTCCATTTTGACTACATATTTGTGAATTGGATTAGAATTTTGTTTATTTTCAATCTGTAAGTCATTTTCATGTACATCACAATTTGACCCTCGTAAGATCCGTCTGATGTAAGAAATTCTACTATATTTGTATCATTATTAAATACTCTCCAATTTGTCACGTTATCAAGAATGCAAGGCCTAAAAATTAACTCAATTGAAAATCTATTTGGGCTAAATTCTTCATATGGTATTAGTTTAGATGCTACATTACCAAGTAAATCAACACCTACATTTTGTAATCTAGGAACTGTGGAGATATTGAATGCAGAAAAAGGGGATGTAAGGCTTGGAGCTAAAGCTTGATAGTGTTTCAAATGTCCAGAAATACAACAAATTGTGTTTTTGACTTGTCTAAAAATCACCTCAGAATCTCCATATACCTACAAATATTTAACATTTAATCCAATAGTTATGCTTCATATTCAGTGGTATTATTCGTGCATTGAAATTCGAGTCTGCAAGCTAGCATTGTTTTCTCTCCTTGCGAATTGATAAAAATGCAACCTGCTCTTGCACCATCTTCTGATTTTGAACCATCAAAGTATAAAGTAAAAAAAAAAGAATGTTTTGAAATTTTATTGCTAAGATTAATACATTTAGAACTGTTTTTTTGAGAAAAGCTTTTAATTTGATAAATAGAAGTATTTATTGAAAAAGTGAAATCTAGGCATTGAACGATCCAAGAAATGATTCAGCTGAGTAATTTCCGATAATATTATTAGTAAAAGCTACAGGTTCATTTGTTTCTTCAAGTTCAATGACTGTATGTTTGATAAAAATTTTGCAATCAACTCTGATTTCATTTGGTTTACCATTGTATGGTAACCACATATGTGACCAATCGGTAGCGAAATATCCATGTAACTTTTCAGACCGATCCCTTCTTAAAATAAGACCATAAATTCAGGGATATCCACAACCAAAATGTCAATTACTTGTAGTACCTTTCGATTGGATGATAATGTAATGGATACTGACAACATTTCTCCAGTGACCTTGAATTTTGTTCTATCTAATTGAACTATATGTACAACAGATTTTTTAGGAGTGACATTCGGTTTTGTGCACACTGTTCTTGGCATGATGTTTGAAGAAGCTCTTGAATCAATAAGACAATTATAAACATTTTTGTTGAAAATCTCATAAGTCAAAAGTAAAGGAGGAGAGTGAGAAATAGATTTATCACCAATTAAAACAAGATCATCGAGATTTACTTTGTTTGAAGATGATGGAGCATTATTAACATCATGATATAAAAAATCTCCCTCATGCCACCTCATTAGAAGGTCACAATTTCTCCCAACCCAAAGTACATACATCATTATGATATCCATCCTAAACAAAAATACATGTACATACATCATAGGCATAAGTAAATGTATGGACATGGAATTCATCATGGGGTGTCCGTACTTTCTTCTTGTCAACCAAAGCAACCATGCCTCCTTCTTATGCATTCTTTCCTTGAGATACAAGGCATGAGACAAGAAAATCAAAAACCTTGGGTGGTACCCACACTCACCCAATAGAAACCAACGCAGGTCATCTCCTCCCTGCTTTAGATCTGGATATGGTAAGTGGTTTACATGCCACTTACTTGATGCCCTCATCATTCCACCAAGGCTAAAGGTGAAATGTATATTTGGTGCTTTAGGGAAGCACCCATCATGTTGCAGAACCTCCCTTAGCCCATCAAGGGAGTCGCCAAGTAACACTGTTACCGATGAAATAGGTAATCTGACCTCAAAATGGGAAATCTAGCCCAAAAAGACTCAAAAAACATGAAAAAACACCCCAAAAAGAAAAAAAATGTATTCCGGAACACACTTGGTTTTTTTGAAGGTCAAATTTCAACATTTTATAAAATCATGTTGAAAACAAAATTGTTTCTTGAAAAAAGGATTGAAAAAACACCCTAAAAACAAAACCAGTTGATGCTGGAATAACAAAAAAAAAACATCTGCCATATTTTTGACATTTTTAAAAATAGAAATAACATTTTTTAATTTTTAAAATTCAAACATTAAAAAAAACATAAAATTTAAGAAAAAAATAAAAATAAAATAAAAACATTTTAAAGCTTAAAATTTAAAAATATATAGGAATAAAAAAATAAAAATAAAAACAAAATAAAATTTTTAATTCAAACATTAAAAAAACCCAAGAAAAAAAAAATAAAGATAAAAAAAATTTTAAAGATTAAAATTTCAAATTATATAGAAATAAAAAAATAAAAATAAAAACAAAATAAAAATATTAAATTAAAAAAAAAAAACAAATTATAAAAAGAAAGAAATTATAAAAAACAAAATATAGAAATTAAATTTAAAAAAAGAAAAAGAAAATGTTTATTCAATTAAAAAAAAAATTTAAATTTTAAAATAAAAAATTAAATTTAAAGAAATATATTAAATTTTAATAAATTTAAAACTTTAAAATAAAAATTAAAAAAAAAACATTATTTAAATTAAAAGTAAAAAAATGAAAAATTAATTAAAAATAAAAAATAAAGATAAAATACAATAAAAATATTAAATTTAAAAAAATATATATTAAAAAAACAAATAAATTTTAAAAAATATATTAAATTTAAATTATAATATATATATATATATATATATATATATATATGAACTTAAATTAGAAATATATATATTAGATTTTATTAAATTTAAAAAAAAAGTGTTAATATCAAAATAACAAATTAAAAAATATATATATTAAATTTTAAGAAATAAATGAATAAACAAATAAATTTTGAAATAAAAAATAAATTTTAAATATAAAGAAAAAAAAAACATTGTTAAAATAAAAAGTTAAAAAAAATTAAAAATCAATTAAAAATGAAAAATTGAAAAAAATATATTAAATAAAAAATAAAATAAAAAACAAATTAATTTGAAAATATAAAGTTTAATTAAAAAAAAATATATAATTTCAAATACACAATTTTAATTGAAAAAAAAAAAAAAAAAAAAATTATGTAATTAAAAAAATAATAATAAAAAAACAAAAAATTAAAAAAAAAAATATTAAATTCAGATAAATTAAAAAAAAATACAAAATTTATTAAATTTTAAAAAATTAAATGAAAAAACTAAACATAAAATTTAATAATAAAAAAAAATTGAATTTAAAAAAAAAAAAAATGGATTAAATTAAAAAAAAATAGAAAATCTAATGAAAATTATTAACAAAATTTAGAAAAATAATAATAAAAACAAAAAAATGAATAAAATTTAAAAAAAAAACAAAAAAAAATTTAAAAAAAATAAATTTCAAGTATATCAATTAAATTTCAAAGAAATAATTTTAAATTTTTTGAATTTAAAAAAAAAAAATTAAAAATCAAATTAAAAAAATGGGTGAACACCTTGCAAGGACGTGGATTGAAAACGGGTAAAACGCACTAAGAACCGACTCCTTCCTGTCTATGTATAAAACTGTTAATGGTGGATAATCTATGAAAGTTCTTCCACCAAAAACCACTACCTCCTGGGCATGGGTGAGAACAGGTTATGTATAACTCCTTCCTGGACACATACAACTGGGTCTCGGAACTTACAGCCCCCCACCTGCCGAGCGGCCGGCCTCCGCCGCCACCTGGGCGGGAGGCCGATTCCAGGAATCGGCCTCTCGCCTAGGTGGCGGCGGAGGCCAGCCGCTGGGTGACTGGGGGGCTACACCAAATCATCAAACACAGCAGTTGCAGAGGGTCAAATTGCCGAGGAATCAGCCACCGATCCGACCTTAAATCTTGTCAGCCGCATTCGTGGACCAAATGACCAGTATATAAATCACATTATGAATGAAACAGGAGCTATTGTTGTTCTGAGGGGAAGAGGTTCTGGACATTATGAAGGACTGCATGGCGAAAAAATACAGCAACCGCTGCACTTGTACATCTCAAATGAAAATGCCAAGAGCTTTGAAAATGCGAACTCTGTGGCCGAAAATTTACTTGAAAGCCTCTGTCAATGCAATTTGGCAGCTAATACTGGGATTTGACTATGCTTATGTACTATTAGTTCTCTTTAGGTAATGGAACATATTTGTTCATTTCCCTCTAATGTTGTTCAAGCTATGGTTGAGTTAGCGCTTCAACTTCTTGAGTGCTCACAAGACCAAGCCCGAAAGCATACTGCTTCATTCTTTAGAGTGGCATTTGCCTTTAGAGCAGTACTTGATGCCTTTGATGCAAAATATGGTCTACAAAAAATATTGAATGAGTCAAGAGTCAACAGTGGAGCATCTGGAACATCCAGCATTACTTCTCCTCGAAATGATCGAGCAAGTTCTGACGTTTTGATAGCAGCAGAGAACCAGATTGCTTATCATACATGTGTTGCTCTACGCCCATATTTTCGAGCTTGCCCTCTTTTACTTGTAGACACATTGTGTCTTAACAAAAGTGATCGTGGTGTGGCACGCAGTGTCCCGAGTGCAAGAGTTGGCTATAAACCTATTGACACCAGCAATGAGGGAGTAGAGGCTGTGATTCTGCAATTGAAACGTGACATAAAACTTGGTCCAGTTTTTGTCATAGCTCGTTGGCCTGCAGTAGAGAAGTTCCTTAACTGCAATGGACAAACAATTCTTTTGATAAATTTGAGAAAGAAAGTGAACTAGAAGGAAATCGTTGAATTGGCTATGCAGCTTCCCCACCTGCACAGCGGCCGGCCTCTGCTGCCACCTGGGCGGGAGGCCGATTCCAGGAATCGGCCTCCCGCCCAGGTGGCCGCGGAGGCCGACCACTGGGCGGGTGGGGGGTTGTAAGTTCCGATACCCAGTTGTACGTGTCAAGGAAGGAGTTATACATAACCTATTCTCGCCCATGCCAAGGAGGTAGTGGTTCTTGGTGCGGGAACTTTCATAGTGCATTTTACCCCCCGGCCGCCCAGCAGCCAGCCTCTGCCGCCACCTGGGCAAGAGGCCGATTGGCGGCGTCACCACGATCAAAAAATTATTATTTTTTTAATTATTTTTTTTTAGTTTTTTTTTAATTTGTAATATTTTTTAATTTTTAATATTTTTTAATTCGTAACATTTTTTTTTTTTTAAATATTTTTTAATTTGTAACATTTTTTTTTTAATTTTTAATAATTTTTTTTTAATTTGATTTTTTTTCTTTTTTTTTTAATTTTTTATTTTTTCTTTTTTAATTTCAAAAAATTAAAAATTATTTTTTTTAATTCAAATTTTTTATTCTAAATTTATTTATTTATTTTATTTTTATTTTTTATTTTGTTTTTAAATTTAATATTTTACATTAATTATTTTTTTAAATTTAAAATTTATTTATTAAATTTATTAAATTCTAATTTAATTTAATTTCTTTTTTTAATCTTTTAGTTTATTTAGTTTTTCATTTTTAAAATTTATAAATTGTTTCATTTAAAAAAAAAAAATAGTAAATTTATGGATATTTGTTTTTTAATTATTTGCACGTGTTTTTCTTCATTTTTTTGTTTTTTAATGATAGTTTTTTTTATTTTAATTCTTTTATTTTAATTTTCTTTTTCAATTTTAAATTTCGTTTCTTTTTTTAATTTGTTTTTTTTTGTTAATTTCAAAATTTGTATTTTTTTTTCTTATTATTATTATTTTTTTAATTTAAATTTTTAAATTTAGTTTTTTCTTTTTTGTATTTTATTTTTTTTATCTAAATTTTAATTTTGTAATTTTAATTAATTTTAAATTTTCTATTTTAATTTTTTTTTTTTTAATTATATGTTTTTTTTAATAACTTAGAAAAAAATGTTTTCGATGTTTTTTTATTTTTATTTTTTTGGTTAATTTTTGTTTTTTCTTTAAATTATGTGTTTTTTTTTCAAATTTTGTCATTTCTTTTGATATAATTTTCCAATATTTTTGTTTTTTTAATTTATTTTTGTTTAAATTTTTTATTTTTGCGAGTTAATTTTGTTTTTTTTTTACATTTTTATTGGTTTTTTTATTGTTTTTATATATATTGTTTTATCTAAGTTTTGTATTTTATTACCAACATGAAGATCACCACTCTAAAAAAAAAAGGTTGATGTTGCATCAATACGTTTCAAAATTAGCATGAAAATCACCGCTCTAAAAAAAAAAAGTTGATGCTACATCAATACGTTTCAAAATTAGCATGAAAATCACTAACATTTTAAAACAAGTATTCATAATTCATAAATAAAAATATTAGAGTGTCAAAAATGTGCACAAAAAAAAAGGGGGGTGATTCTGCATCACCACTTTTCAAAATCGGGTGCTTTTTATGCTACCAAAAAAAAGTAGGTAATAGTGTAGTTACCTATTTCATCGGTAACAATGTTAAGTTTGAAAATAGTCCTGGCCCATAGTTGGCCATGAAGTTTATATGGTAAGACACTCCTCTTAGGAGTCATGGCTTGCACATGTAAAGCGAAAGAATGCATGCAATCATAAAGTAAAATGTGCTTTGCATAAGCATGCTTCTTACCCAAAGTCTCCAGCGCTGTGATAGTTCCTCTCTTGGCCAAATGTATCACTGTACAAGGTTGAGAGAACACTTTGCTTTTTCCATCAAGGAGTTTCCCTAGAGGGCTTCTTCCAAGTAAGGAGACATCAACGCATAGATCATAATAGAAAGATGTATGGACTGATGTGTCCTGGCTTGTCTTGCATAGATCTTCATGCCTTGTTAGTACATCACTCTTTCGAAACAAAGAGGGGTAAATGTTTCTTACCCAATGAAGCTTTCCCTCCTCTTCATCTTCTGCGGTATTCAGGATCTCACCATCTGATAATGAATTTTTATCCCCTCCATGAATGTGACAGCGCTGGTACAAGGCTCCTAAAATGGAGAAGAGGACTCCTCCTCCTCCTTTGAACTTCTACTACCAAATATTCTAATTATTTTATGAGTGAAATCAGCAAAAGTAGGTACTCTTGCATGAATCCCATGGCCGAACCACCAAGAGCTTTCCTTTCCCTCCAAATGCAGCGCCGAGATCTCCACAACCTCTTTCTCCACTACTGGATGTAGTAGGAAAAATGCTTCTAGATTCATCACCCAAGTCTCTGTTGCACACTTGAGTGATCCATCAAATGTAGACAACGAAAATCTATTGCCCCTTATCATTCTCTCACTGCATGGTCTTCTTTCTTCTCTCAGTTGAATAAACTGAGGAAAATCTAGGATCTCTTTGAAAGCCCTAGGTTGGCACTTGTATTCTTCCAAATACCCACTCAGGATCTCATGTTCTAAGTGCTCTTCTTTCTCTCCAATTCGTTTATGAGAAAAATAAGTGCATGGATCTTCTCCTTCCTCTTGAAACCTTCTAGAGGTCTCATTGCAGCTTTCTTCTTCTTCAAACCCTCTAGGAGTTTCATTGCTTTCTTCTGCTCCTTTCTTCTTAGATCTGAAAATAGATGAAAGAAATCTCATTCTCTCCATAATTTTGTTCTCTGATCTTTGATTTATATCAATTTGGCTTGAAACCCATAGGTTGAGCCAAAGATCTTTCTCTGATACGCCTGTAATATCCCAAAAGGGACTGCTCAGCAAAATAGGCCTAAAAAATGCATTTTTCAGGGATGTGTGCTTCATCAACCAATATCATACCTTGGATACCTTAGATCTGGTAATATAAGACCCAATTCCAAGAGGATATCAGAAACCAAACAAACTAGGTCATGCAAATAGGCCTCCCACACCTAGTATGGCTTCTTAAATGTCCAATGAGGGACTGCAGCAATATAAAAATAATGTATTTTAGTAGAATCACGCTAATAACTCATGGTAGTTGTTAATAAACCCACTAATAACATCAATATATAGATCATCAAGGAAATTGATCTATCCCTTCAACCCAAAGTGGGGAAAAGCAGTTATTTAAGCCCTAAAATGGTTATTTTTATAAATATGTGTACAAATAGATGAAAGTAAAGGTTGGATCTGTTATATTAGGTAATGTGGGACTCCCATACCAAATTTCAGCTTAAAAAAATCAGTCTAGCTAAGTTAAACAGTTCCCCCATTCCCGAAATGGCTTAAAAAGGTTGATTTCCCATGCCCTAGAGTATGTAGAAATTACTGAAGAACAGATAGCGTGATTTTCTAAAGGTGTTAACTGTAATGGTGTTTGAACATCAGTAAATTGGACCAAGGATATGGATCAAACAATATACAAGAGAAAAACAGAGATTTAACATGAATAAACCCTCAAAATAAAGGTGTTGCACCATGTATTAAGACTGAAGAACTTGACAGTGTAATTTTTAGAGGGTTGAAGCAGTATTTAATTATATATCAGATATAGGGCAGATATTTACATAAAAATATATATCTATTACATATATATATTCCAAAGAGGCTCTTCTTTACACTCCCCTTGGGGATCTCAGCAAAAGATGGATATCAATGAATAGATCTGAGATATAAGCCACAAATCTGCAGTAATCTTCAGAAATTTCTAAATAATATGATACACATCAGATCAGATCTGAAATTTACATGGATTGTTTGGCCAATCCATTGATCACCACAGTGAAGGGAAGGATCCCTTTCACCAGAGATCTTTCCTTCAAGCTGCTACACAAAATCCACTACAACTCTACTAGAAAAAAGGACGTAGTCTCTTCAAGGAACTACACTGATGGTGATGTAGAATACTTTGGCCTAATGCCAAGATCAAAAATTGAAGCTCCAACAATGGATTCACTCTTCTAGGAGGTTAAAAGACACACTCACTAATAAGAGGCTCCAATACAAGCTAGATTGAACAGATCTAGAGTTCCACTTGTTGCAGCTTACAAAAGCAAGAAAACCCTCATTGGATCTACATTGTAGTTGGAAGTAGAAACTTCGTCTCTAACCAAATAGTGGACAAACAGTACAAGCTCTCCCAATAGCTCCTCAATGGGAAGAGATGGAACTCCTAAACAGGAAATTCCAATGCAATATAGGCTAAGCAACCAAGAAAGCTGTTTTTCTAAACAGACAGAAATTCAGACATCAAATCATTGAACAACCTCAACATGTTTCCTTCCCCTTCCTTTTATAATATGAGAGCTTTCCAAAACCCTAAACCACCTTCATTCATTTAAACCTTTTCACATGGAGGACCTCCTTCTAGAACTGTGCTGATCATCCAAAAGGTTCAATGCATCTGGATTGTGTTGTGATGTGGTCCTGTTGACCCAGTCAAATGGGTCAATCCTATTTCACACACAAGTGGATTTTTTCTTTTCACACTCAAGTGTGTTTATTAAAGTGGCCCTGATTTACCCTTGTTCACATTGGGCATGTATTTATTCTTTTATTAGGAGTTTTTGACCCTCCTTTACATAATTATTATTTCAGCAAAGAAAACAAAATGAAATTGAATATTCCTATTAAAATAGGAATATCACATTGAGTTTATCCCCTATTTTCTTTCCCTTCCAGATATTCCTCAATTTATCCTTCATTTGTTTGACCTTGATATTGCAAATTGTGTTCTGGGTCTGATAGTGATGGCCCATGTGCCTGAGAATTTGACTGTCTTTTTTGGCTTTCACTAGCGCTTCTCCAACTGAATGTTGAATCTCTCAAGCCACACTTATCTGTTGTCTTCAATTTACTTTGCCAACTACTGGTCAAAACTCAAACTTTGGGCTCCTCAATTTTCCTTCTCCACTGCTCTTTTGAGGCCTCTTGTTTTTAGCCTTTTCATAATGTTTTCAGCCTCCTCAAATGTTGGAAATACTAAGAGGGGGGGGTGAATCAATATTCCTTTCAATTAGAGCATTATTTAATCTTCAATTATTATCAGTGTTTGTACAATGATAGCAGTAAGCAAAAGGAACAAAAATTCACACAGTTTTTAATGTGGAAACCCACTCCGGGACGAAAACCACCTAATGCTTTTCTAATAATTCTTTAATATTCAACTCCAATTGAAAATAAAGCTCCAACTTCCTAGAATATAGAAAATCATTATTCTCCAGTTCCCACTAGATGGACGCTCCAGCGCTCGAGATTCTTCAGCAGACAAATGAACAGATGCCCCAATACCCAAGGAGCTATAACTCACCCTAGCACCACCCTACCACCTTATAGAAGAATAAAGGAAGAATGGACTCTCATACCAAGGAAAATGGTCTACTTTACAATGACATAGAATGATGTAGAAGAAGAAGACACACTATACCATAACCCCAACTATGACACAAACACCTAATGATGAGCTTAGACATCCCGACACTGCCTCTTCAACTCTTGGCAGATAGACACTAGAACAATTTTTACAATAATGTATTTACAATGACTTAGTACAATGATACCTTTAAAATGACTGTATGCAGTGCTGCCCACTTGAAGACTTCATGTGATGAAATTCTTGTTATTTTTATACACCTTGGTTGTTGCTCTTGTCATGCTACCCTCTACTGCACCTTGCTTTTCTTTTCTGCCATAGAAAGTCTGGTCCTTTGCAGCCCTTGACAATACATGATCTAGCTTTTTCTTGTTTTCTAGGAGCTCGATATTGAACCTGGTGTATATCTGTTATTTAAGATCCCCAATATGTGATTTTTGGTCCTATAGTAGTCCTCTGAGTCTTCTTTCCAATTCCATATGTCTGACCCAATTTGGATTCTTCAAGGGAGAGTTATGCCCAATCTCTCACAATTCCCTAATTATGGAGTATTTCAGTACAGTGCACTTGTACGGTGTGCCATGTGTCATTGTTTCTTCATTAGCCTCTGAAATTGATAGAGAAAAAACTATAGTCCATGAAATATCTTCCACTTTTCACAGAATTCCAATCCAATTCTCAGAGAGAGAGTTATGTCGATTTTCCCAAGGTCACTTCTTTTAGATGAATTTCAAGAGCCTACAAAAACACTTACTTCCACAGATCATATCTCTAAAAATTTTGTGCACCTTGATATAAAATTTGTAAAGAATCTTCCTCATGATTTCGGCTTTGCCTCATAAAACTTTCATCTTCTAAACCTTCGTAGAAAAAAATTTAGAGCGAAAATTCCACGAGGACCTATTTTTAGATGGTGAAATCCCTTACATAAGGAGGATATGAGGATCACAATTTATATAAATGCTTAGGATGAGAGGGGCTTTAACAAGTGAACATGGGAGGGATTTTAGGAGCTTTAAAAATATTAATTATGACTTTTCAATGACCCATGCCACAACCCCATGGGGTTTTAACCCACTAACTAGGGGTACAAACTTCAAACATGAATATCTCTCAAACCGTGAATAATTAAGTGTCATGCCATATATCAACGAACACATCTTGACAATTAGAAACCATAAAAAGAATTCTCAACCCAAAATATATTAATTTGGTAGGTAAAAATTCCCATGAAATATTGGGGTAGCCCTTGGTGCTGCTTGGGTTGACATCAATGAAAACCGCAGATCAACATAAAACTCATCATCACTGTGTTCCTCCTCTTTGTAATATTTGTCCTCTTTCTCCATGCTTGTTTCTTTGGCACTTCAGTAAACCCTGCGGAAAAGGAAATTAAAGGGAGAGTGAGTGAGGGAGTGAAGGGAATGGGAGCAGGGAAATAAATGATAAAATGAGGGCTTTAGGGTATAGGGATAGAGCCATAAAAATTAAGGGAGATGGGGAAAAGGGTTACGAAACTTTTTGAGGTGATGGGAACTAAAAATATGAAGAGGGACGAAAATGAAAATTTAATTACAAGTCAAAGGTATGGCGAAATCTAGGCAAAAGAGTGAAAATCCTAAAAAATGGGTTTTGATGGAAAAGAGTAAAGGGACTTAGCAAATGGTAGTTTTAGTGTTTTTGGGAATATAGGATAAATAAATACGGTCTAGGGATAAAAAAATTTGACAAAGGGGTTTTTGCGAAATTTTATAATGGGGAGGAGAATTTTAGGAAACCTAGGGTTTATTGATTTTCTTGCCAATATAAATTTTACCAACAAGCATAAAATGAAGGAAGAAGAGTAAGAAGGAATTTTGCTTACTTGATTTTAGGGAAGAACGACAAATTTCAAGAATTTGGAAGAGTTTGGAGGGTTTATGGCCTAAGCGCAGTGCCTCACCTAGGAGCACAACGAGCTTCTCATAAGTGTAGCGTCGTTCAAATTTACACTACCAGAACTGTCCTAAGCGTAGCACCTAATCCAGGAGCGCAGTGTCATTTTACCTCGAACTTGCAGGTAGATTTTGACTGCTTTTTCGATGTCCAAATTTGGCCCAATATAGCTCATTAGAAATCCCTTGAAATCCACTTTCCAAATATACCTTTTTTTTTCTGATCGGGGTTTATTTACCTTGTCAAAAGTTGATTTTCCCAAGACTGGTCAAAAAGTGCTGAATTAGAGTGGAGAAATGTAGAGTGCTGGTGCAGGAAACTTTTGGAGGCCTTCGTCAACTCCAAATTGAGTGCATGATAGCTCATAGTAAATCGATATTTGTATAATTATCATTTGACTCGTCAAAAAATCCATTTGGACACTCCAACTATGAGAATACTTGATTTTCCCAAGGTCACTCCAGAATTGCAGCAACTCTCCTCTAGCACCTGTGTTTTTGACATTTCTCTAAAAACATGAGACCTGTGTAAAATCTAGAGGAGGTTTTTTGTCTTGGACCTATCATTGACAAAAACCTCTCTCACTTTTGTCAAATTCATCTTTTTTTGGTCAGAAACATAGTTTCAAGAAAAACTGGCCCGATGAGTGGAAAATGACTTGACTCTTGGAATGAATTCTTAAAAAATGATGGAGACATGATCTTATGAGCTGAAATGGCCTCATACTTACTGATATAACCTACCTTATGGCTCCTCTGCTCATATGCTTCTTTTTCATAACAAACCCTAGCTCAATGGAAGAGGAAATTAGGGTTTAGTACTTTTGGAAAATGATGGCTTGGACACCCTTGGGAAAAGATAACTCCCTTTGAAATTTGATCAATTTCTGAAGTAGACACTTTTTGTATTTGAAACTTGATGTGTTAGCATGTGGAAATCTGACTTGGCAGCCTTTTGGAGACTGTATACTTATTACATTTGAACTGACTGGAGAAAATCATGAATTTATTCGGGGTCACCTTCACACCTACTGCTTCCCTTTATGGAAAATGAGACAATGCAATGATTTGACCTAATGAAACCCTAGTGACCCTATGAGAAATGAAATAAACTGACTCAATAAGTGATTTTTTCTAAAAATCGAATGAGAGAAGACCTGTTTTCAGCATGATGAAGACATGGAAGAGGGTCAGCAGGCATATACTTGTGAAGCAAAATGAGACACTTGACAAGAAAAACCACCAGTGGAACAATTTTATAGCATGACCTAATGGAATGATTTAAAATTATTTATAGTGGGGCACCTAATATGCACATGCAAAATGTGTTTTGATCCTTGGTGGTAGTATGCAAATACTGACACTAACATTGGCTCTAGCTGGGGATGGTAGCTCCTTGGTGGTGCAAAGAACATCGTAGACCTAGTGCCTACCCATTAGGTATGGAGTCAAAAGTGAAAAACCAAACTTAACACTGAAAGAAACTTGACTCAATAAACTAAACTGACTCGAACTAAAACACAACTAACAAACTTAAAAATATGCTTAGAATTGAGCTTATTCAACAAAACCTACTCTAATCGATCCATTCATCACCTGATCAAGTGAAATAGAACAACCAATGAAACCATGTAAGCATTCCATCTACTGTTTGAATTCTACACAAGTGCTTGCTTATGAGCAAGAAGAAAGAACTAGTAAAAGGAAACTCCCATGAAAACTTGTCAACAAATTGACTCTTGATGAAATTGCAAAGCATGAGCCCACCGTATGACCTCAAGAATGTTACGAAAGGATCTTCATAGGAATACATATTGATTTCCAGCCCATCTAATACATTACTGCTCTGCTATAGGTAGCCTTCGTACCTCGGTTTTAAAATTTTCCTAACATCTGTGCTTTTTTCTTTGATGACTATAGCAAGTTGACAAAAGGATTCTGAAAGTCATGAATGACTATTTTTTCTTGATGATCATAAACAAGATGAAAATATTCTTCGTTACTCTCCTGATATCACAAATCTTGGTATGAACTTCATAATGAAACACCTGCTGAAAAAAACAATGAAGTCGGCTATTGGATCAAGTTTATATCAACACTCTTTTCAGGCTCTCAGTTAGCTAATGGAGAATGGCCTTTACTACAGATATCATCCAACACGTCAGCTAGAGGGTCATGAAAAACTTGAAAAGATTGCTAAAACATATCCATTGTTTTTAATGAGACTGCATGACACTCTACAGGCTGCTAATCCTTTTCTTTAGAGATATTATGAAAAAAATTCTTTAAAAATTGAAATGCTTCAAGACATAATGGTACAACATCATCTTGCATGATTTGACCATGTGTTTCAACTTCCAAGCCTTCATCTGTAACCTAACATTCAATGTAATTTGGTGGCTTCAAATCTGGAGGTAAGGAGGATTCTATGTCGCGAATGATTTCCTCAACCAATTTAGGAGAATGTTCATCATTTGTAGTGTTGACCACTTGCTTATTTGCTTGCTTATAGTTTTATATTATTTTTGCAAATGAGGAGAAACACGAAGGTAAGGAGATCTGATAAAAAAATTGATTATCCTCTTGATTGTCAAGATCAAAACTCAATGAGTGTTGATTTCTAATTGCATGAAATTTATATCTAATCAACTGAAATGAAGTAAAACAAAGAGGGAAAGATCCTTCACTTGCTTCCAAATTTTCTAGACTTTCATCATCACTGCCATAGCTGATATGCATCGATTGATCACTATTTTTGAGCTACTGAAACTGAACTTCCTCCCTCAAACCAACTACTCATTTCTCTGCAATATTAGCTTCTCTATGGAGAACATAATCATCATCATACTGATCAAACTTTGGAAAATCATCAATATAATTAATGTCACCAATCATACACATTATATTATCATATTGTTTCTCCTCGGATTGATCTACAAACCCATTTTCCAATCTACGGTGGCTGAGATTAGCAGGAAAATTTTTAGGGCTTGCAATCTCTTCTTTTTCTGGGATAATTGGGTCATGATGATCGTGAATGGAAAATACATCTCTCATGGTGATCCTTTAGATCATTTACTCTATTTCACTTACTAAAATGTCGAGCTTTACCTATGAATATGTTAGGTGCTCTACACTGTTCTTCTTCTCTTCTTCCTTCAAATTTACCCTCTGATTAGCATATTAGGCTCTACATCTACTGCACTATTATACATCTCTTCAAGTGTTACAAGGTTCTTTTCTCTCAGATGAAACTCCATTTCTGGATCAAAGACATCCAGGTAATGTAAAAGAGTTGAGCCAGGAGGGGGTCTTATATCAGCAGGTATCGAATAATAGACTTGATTGAATCTAGAAAAAAACGGTTGTAATGTCTCCCTTAGGTGTCTTTTCAGGTGTTCATACTCTTTTAGAATTAGGAAAGGATTTTGTTTGACCACCCACCTATCGAAGAAAACTTTGACGAACTACGGGAAATATGAGATGCTCGCAACAGACAATTTTTTGAACCAAATCTTGACTTTACCTTGAAAAGAAAGAGAAAATAGCCTGATTCTGACATCCTCTTCTTCAACTTCAAAAAGGTCGAGGAAAGTCTCAAAATTATTCATATGTCTCTCAGCAGTGATGTTTTCATATTCAACATCAATCATCGGCAGATATAGGTAATTATTTTCAAGGAAAGTATGGAGTATAAGAGGTAAGATGAGTGGTTTGTATCGAACTGGAATTTTACAAGGTGTAGGAATATGTACAAAAGTTGTAGGATCAGCCTTGATCTCTTTAGGCTCATTAATTTGAATATGGTCATCATAAGATTTAGAAAAAGGATGTGGACCAAGATAAAAGGAAAACTCAGTATTTACACTTTTCGAATAGGTAGAATCAAGATTTTGATCATCTTTATCATACAACAAACTCTGGAAAACTTTCAGGATAGTTTCAAGAAAAGAAAAGAAATAATTTACAAGAAAGAAGATTAGATCTTGAATACAACTCCACTTTAAATCCCTGACCTTTGTGTGACATCCTTCCATTTTCCTGCTGGAAAGGTCGATCCTCCAATGGAGTCTTTACATCAAGTTGGAGTCGCCAGGAGAAGAGTTCAACCTTCATATGCATCTGATTGTTGTCCACCATCAACAATCAAATCTAAACTTTTTCGTTCTTTCCCAGGGAATATATGATCTTTTTCTTTCCTAGTATGGTCATGAAAAAGTTATCACTCAAATTGAACCTCAGGCTGAGAGAGGAAATTCTGAGGTAAGCTGAAGACACGCTTAGCCAAGTAGCTAGCCCAAATAGGCCAAGAGAGGGCTCTCTTCGTATGAATCACAACCAGAATAAATGAGGAAATAATATATTAAGCTAGGTATAGCAGCTCAGTGTTTTGATTTTGATTGTGAGGGTTTTGCTGGATTAGGAGGAGTCAAATAGCTAGGGCAAGGAAATTAGGTCAAAATTTGCAGGGTTTTCTATGGGGCAAGGTAGGTATAATGTTTACAACTTTAGGGTTCCGATGGGTTGGATGATCAAGTCAAGTGAGGAGCTAGAAAGAGCATGGTGAACTCATGATTTATTTCTAAACTAAATAAATTACAAACAGTGAATATTAACCCAAAACAGAGCATAAAAATTATGGATTTTGTTCATCTAACTTGAGAACATTCACTTATTAGAAATGAAATGATGGATGAAATAAAAAAAAATTTCTAACATATGAGGACAAGAGAAAATGAAACTAAACACCATACCACAGGGATCCCATAAAAATAGCTGCAAATTTGATTAATATTCCTGCTCAAAATTGTGTTGAGGCCTCAAAAATATATGGCAACAACAAGGGGGGTAACCAGCTGGTCCAGACCTTAAAACAACTCCTTTTCCAATGGGTAGAATCAAGATTTTGATCATCTTTATCATACAAAAAAATCTGGAAAACTTTCAGGATAGTTTCAGGAAAAGAAAAGAAATAATTTACAAGAAAGAAGATTAGATCTTGAATACAACTCCACTTTAAATCCCTGACCTTTGTGTAACATCCTTCCATTTTCCGGTTGGAAAGGTCGATCCTCCTATGGAGTCTTTACATCAAGTTGGAGTCACCAGGAGAAGAGTTCAACCTTCATATGCATCTGATTGTTGTCCACCATCAACAATCAAATCTAAACTTTTTCGTTCTTTCCCAGGGAATATATGATCTTTTTCTTTCCTAGTATGGTCATGAAAAAGTTATCACTCAGATTGAACCTCAGGTTGAGAGAGGAAATTCTGAGGTAAACTGAAGCCACGCTTAGCCAAGTAGCTAGCCCAAATCGGCCAAGAGAGGGCTCTCTTTTTATGAATCACATCCAGAATAACTGAGGAAATAATATATTAAGCTAGGTATAGCAGCTCAGTGTTTTGATTTTGATTGTGAGGTTTTTGCTGGATTAGGAGGAGTCAAACAGCTAGGGCAAGGAAATTAGGTCAAAATTTGCAGGGTTTTCTATGGGGCAAGGTAGGTATAATGTTTAGAAATTTAGGGTTCTGATGAGTGGGATGATCAAGGCAAGTGAGGAGCTAGAAAGAGCATGGTGAACTCATGATTTCTTTCTAAACTAAATAAATTACAAAAAGTGAATATTAACCCATAACAGAGCATAAAACTTATGGATTTTGTTCATCTAAATTGAAAACATTCACTTATTAGAAATGAAATGATGGATGAAATAAAAAAAACTTTCTAACATATGAGCACAAAAGGAGAAAATGAAACTAAACACCATACCACAGGGATCCCATAAAAATAGCTGCAAATTTCATTAATATTCCTGCTCAAAATTGTGTTGAGGCCTCAAAAATCTATGGCAACAACAAGGGGGGTAACCACCCGGTCCAGACCTTAAAACAACTCCTTTTCCATTTGGGATAGTGGCTCCAACTGGGGGTAATGGGACTAGTATCCCAGTTTTGGGTTTTATATGATTATTGGGTTTCTTTCAAATCATTTTCAAGGAGAATAACCAAAAACGAAGACAACTTTATTCTAAGATGAAAAAATTTCAATTCAATCTAATCTAATCTAACCGAGGATAATGCTGATTTTATGTGATCTAAAATGATATCTATTCAGTGTGTGATGATTTAGATAAATCACAGACTTAATAGAATTAATACTTTTGTAAGATAATCCTTTTGAGAAAATAGTTAATCAAAGGAATATGTAAAACATATCGCATATATTCTGATGATCATATATAAAAGAAATCAATTTCTATTCTGATATCATACAATAGTGCAAATGATACTTCAAACAGAAATAATTTATTTCATACATAATTCATAAAAATATAGATTTATCACTAATGTTAAAAAAATGTCTAGCATATATGATAATAGTACCAAATGTGTGTTATCCTGCTCATCTGACCAGCGATAATTGTCCACAATCAATATTCTATCAATAAGTATTTCAGAGAATACAATAGTACATCAACAGTGATCAACCAAGATGATATATAATTGAAAAGACCATGTTCCATTATCTTATCAAGACATCCACAAACATACAGTAATGTATTCTCTAAAAATATTCTTAATAAAAATTCTAGACCCTTCTCTAAATGCATGAGAAGGGTTTAAATACTATATTAACTACTTACAAAAATAGATTGTACAAAATATCTTATGAGGTGGTTTCAAACAACCTTCCTCATTCGTAATATCTAATTGCTAAAATTGAAATTGTAAAGAAAAACTAACCCATGATCATGCTTGATGATTGGCTAGTGCCAACTCTGCTTTTCGTTCACAAATATCGGACATTGGTTGAACTTGTGGAGGCTTCCCGAACTGTGTTTAAATCTTTCCAGTAAATATAGCATCAAGTAGAAGTGGCAGCATTTTCTGTATGGAATCTAGAGAACAATTCAATGTCATTATTTGACTCTGAGGCTTAACCAAAAGTTGCCAGTATGCTTCCCAATTAGTCTTTTTTAGCTGTGCAATTGATTCTTCTCGGATTTCTCCCATATTTTTCCAACTTTGCTCCAATAGTTTGACATGAGGAATTGATTTGGGATCTCTTTCTTTAATTAAACTGGACATATGCAACATGTGGTTGATCGTTTTGACAATGATCTTTCATATGCTTGATGCTCTAGCTATTGCCAATTCTGCATGTTTTACCTGTGTATCCTAGTCAGTAAAGAGAATATCTTTATAAGTTTTTTTGATCTTTGGGAGATTTGACCTTCTCCCTTCCTTTGAATCTTCCCATTCAATATAGTCAGAAATTTTGGTATTGAGTTCATTAAACTCAATTCTCTAGTCAATGACTGTATTAGTCAATTGTTCATTGATTTCCAAATGTGAAACTATGTCTTAAATTTGTAAGACAAAGAAGTCTTGTTGTTTTCAGAGTAAGACATTTAATACCAATGTCTCTTTAATGAATTCCTCTGTAGTAAGAATGCCTTCATAATTTATAAGATTTTCTCTCAATTCTTTAATCAGTGTGTCTTTGTTGAATAAGTCATTTTCATAACTTATCTTAAGTACTTCCATATCTTGCTAAAATTTAAAGAGTTGTTGCTCGGCCTTTTTATTCAAACTGTTATTTTCTTCATCCAGTTGTTGTTGTAGTTGCGTTATTTTATCATCCTTCTCTTGAACAAAAATGGATACTTCGACTGCTTTGTCCATTGTAGCGGTAGTATATGCTCCAACAAATTGTGATAGTCGAGTTAGGTTGTTGATTCGATTTGACGGAGTGTCTTTCCATACAACTTCCATAATCTCATTACCTGGGGGTGTTTCCATCCTTCTTTTTTTTCTCTATTTCCTGACTATAGCTTTGTGAAGAGGGCTATAGAATACATCCAGTGGAGAGATATCAGTTACCTTTAGAATAATTTCATCAGTAGGAAACGCAAGGATAACTTTTGTATCTTTGGAGTTTTTCCATGGAATTTTGGTGGTTTCTTTTGTTGAAACTATCTGACCCTGGTGGGTCTAAAATCTTGTGTTTTTTATGGTAGATGATCCCTTAGGGGTATCCATCAATGTATTACTAACTGAAGTCTAGAAGTTATCTAGCTCACTTTGATTCTTTGGGTCTAATTCTTCTGTTCTGATTACCTTGCTTGGTTTAGTCATATAGCTAGTAATCAGGATATTTTGTGGAATACGCTTGAGTATTTTCTCTCTATACTCATGGAATCTCTATAATTCCTCCAGGTTTAGATTCAATATGAAAAATATTTGAACTTCTTCCAAAGTTTAAACACATTGCAAATCGTCTTCAAATATATCATCTATTTGTATGACAGGTTTGAAGTTGACTGATTCAGTAAATTTATTAGCGATCTTCTCTGGGTCAAATTGCATTGGTAGTAGAACAGGGAGCTTCAAAAGATGAATCTTCTGGCATTATTTCAACGCATCATTGAAATTGTTGAGGGAGAAGGAACCACAATGAATTGGGAAACTTGGCCATAAATATTTTTTACTATCTTTCATAGTTTTAGTGAATCCATTGTCGATAGTTTGGTAAGCCACTTCTCTTGCCATTAGTTTATCTGAAACATATAGAGGAAGCGCATGTGGAGGAGAAAAGATTCTGAATACTCTGATGTATGAAAATCATTCTTCAATGAAACATCTTCCTATCATTTGGAGATCTTTGATGGCTTCCTTAGTGAACCTAGGGCTTTTTCTATCAAACATTAACTGATGTAATGGTAATACAACCCCATAACATATTCTATGGAAGTGTGCTACAAAATGATGTTCCCATATATTTTTATGACTTAAATGAATAGGGTTAGGGTCCTTGGGAGTCCATTTCCAACCAATAGTTGGAAAACTACTGGAGAAACAAATGCAATCGAAAACATATGCGCTCATGAAAAATTGGGGGATGACTTTGGAAGAAAAATCTCTTGCCTGGAAATATTCATTAATTTCTTTGGCTAGGTTTTCAGAAAGAATGGTTTCCTAATTCATGATGTGAGAATTAACATAGGAGTCAATCAAGGGAATCCAATTTATAGAGAACTTGGTGTTCTCAGGGAGACCATATAATTTTCACAGCATTGATGCTGCAAAATTGTAGGAATTTGCAAGTGAAGCAATAGGATACATACTTAATTTATTATGCTTGAACTTGTTATCCAATTTCATCCAACCTTGAATTGTTTTGAAAGGGTCTTCATTATTCTTTGCAAATTTTTCAACAAACTTGTTGTCACAGATGTCTTGTTGGTCGGGCAGTTTGTACATGAATTTCAAATCTTCAGCTCTACAAGAACCTAGGATTTCATTCTTAATGGTTTTGAATTGTCTTTCTTTAATTTTTGAATTCTCAACCACCCATCTTGTCATATCAGTATATAGTAAAAGGCTGGCCCTTGCTGCTATTCTGTGAAGGAACGAGCATGCAACATCCTTAAACTGTAAATCTAAGGGCCTTTCATCATCCGCATTTGCCTTGACCTACACTACTTCAGGTTTTTCATCTTCGAGGATAGTATACATGGCTTACCATGTTGTATCACCTCCATCTGCAGTGCAAACAATATCTGTGATTGTGGAAGACATCTATGTACATTCAAATTCCGCAACAGTTTGTTTGTCATGTTTCTGCATTACTTTGCGTATGGACATATCTCAAAGAAAAATCCCCATTTAAGATAGAGTAATGATAAGATGATGAAAGATATAGTGAAATGACCAATTTTAAAATAAAATGTTCGGGAAGCAGCTGTATCATTAATTAGCTCTAACAAAACAATAACTATTCGGATTGGGATGTTAAAACACGTTTAATTGTTTCTGACATAATTTATTTTTCACATAAAAACCATTATTAATCCCTGTCAAATCCATCGCTTCGCGTATTTTTGAACCTGTTTTATGAGTAAATTTTTTTAACAAGCTTTGTGTTTATGCGATATGTGATTTTTGCGATATCGTGAAATCGCAAAATAGCCTGCATCAGGATATCACAACATCGAAGCATTGGTTAGTAATGTTTTAAGTTTTAAAATGTATATCATGGATGTGTGATTTATGATAGCAATTGCGAAGTTAAAATTGAAAAATTGTGGATCACGACTTCATGTTTTCTGCTTAACTTTTAATGGGAGGAGATTATGGGAGATGTGATTTGCGATAAGGTGATCACAAAGATATCAAAATGGAATTTATTAATTTCTTTTTTTATTTTTTTTGTTTTTATTTTATAAAAACAACAATGTTTTGGAGTTTAATTTTTTTCTTTAAAATGAAAAAGACATTCTAATAAGGGTCACTATTTATATTATCAAATTTTAAAATATTTTGAAAATGAAAAAGGGGGGGTTGTTGCATAGCACAATAATTGGCAATTCACTTGGGAGAACCAAATATCTCTGATTGGTTTTCTTGATATTTCTAAACTTTCAAAACAATAAATTTTTCACGAGAATAAGAATAGTATGATTCATGAATTAAACTGTGTTTTTTCAGAATATAATCTATTTACCTATCTTATTTTTTCCTTAGTTAACCCCTTCAGTGATAACACATATGTGTTTGTATCGGTCAATACTCAAATTTAAAAAGATAAAGTAGGTGTTCTCTAAAAATTTGTTTTATATATTTTTACTCATTTATCATAGATAGAGCCACTGTTGCTAATGAGCGTTTATAGCCTTGACAGGGTTACCATTTAACCAATAATGATTCATGGTCCCTTCTGAATTTGATTTCTTATTTCAAAGTTTAATTTAACATATAATTGAATTTCTTTTTTCTGACACATTCTCAAAATCATTGTCCAGGTTTGGTGACCTGATAGTGACAATGTCATTCAATGATCGTAATCCAGACTGAACAAGCTAGCTCATGATGAGACCCCTTGTCTTTTTATTTTTATAATCATTTAGCTATTAACTTGTTATGGTATGCAGTATTGGTAATATCAGTCTAGATTATTTCTCTATGATTATGATAAAAAAGCTCGTGATGAGACTTATTTTCTTTTGAAATTTTATATTGTATATATTTCTTTTCTTTTTTGAATTATACTTTAAAAAAGAAATTTTATCAGATGGGATGAATCATTAGCTCGCTTAAGAGCTATGGATGATAATTGTAGAGTTGGTAGATACCTTTTTGTAGAGAATCCTTGCTAAGTTAAAGGTTCCTTTTTTAACTGATACATAAAATCTATATTTTATGACATTAAGAGTCTTTTCAGAAAGTAAATGTCTTTAGTAAATTTCAAAATATTTCAAAAAAATAAAGTTTACTCAATTCTCATAGTTATAATTATATTTTTCCTTTACTTATTTATAGAAGCAAAAGATCAAATAAATTTATCAGAAATTTTAAAACTTTGAATCAAGAAAAAAAATAATGTTATTTATGAACTTTTATTTTCCTAAAGCAAAGTGAAATTTAAAGCTTGATTCCTAAGATAAATATTTTTTAAGAATTTGACCATTCACAGGAAAGGAGTCTTTCTTACCTAATAAGTCTTGTAACAAAAAGGTATATAAGCCTATTTTTTCAATGATTTGAAATGGACAAAGCCATAGTCTTTGGAAATTGGTATGTTTACCCTTTTCCTCATGTGCCTTATCCCATTTCAAAATAAGGTCTCCAATTTCAAAATATTTTGAGCTGGTAGATGTTGTGTCAAACGAGGCTTTAACTATTTGTTGATGATGAGCTTGTATAGCTTTGGATTTTTCTCTCTGTTCTTCCATTTTAAGAATTTGATCTTGTCTAAGTTGAAGGGAAGACGAAGGATTTTCATCAATAAAGTACACTAAAGAAAATGATGGTATTGTTATATTTTTGGGTGGAACTGCTTCTTTCCCATAAACTAATACAAATGGAGAGGTACCTATCGAGGCCTTCTGGGTGATTCTATCTGACCAAAGAGAAAATAATAATGCTTTGTGCCAACTTTTATGATTTTGTTCTACAGTTCGTTTGATAATTCTGATAAGGTTTTTATTTCTAGATTTAGCCAATCCATTACCCCACGGATAATAATTAGCTGAGTATTTTAATTTAAAACCTCTTTTCAAACAAAATTCTATCATAGTGTTTCTAGAAAAGTAAGATGCATTGTCAAATATCAAAGCTGATGGAAGACCAAACCTAGTGATTATGAACTGATCATTAAAGTCTGTAATATTTTGTGTATTAACCACCTTTAATGGGATAGATTCTACACATTTTGTGAAATAATATGTTTCATTTAGAATATATTTATGTTGTTGAGAAGATTTTGGAGTTATTTCACCTAAGATATCTAACCCCCATTGTTCGAATGGTTGTTGGATATTTACTAGTTGTAGTGGAAATGTTGCTTTCCTTTCTCTTCCTGCTGCAATTTGACATACTTTTCATTTTATCGCATATTCATGTGCATCTTTAAATAGAGTTGGCTAATAGTAACTGGCATGCAGTATTTTATGAGCTATGGTATTTCCTCCGAAATGACCTCCAGCTGGTCCATCATGTAATTCCTGCATTACTTTTTCAGCTTCAGTTTTCTCTAAACATCTCAACAATACAGAATCATAATTTTTTCTAAATAACACATCATTTATGAGTTGATATTGATTTTCTTTAAGTCTTAAAGCATGCTTTGCTGTGTAATTGAGATATGATGGAGCATATCCGGTTTTTAAGAAAAATTTTAGATCAACGTATTGTGACTGAGAATCGTTTATGCTTACCTCGGACAATTGTATTTCATTTGATTGATCTTCTTTTCTTGGTAAATGAGATGCTCCAGTTAACATCCCACAAAAACCTTGACCTTTAACAATTTTAGCAGGATGTATCTCTACATCATATTCTTGAAGTTTGGTAACCCAATTTGCTCTCTTCTCTCCTACCTCTCGTTTGATTAATAATTGCCTTACTACTGAGTAAGGTATTATTATTTTAGTATTTTTTTTTAAGAGAAAAGGTCTAAAATGTTTCAAGGCTTAAAACACAGCAAAAGCCTGTTTTTCCATAGTTAAATAATTTAATTCAGCACCTTGAAGGTTAGAATTGAAAAACAAAATAGGTGCTTTAATGTTTTGATCATTTAGCTGTGTTAAAATTGTTGTGTATGACGTATCAGAAGATAATGTGTATAATACAAATGGCTTAAGAAAAATGGGAGTTGTTAAAGAAGGAGCTTCAATCATGGATTTCTTAATCAACTCAAAAGAATTTCTCTTATCTTTTCCCCATTTAAAAATTGAATTTTTCTTGATCATTGATTGCAAGGATAAGATGATTTGGGAAAAATCAGGAACAAACCTTTTTACAAAATTAATTTGTCCTAAAAATGATTGCATTTCTTCTTATTGTGTGGTAGAGGAATTTTTTTTATTTCCTGAATCCTATCAGGGTCAATATGGATTCCTTTTTTGGAGACAATGAACCCTAATAACTTACCTTTTGATAAGGCGAAATAAAATTTTTTAGGATTCAAGGAAATTCCAAATTTTTTACATCTTTAAAAAATATGTTTTAGATGATTAACATGCTTGTTTATATGCTTAGAGTAGACAATAATGTCATCTAAGTATATAACAACTGAGCTATTGATTAGTCCTATGAAAGCTATATCCATAGCACGTTGAAATGTAGCACCAGCATTAATCAGCCCAAATGTCATTTTTTGGTATGCATATATTCCCCACTTTGTTCTAAATGTTGTATTTAATATATCATCTATATGTACCATAATCTGATTGTATCTTGAAAATTCGTCGACAAAACACATCAATCCAGATCCTGCAACTGACTGCAATATTTGTTCCATGGTAGGCAAAGGAAAATTATCTTTTTGGCAAGCTTTATTCAAATTTCTAAAGTCTATGCAAATCCTAATGTCTCCATTCTTCTTTCTAATTGGGACCATGTTTGACACCCATTTCGAATGTCTAACAGGAAAAATGATTTTGGCTTTAAGCATTTTGTTTAATTCAAATTTAATTGGACTTTCTAATTTTGGGTGGATCTTTCTAATTTTTTGATGAACAGGCTTGTCATCTGAGATCATAGGTATGGTTTGCTGAATTATAGAAGTATCATATGTTTTGAGGTCTGAATAATCCCATGCAAAGATATTCTTATATGCTTTCAACAACTTAATGAATGACATCCTTTCTTCAGGTCTTAAACCAAGACCTAGGTTAATTTTTTGAGGTTTTTCTGGTGTACCAAGATTAATAATTCAAATTTTAAAGTAGAACTCCGGGTTTTTGAATTGGTAACCTTCTTAAACCTATCCTTAAAATCATAGAGATCTTCCATTTTCACTACATATTTGCGAATTGGATTAGCATTTTGTTTATTTTCAATCTGTAAGTCATTTTCATGTTCATCACAATTTGACCCTCGTAAGATCTGTCTGATGTGAGAAATTATACTATATCTGTATCATTATTAAATACTCTCCAATTTGTTACGTTATCAAGAATGCAAGGCCTAAAAATTAACTCAATTGAAAATCTATTTGGGCTAAATTCTTCATATGGTATTAGTTTAGATGCTACATTACCAAGTAAATCAACACCTACATTTTGTAATCTAGGAACTGTGGAGATATTGAAAGCAGGAAAAGGGGATGTAAGGCTTGGAGCTAAAGCTTGATAGTGTTTCAAATGTCCAAAAATACAACAAATTGTGTTTTTGAATTGTCTAACAATTACCTCAGAATCTCCATATACCTACAAATATTTAACATTTAATCCAATAGCTATGCTTCATATTCAGTAGTATTATTCGTGCATTGAAATTCGAGTTTGCAAGCTAGCATTTTTTTCTCTCCTTGCGAATTGATTAAAATACAACCTGTTCTTGCACCATCTTTTGATTTTGAACCATCAAAGTATAAAGTCCAAAACAAATAATGTTTTGAAATTTTATTGCTAAGATTAACACATTTAGAACTGTTTGTTTGAGAAAAGCTTTTAATTTGAGAAATAGAAGTATTTATTGAAAAAGAGAAATATAGGCATTGAACGATCCAAGAAATGATTCAGCTGAGTAATTTCAGATAGTATTATTAGTAAAAGCTACAGGTTCATTTGTTTCTTCAAGTTCAATGACTGTATGTTTGATAAAAATTTTGCAATCAACTCTGATTTCATTTGGTTTACCATTGTATGGTAACCACATATGTGACCAATCGGTAGCGAAATATCCATGTAACTTTTCAGACTGATCCCTTCCTAAAATAAGACCATAAATTCAGGGATATCCACAACCAAAATGTCAATTACTTGTATTACCTTTGGATTGGATGATAATGTAATGGATACTGACAACATTTCTCCAGTGACCTTGAATTTTGTTCTATCTAATTGAACTATATGTACAACAGATTTTTTAGGAGTGACATTCGGTTTTGTGCACACTATTCTTGGCATGATGTTTGAAGAAGCTCTTGAATCAATAAGACAATTATGAACATTTTTGTTGAAAATCTCATAAGTCAAAAGTAAAGGAGGAGAGTGAGAAATAGATCTATCACCAATTAAAACAAGATCATCGGGATTTACTTTGTTTGAAGATGATGGAGCATTATTAACATCATGATATAAACAAGCTCCCTCATGCCACCTCATGAGAAGGTCACAATTTCTCCCAACCCAAAGTACATACATCATTATGATATCCATCCTAAACAGAAATACATGTACATACATCATAGACATAAGTAAATGTATGGACATGGAATTCATCATGGGGTGTCCATACTTTCTTCTTGTCAACCAAAGCAACCATGCCTCCTTCTTATGCATTGTTTCCTTAAGATACAAGGCATGAGACAAGAAAATCAAAAACCTTGGGTGGTACCCACACTCACCTAATAGAAACCAACGCAGTTCATCTCCTCCCTGCTTTAGATCTGGATGTGGTAAGTGGTTTACATTCCACTTGATGCCTCATCATTCCACCAAGGCTGAAGGTGAAATGTATATTTGGTGCTTTAGGGAAGCACCCATCATGCTGCAGAACCTCCCTTAGCCCATCAAGGGAGTCGCCAAGTAACACTGTTACCGATGAAATAGGTAACCTAACCTCAAAATGGGAAATCTAGCCCAAAAAGACTCAAAAAACATGAAAAAACACCCCCAAAACAAAAAAAAATGTATTCGAGAACGCACTTAGTTTTTTTTAAGGTCAAATTTTAGCATTTTATAAAATTATGCCGAAAACAAAATTGTTTCTTGAAAAAAGGATTGAAAAAACACCCTCAAAACAAAACCAGTTGATGCTGGAATAACAAAAAAAAAAATCTATCATATTTTTGATATTTTTAAAAATAGAAATAACATTTTTTAATTTTTAAAATTCAAACATTAAAAAAAACCTAAAATTTAAGAAAAAAATAAAAATAAAATAAAAACATTTTAAAGCTTAAAATTTAAAAATATATAGGAATAGAAATAAATAAATAAAAACAAAATAAAAATTTTAATTCAAACATTAAAAAAAAACCTAAGAAAAAAAAATAAATATAAAAAAAATTTAAAGATTAAAATTTCAAATTATATAGAAATAAAAAAACAAAAATAAAAACAAAATAAAAATATTAAATTAAAAAAAAAAAAAAATTATAAAAAGAAAGAAATTATAAAAAACAAAATATAGAAATTAAATTTTAAAAAAGAAAAAGAAAATGTTTATTAAATTAAAAAAAAAAAATTTAAATAAAAAAATTAAATTTAAAGAAATATATTAAATTTTAATAAATTTAAAACTCTAAAATAAAAATTAAAAAAAAAAACATTATTTAAATTAAAAGTAAAAAAATGAAAAATCAATTAAAAATAAAAGATAAAGATAAAATACAATAAAAATATTAAATTTAAAAAAATATATATTAAAAAAAGAAATAAATTTTAAAAAATAAATTAAATTTAAATTATAAAAAATATTATATATATGTGTGTGTGTGTGTGTGTGTGTGTGTGAACTTAAATTAAAAATATATATATTAGATTTTTTTAAATTTAAAAAAAAAATGTTAATATTAAAATAACAAATTAAAAAAATATATATATATTAAATTTTAAGAAATAAATGAATAAACAAATAAATTTTGAAATAAAAAATAAATTTTAAATATAAAGACAAAAAAAAAATTGTTAAAATAAAAAGTTAAAAAAATTTAAAAATCAATTAAAAATGAAAAATTGAAAAAAATAAATTAAATAAAATATATTAAATAAAAAATAAAATAAAAAACAAATTAATTTGAAAATATTATGTTCAATTAAAAAAAAATATCTAATTTCAAATACACAATTTTAATTGAAAAAAAATAAAAAAAAATTATGTAATTAAAAAAATAATAATTAAAAAACAAAAAATTAAAAAAAAAATATTAAATTCAAATAAATTAAAAAAAAAATACAAATTTATTAAATTTTAAAAAATTAAATGAAAAAACTAAACATAAAATTTAATAATAAAAAAAATAAAAATAAAAAAAAAATCGATTAAATAAAAAAAATATATATATATTTAACAAAAATTATTAACAAAATTTAGAAAAAAATTAATAAAAACAAAAAAAATGAATAAAATTTAAAAAAAAACAAAAAAAAAAACAAAAAAAGTAAAAAAAAAAAAAAAAAATTAAAACAAATTAAATTTCAAATATACAAATTAAATTAAAAAAAATAATTTTAAATTTTTGGAATTTAAAAATAAAAATAAAAAAAATCAAATTAAAAAAATGGGCGAACACCTTACAGGGACGTGGATTGAAAACCGGTAAAACGCACTAAGAACCGACTCCTTCCTGTGTATGTATCGAACTGTTAACGATGGATAATCTATGAAAGTTCTTGCACCAAAAACCACTACCTCCTGGGCATGGGCGAGAACAGGTTATGTATAACTCCTTCCTAGACACGTACAACTGGGTCTCGGAACTTACAGCCCCCCACCTGCCCAGCGGCTGGCCTCCGCTGCCACCTGGGCAGGAGGCCGATTCCGGGAATCGGCCTCTCGCCTAGGTGGCGGCAGAGGTCGGCCGCTGGGCGAGTGGGGGGCTACACCAAATCGTCAAACACAGTGGTTGTAGAGGATCAAATTGCCGAGGAATCAGCCACCGATCCGACCTTAAATCTTGTCAGCTGCATTCGTGGACCAAATGAACAGTATATAAATCACATTATGAATGAAATAGGAGCTATTGTTGTTCTGAGGGGAAGAGGTTCTGGACATTATGAAGGACTGCATGGCGAAAAAATACAGCAACCGCTGCACTTGTACATCTCAAATGAAAATGCCAAGAGCTTTTAAAATGCGAAGTCTCTGGCCGAAAATTTACTTGAAAGCCTCTATTAATGCAATTTGGCAGCTAATACTGGGATTTGACTATGCTTATGTACTATTAGTTCTCTTTAGGTAATGGAACGTATTTGCTCATTTCCCTCTAATGTTGTTCAAGATGTGGTTGAGTTAGCGCTTCAACTTCTTGAGTGCTCACAAGACCAAGCCCGAAAGCATACTGCTTCATTCTTTGGAGTGGCATTTGCCTTTAGAGCAGTACTTGATGCCTTTGATGCAAAATATGGTCTACAAAAAATATTGAATGAGTCAAGAGTCAACAGTGGAGCATCTGGAACATCTAGCATTACTTCTCCTCGAAACGATCGAGCAACTTCTGAAGTTTTGATAGCGGCAGAGAAGTAGATTGCTTATCATACATGTGTTGCTCTATGCCCATATTTTCGAGCTCGCCTTCTTTTACTTGTAGACAGATTGCATCTTAACAAAAGTGATCGTGGTGGGGCATGCAGTGTCCCGAGTGCAAGAGTTGGCTATAAACCTATTGACACCAGCAATGAGGGAGTAGAGGCTCTGATTCTGCAATTGCAACGTGACATAAAACTTGGTCCAGTTTTTGTCAGAGCTCGTTGGCCTGCAGTAGAGAAGTTCCTTAACTGCAATGGACAAACAATTCTTTTGATAAAAGTGAACTAGAAGGAAATCGTTGAATTGGCTATGCAGCCTCCCCGCCCGCACAGCGGCCGGCCTCTACCGCCACCTGGGAGGGAGGCCGATTCTGGGAATCGGCCTCCCGCCCAGGTGGCAGCAGAGGCCGGCCACTGGGCGGGTGGGGGGCTATAAGTTCCAATACCCAGTTGTACGTGTCCAGGAAGGAGTTATACATAACCTATTCTCGCCCATGCCAAGGAGGTAGTGGTTCTTGGCGCGGGAACTTTCATAGATTATCCACCGTTAACAGTTCGATACATACACAAGAAGGAGTCGGTTCTTAGTGCATTTCACCCCCCGGCCGCCCAGCAACCGGCCTCTGCCGCCACCTGGGCGAGAGGCCGATTGGCGGCGTCACCACGATCAAAAAAAAAAAAAAATTTAATTTTTTTTTTAGTTTTTTTTTTAATTTTTTTTTGAATTTTTAATATTTTTTAATTTGAAACATTTTTTTTTTAATTTTTAATATATATTTTTTTTTAATTTGATTTTTTTCTTTTTTTTTAAATTTTTTAATTTTTTAATTTTTCTTTTTTAATTTCAAAAAATTAAAAATTATTTTTTTTAATTCAAATTTTTTATTTTAAATTTAATTTTTTTTTAATTTTTTTTTTAAATTTAATATTTTAGATTAATTATTTTTTTAAATTTAAAATTTATTTATTAAATTTATTAAATTTTAATTTAATTTAATTTCTTTTTTTAATCTTTTAGTTTATTTACTTTTTCATTTTTAAAATTTATAAATTGTTTCATTTAAAAAAAAATAGTAAATTTATGGATATTTGTTTTTTAATAATTTGCATGTGTTTTTTTTCATTTTTTTTGTTTTTTAATGATAGTTTTTTTTATTTTAATTCTTTTATTTTAATTTTCTTTTTCAATTTTAAATTTTGTTTCTTTTTTTAATTTGTTTTTTTTTTTAATTTTAAAATTTGTATTTTTTTTTCTTATTATTATTATTATTTTTTTAATTTAAATTTTTAAATTTAGTTTTTTCTTTTTTGTATTTTTTTTTTATCTAAATTTCAATTTTGTAATTTTAATTAATTTTAAATTTTCTATTTTAATTTTATCTTTTTAATTATATGTTTTTTTTAATAACTTAGAAAAAAATGTTTTCGATGTTTTTTTATTTTTATTTTTTTGGTTAATTTTTGTTTTTTCTTTAAATTATGTGTTTTTTTTTCAAATTTTGTCATTTCTTTTGATATAATTTTCCAATATTTATGTTTTTTTAATTTATTTTTGTTTAAATTTTTTATTTTTGCGAGTTAATTTTGTTTTTTTTTACATTTTTATTGGTTTTTTTATTGTTTTTATATATATTGTTTTATCTAAGTTTTGTATTTTATTACCAACATGAAAATCACCACTCTAAAAAAAAAGGTTGATGTTGCATCAATACGTTTCAAAATTAGCATGAAAATCACCGCTCTAAAAAAAAAGGTTGATGCTACATCAATACGTTTCAAAATTAGCATGAAAATCACTAACATTTTAAAACAAGTATTCATACTTCATAAATAAAAATATTAGAGTGTCAAAAATGTGCACAAAAGAAAAGGGGGAGATTCTGCATCACCACTTTTCAAAATCAGGTGCTTTTTATGCTACCAAAAAAAAGTAGGTAATAGTGCAATTACCTATTTCATCGGTAACAGTGTTAAGTTTGAAAATAGTCCTGGCCCAGAGTTGGCCATGAAGTTTATATCGTAAGACACTCCTCTTAGGAGTCATGGCTTGCACATGTAAAGCAAAAGAATGCATGCAATCATAAAGTAAAATGTGCTTTGCATAAGCATGCTTCTTACCCAAAGTCTCCAACACTGTGATAGTTCCTCTCTTGGCCAAATGTATCATTGTACAAGGTTGAGAGAAAACTTTGCTTTTTCCATCAAGGAGTTGCCCTAGAGGGCTTCTTCCAAGTAAGGAGACATCAAGGCATAGATCATAATAGAAATATGTATGGACTGATGTGTCCTGGCTTGTCTTGCATAGCTCTTCATGCCTTGTTAGTACATCACTCTTTCGAAACAAAGAGGGGTAAATGTTTCTTACCCAATGAAGCTTGCCCTCCTCTTCATCTTCTGCGGTATTCAGGATCTCACCATCTGATAATGATGGCACATGCTGCTCATGGATTGAGCCATAACTTCTATATGTGAGACTCCTAGAAATTCCCTGCAAGAATGCAAGATCTTCTCTCCTTGGAGCAACTGCTCCTCCTTCCTCTTCTTGGAATGCTAGAGATGCCTCTATCATGGCTGCACTGTCACCCCTAGCCTTTTCTTCAATGGTAGAAAATGCCTCATCCTCAGTAGGAGACCTTAGATATTGGTCTACCTATGAAAGAGGAATCTTCATGTCTTCATTTTGAGAAGAAGACTCTTCATCCAAATGTGGATGCCTCCAATCCCTTTCTCCTTTGGTATCTTCCCAATGAATACTACCAGTCTCCCAAAGCAAGTTTCCTCCTTACACCTCATGGGAAGTTGAGATGTAACCCCTTGGAGATCTTTCAAAAAATACCTCTCATCAATGATCCTCTTGGATCCAAAAGAATCCAAGTGTGCTGAAGGCCAAACACCAATGGAAAGTGGCACAACACTCATCATGCCTCCCTCCATCTTTCACCCTAACTCCTCATGATGCATGCAACTCAAGTAATGTGCAAAGGAATGAATTTTCATCCCCTCCATGAATGTGACAGCGCTGGTACAAGGCTCCTCAAATGGAGAAGAGGGCTCCTCCTCCTCCTTTGAACTTCTACTACCAGATATTCTAATTATTTGATGAGTGAAATCAGAAAAAGTAGGTACTCTTGCATGACTCCCATGGCCGAACCACCAAGAGCTTGCCTTTCCCTCCAAATGTAGTGCTGAGATCTCCACAACCTCTTTCTCCACTACTGGATGTAGTAGGAAAAATGCTTCTAGATTCATCACCCAAGTCTCTGCTGCACACTTGAGTGATCCATCAAATGTAGACAACGAAAATCTGTTGCCCCTTATCATTCTCTCACTGCATGGTCTTCTTTCTTCTCTTAGTTGAATAAACTGAGGAAAATCTAGGGTCTCTTTGAAAGCCCTAGGTTGGCACTTGTATTCTTCCAAATACCCACTCAGGATCTCATGTTCTAAGTGCTCTTCTTGCTCTCCAATTCCTCTATGAGAACAAGAAGTGCATGGATCTTCTCCTTCCTCTTGAAACCTTCTAGAGGTCTCACTGCAGCTTTCTTCTTCTTCAAACCCTCTAGGAGTTTTATTGCTTTCTTCTTCTCCTTTCTTCTTAGATCTGAAAATAGATGAAAGAAATCTCATTATCTCCATCATTTTGTTCTCTGATATTTTATTTATATCAATTTGGCTTGAATCCCATAGGTTGAGCCAAAGATCTTTCTCTGATACGACTGTAATATCCCAAAAGGGACTGCTCAGCAAAATAGGCGTAAAAAATGCATTTTTCAGGGATGTGTGCTTCATCAAACAATATCATACCTTGGATCCCTTAGATATAGTAATCTAAGACCCAATTCCAAGAGGATATTAGAAACCAAACAAATTAGGTGATGCAAACAGGCCTCCCACACCTAATATGGCTTCTTAAATGTCCAATGAGGGACTGTAGCAATATAAAAATACTGTATTTGAGTAGAATCAGGCTAATAAATCATGGGAGGTGTTAATAAACCCTCTACTAACATCAATATATACATCATCAAGGAAATTGATCTATCCCTTCAACCCAAAGTGGGGAAAAGTAGTGATTTAAGCCCTAAAATGGTTATTTTTATAAATATGTGTAAAAACATATGAAAGTGAAGGTTGGATCTGTTATATTAGGGAATTAGGGACTCCCATACCAAATTTAAGCTTAAAAAAATCAGTCTAGCTAAGTTAAACAGTTCCCCCACTCCCGAAATGGCTTAAAAATGTTGATTTCCCATGACCTAGAGTATGTAGAAATTACTGAAGAATAGATAGCGTGATTTTCTAAAGGTGTTAACTGTAATGGCATCTGAACATCAGTAAATTGGATCAAGGATATGGATCAAACAATATACAAGAGAAAAACAGAGATTTAACATGAATAAACACTCAAAATAAAGGTGTTGCACCATGTATTAAGACTGAAGAACTTGACAGTGTAATTTTCAGAGGGTTGAAGCAGTATTTAATTATATCTCAGATATAGGGCAGATATTTACATAAAAATATAGATCTATTACATATATATATGCCAAAGAGGCTCTTCTTTACACTCCCCTTGGGGATCTTAGCAAAAGATGGATATCAATGAATAGATCTGAGATCTAAGCCACAGATCTGCAGTAATATTGAAAAATTTCTAAAGCATATGATACACATCAGATCAGATCTGAAATCCAATCCATGGATCACCACAGTGAAGGGAAGGGTCCCTTTCACCAGAGATCTTTCCTTCAAGCTGCAACACGAAATCCACTGCAACTCTACTAGCAAAAAGGACGCAGTCTCTTCAAGGAACTGCACTGATGGTGATGTAGAATACTTTGGCCTAATTCAAAGATCAAAAATTGAAGCTCCAACAATGTATTCACTCTTCTAGGAGGTTACAAGACACACTCACTAATAAGAGTCTCCAATACAAGCTAGATTTGAACAGATCTAGAGTTCCACTTGCTGTAGCTTACAAAAGAAAGAAAACCCTCACTGGATCTACATTGCAGTTGGAAGTAGAAACTTGGTCTCTAACCAAATAGTGGGCAAACAATACAAGCTCTCCTAATAGCTCCTCAATGGGAAGAGATGGAACTCCTAAACAGGAAATTACAATGCAATCTAGGCTAAGCAGCCAAGAAAGATGTTTGTCTAAAAAGACAGCAATTCAGAGATCAAATCATTGAACAAAATCAAAATGTTTCCTTCCCCTTCCTTTTATAATATGAGAGCTTTCCAAAACCCTAAACCACCTTCATTCATTTAAACCTTTTCACATGGAGGACCTCCTTCTAGAACTGCGCTGATCATCCAGAAGGTTCAATGCATCTGGATTGTGTTGTGATGTGGTCCTGTTGACCCAGTAAAATGGCTCAATCCTATTTCACACACAAGTGGATTTTTTCTTTTCACACTCAAGTGTGTTTATTAAAGTGGCCCTGATTTACCCTTGTTCACATTGGGCATGTATTTATTCTTTTATTAGGAGTTTTTGACCCTGCTTTACATAATTATTATTTCAACAAAGAAAACAACATGAAATTGAATATTCCTATTAAAATAGGAATATCACATTGAGTTTATCCTCTATTTTCTTTCCCTTCCAGATATTCCTCAATTTATCCTTCATTTTTTTGACCTTGATATTGCAAATTTTGTTCTGGGTCTGATAGTGATGGCCCATGTGCCTGAGCATTTGATTGTCGTTTTTGGCTTTCACTAGTGATTCTCCAAGTGAATGTTGAATCTCTCAACCCACACTTCTCCATTTTCTTCAATTTACTTTTCCAACTACTGGTCAAAACTCAAACTTTGGGCTCCTCAATTTTCCTTCTCCACTGCTTTTTTGAGGCCTCTTGTCTTTAGCCTTTTCCTAATGTTTTCAGCCTCCTCAAATGTTGGAAATACTGAGAGGGGGGTGAATCAATATTACTTTCAATTAGAGCATTATTTAATCTTCAATTATTATCAGTGTTTGCACAATGATAGTAGTAAGCAAAAGGAACAAAAATTCGCACAGTTTTTAATGTGGAAACCCACTCCGGGACAAAAACCACCTAATGATTTTCTAATAATTCTTTAATATTCAACTCCAATTGAAAATAAAGCTCCAACTTCCTAGAATATAGAAAATCATTCTTCTCTAGTTCCCACTAGATGGATGCTCCAATGCCTGAGATTCTTTAGCAGTCAAATGAACAGATGCCCCAACACCCAAGGAGCTACAACTCACCCTAGCACCACCCTACCACCTTATAAAAGAATAAAGGAAGAATGGACTCTCCTACCAAGGAAAATGGTCTACTTTACAATGACATAGAATGATGTAGAAGAAGAAGACACACTATACCATAACCCCAACTATGACACAAACACCTAATGATGAACTTAGACCTCCCGACACTGCCTCTTCAACTCTTGGCAGATAGACACTAGAACAATTTTTACAATAATGTATCTACAATGACTTAGTACAATGATACCTTTACAATGACTGTATGTAGTGCTGCCCACTTGAAGACTTCATGTGATGAAATTCTTGTTATTGTTCTACACCTTGGTTGTTGCTCTTGTCATGCTACCCTCTACTGCACCTTGATTTTCTTTTCTGCCCTAGAAAGTCTGGTCCTTTGTAGCCCTTGACAATACATGATCTAGCTTTTTCTTGTTCTCTAGGAGCTCAATATTGAACCTGGTGTATCTCTGTTATTTCAGATCCCCAATATGTGATTTTTGGTCCTATAGTAGTCCTCTGAGTCTTCTTTCCAATTCCATAGGTCAGACCCAATTTGGATTCTTCAAGGGAGAGTTATGCCCAATCTCTCACAATTCCCTAATTATGGAGTATTTCAGTACAGTGCACTTGTACGGTGTGCCATGTGTCATTATCTCTTCATTAGCATCTGAAATTGATAGAGAGAAAACTATAGTCCATGAAATATCTTCCACTTTTCATAGAATTCCAATCCAATTCTCAGAGAGAGAGTTATGTCGATTTTCCCAAGGTCACTTCTTTTAGATGAATTTCAAGAGACTGCAAAAACACTTACTTCCACAGATCATATCTCCAAAAAATTTGTGCACCTTGATCTAAAATTTGTAAATAATCTCCCTCACGATTTCAGCTTTGCCTCATAAAAATTTCATCTTCTGAACCTTCGTAGAAAAAAATTTAGAGCGAAAATTCCATGATGACCTGTTTTTAGATGGTGAAATCCCTTACATAAAGAGGATATGAGGATCACAATTTATATAAATGCTTAGGATGAGAGGGGATTTAACAAGTGAACATGGGAGGGATTTTAGGAGCTTTAAAAATATTAATTATGACTTTTCAATGACCCATGCCACAACCCCATGGGGTTTTAGCCCACTAACTGGGGATACAAACTTCAAACATGAATATCTCTCAAACCGTGAAGAATTAAGTGTCATGCCATATATCAACGGACACATCTTGACAAGTAGAAACCATAAAAATCATTCTCAACCCAAAATATATTAATTTGGTAGGTCAAAATTCCCATGCAATATTGGGGTAGCGCTTGGTGCTGCTTGGGTTGACATCAATGACAACCGTTGATCAACATCAAACTCATAATCACTGTGTTCCTCCTCTCTGTAATATTTGTCTTCTTTCTCCATGCTTGTTTCTTTGGCACTCAGTAAACCCTACGGAAAAGGAAATAAAAGGGAGAGTGAGTGAGGGAGTGAAGGGAATGGGAGCAGGGAAATAAATGATAAAATGAGTGCTTTAGGGTATAGGGATAGAGCCATAAAAATTAAGGGAGATGCGGAAAAGGGTTACGAAACTTTTTGAGGTGATGGGAACTAAAAATATGAAGAGGGACGAAAATGAAAATTTAATTACAAGTCAAAGGTATGGCGAAATCTAGGCAAAAGAGTGAAAATCCTAAAAAATGGGTTTTGATGGAAAAGAGTAAAGGGACTTAGCAAATGTTAGTTTTAGTGTTTTTGGAAATATAGGATAAATAAATACGGTCTAGGGATAAAAAAATTTGATAAAGAAGTTTTTGCGAAATTTTATAATGGGGAGGAGAATTTTAGGAAACCTAGGGTTTATTGATTTTCTTGCCAATATAAATTTTACCAACAAGCATAAAATGAAGGAAGAAGAGTAAGAAGGGATTTTGCTTACTTGATTTTAGGGAAGAAAGACAAATTTCAAGAATTTGGAAGAGTTTGGAGGGTTTCTGGCCTAAGCGCAGTGCCTCACCTAGGAGCACAACGCGCTTGTCATAAGTGTAGGATCATTCAAATTTACACTACCAGAACTGTCCTAAGTGCAGCACATAACCCAGGAGCGCAGTGCCATTTTACCCCGAACTTGCAGGTAGATTTTGACTACTTTTTCGGTGTCCAAATTTGGTCAAATATAGCTCATTGGAAATCCCTTGAAGTCCACTTTCCAAATATACCTTTTTTTTCTGATCGGGGTTTATTTACCTTGTCAAAATTTGATTTTCCCAAGACTGGTCAAAAAGTGTTGAATTAGAGTGGAGAAACGTAGAGTGCTGGTGCAAGAAACTTTTGGAGGCCTTCGTCAACTCCAAATTGAGTGCATGATAGCTCATAGTAAATCTATCTTTGTATAATTATCATTTGACTCGTCAAAAAATCCATTTGGACACTCCAACTATGAGAATACTTGATTTTCCCAAGGTCACTCCAGAATTGCAGCAACTCTCCTCTAGTACATGTGTTTTTGAAATTTCTCTAAAAACATGAAACCTGTGTAAAAGCTGGAGGAGGTTTTTCGTCTTGGACATATCATGGATAAAAACCTCTCTCACTTTTGTCAAATTCATCTTTTTTTGGTCAGAAACATAGTTTCAAGAAAAACTGGCCCTATGAGTGGCAAATGACTTGACTCTTGGAATGATTTCTTAAAAAATGATGGAGACATGATATTATGAGCTGAAATGGCCTCATACTTACTAATATAACCTACCTTATAGCTCCTCTACTCATATGCTTCTTTTTCATAGCAAACCCTAGCTCGGTGGGAGAGGAAATTAGGGTTTAGTACTTTTGGAAAATGATGGCTTGGACACCCTTGGGAAAAGATAACTCCCTTTGAAATTTGATCAATTTCTGAAGTAAACACTTTTTGTATTTGAAACTTGATGTGTTGGCATGTGGAAATCTGACTTGGCAGCCTTTTGGAGACTGTATACTTATTACATTTGAACTGACTGAAGAAAATCATGAGTTTATTCGGGGTCACCTTCACACCTTCTGCTTCCCTTTATTGAAAATGAGACAATGTAATGATTTGACCTAATGAAACCCTAGTGACCCTATGAGAAATGAAATAAACTGACTCAGTAAGCGATTTTTTCTAAAAATCGAATGAGAGCAGACTTGTTTTCAGCATGATGAAGACATGGAAGAGGGTCAGCAGGCATATACTTGTGAAGCAAAATGAGACACTTGGCAAGGAAAACCACCAGTGGAACAATTTTATAACATGACCTAATGGAATGATTTAAAATTATTTATAGTGGGGCACCTAATATGCACATGCAAAATGTGTTTTGATCCTTGGTGGTAGTATGCAAATACTGACACTAACATTGGCTGTAGCTGGGGATGGTAGCTCCTTGGTGGTGCAAAGAACATCGTAGACCTAGTGCCTACCCATTAGGTATGGAGTCAAAAGCTAAAAACCAAACTGAACACTGAAAGAAACTTGACTCAATAAACTAAACTGACTCGAACTAAAACACAACTAACAAACTTAAAAATATGCTCAGAATTGAGCTTATTCAACAAAACCTACTCTAATTGATCCATTCATCACCTGATCAAGTGAAATGGAACAACCAATACAACCATGTAAGCATTCCACCTACTGTTTGAATTCTACACAAGTGCTTGCTTATGAGCAAGAAGAAAGAACTAGTAAAAGGAAACTCCCATGAAAACTTGTCAACAAATTGACTCTTGATGAAATTGCAAAGCATGAGCCCGCCGTATGACCTCAATAATGTTACAAAAGAATCTTCATAGGAATACATATTGATTTCCGGCCCATCTAATACATTACTTCTCTGCTATAGGTAGCCTTCATACCTTGGTTTTAAAATTTTCCTAAAATCTGTGCTTTTTTCTTTGATGTCTGCAGCAAGTTGACAAAAGGATCTTGAAAGTCATGAATCACTCATTTTTATTGATGATCATAAACAAGATTAAAATATTCTTCATTACTCTCCCTATATCACAAATATTGGTATGAGCTTCGTAATGAAACACCTGCTGAAAAAAACAATGAAGTCGGATATTGGATCAAGTTTATATCAAAACTCTTTTCAGGCTCACAGTTAGCTAATGGAGAATGGCCTTTACTATAGATATCATCCAGCACGTCAGCTATAGGGTCATGAAGAACTTGAGAAAATTGCTAAAACATATCGATTGTTTTTAATGACACTCTACAAGCTGCTCATCCTTTTCTTTAGAGATATTATGAAAAAAATTCTTTAAAAATTGAAATTCTTCAAGACATAATGGTACAGAATCATCTTGCATCATTTGACCATGTGTTTCAACTTCCAAGCCTTCATTTGTAACCTAACATTCAATGGCATTTGGTGGCTTCAAATCTGGAGGTAAGGAGGATTCTATGTCGCAAATTATTTCCTCAACCAATTCAGGAGAATGTTCATCATTTGTAGTGTTGACCACTTTCTTATCTGCTTTCTTATAGTTTTATATTATTTTTTCAAATGAGGAGAAACACGAAGGTAAGGAGATCTGATAAAAAAATTGATTATCCTCTTGATTGTCAAGATCAAAACTCAACGAGTGTTGATTTCTAATTGCATGAAATTTATATCTAATGAACTGAAATGAAGTAAAACAAAGAGGAAAAGATCCTTCACTTGCTTCCAAATTTTCTAGACTTTCCTCATCACTGCCATAGCTGATATGCATTGGTTGATCACTATTTTTGAGCTACTGAAACTGAACTTCCTTCCTCAAACCAACTACTCATTTCTCCGCAAGATTAGCTTCCCTATGGAGAAAATAATCATGATCATACTATTCAAACTTTGGAAAATCATCAATATAATTAATGTCACCAATCATACACATTATATTATCATATTGTTTCTCCTCGGATTGATCTACAAACCCATTTTCCGATCTATGGTGGCTGGGATTAGCAGGAAAATTTTTAGGGCTTGCAATCTCTTTTTTTTCTCGGATAATTGGGTCATGATGATCGTGAATGGAAAATACATCTCTCATGGTGATCCTTTGCATCATTTACTCTATTTCACTTGCTAAAATGTTGAGCTTTACCTATGAAGATGTTAGGTGCTCTGCACTGTTCTTCTTCTCTTCTTCCTTTAACTTTACCCTCTGATTAGCAGATTAGGCTCTACATCTACTGCACTATTATACATATCTTCAAGTGTTACAAGGTTCCTTTCTCTCAGATGAAACTCCATTTCTGGATCAAAGACATCCAGGTAATGTAAAAGAGTTGAGCCAGGAGGGGGTCTTATATCAGCAGGTATCGAATAATAGACTTGATTGAATCTAGAAAAAAACAGTTGTAATGTCTCCCTTAGCTGTCTTTTCAGGTGGTCATACTCTTTTAGAATTAGGAAAGGATTTTGTTTGACCACCCACCTATCGAAGAAAACTTTGACGAACTATGGGAAATATGAGATGCTCGCGGAAGACAATTTTTTGAACCAAATCTTGACTTTACCTTGAAAAGAAAGAGAAAATAGCCTAATTCTGACATCCTCTTTTTCAAATTCAAAAAGGTCGAGGAAAGTCTCAAAATTATTCATATGTCTCTCAGCAGTGATGTTGTCATATTCAACATCAATCATCGGCAGATATAGGTAATGATTTTCAAGGAAAGTATGGAGTATAAGAGGTAAGATGAGTGGTTTGTATCGAACTGGAATTTTACAAGGTGTAGGAGTATGTACAAAAGTTGTAGGATCAGCCTTGATCTCTTTAGGCTCATTAATTTGAATATGGTCATCATAAGATTTAGAAAAAGGATGTGGACCAAGATAAAAGGAAAACTCAGTATTTACACTTTTCGAATAGGTATAATCAAGATTTTGATCATCTTTATCATACAACAAACTCTGGAAAACTTTCAGGATAGTTTTAGGAAAAGAAAAGAAATAATTTACAAGAAAGAAGATTAGATCTTGAATACAACTCCACTTTAAATCCCTGACCTTTGTGTAAAATCCTTCCATTTTCCTGCTGGAAAGGTCGATCCTCCAATGGAGTCTTTACATCAAGTTGGAGTCGCCGGGAGAAGAGTTCAACCTTCATATGCATCTTATTGTTGTCCACCATCAACAATCAAATCTAAACTTTTTCGTTCTTTCCCAGGGACTATATGATCTTTTTCTTTCCTAGTATGGTCATGAAAAATTTATCACTCAGATTGAACGTCAGGCTGAGAGAGGAAATTCTGAGGTAAACTGAAGCCACGCTTAGCCAACTAGCTAGCCCAAATAGGCCAAGAGAGGGCTCTCTTCATATGAATCACAGCGAGAATAACTGAGAAAATAATATATTAAGCTAGGTATAGCAGCTCAGTGTTTTGATTTTGATTGTGAGGGTTTTGCTGGATTAGGAGGAGTCAAACAGCTAGGGCAAGGAAATTAGGTCAAAATTTGCAGGGTTTTCTATGGGGCAAGGTAGGTATAATGTTTAGAACTTTAGGGTTCCGACGGGTGGAATGATCAAGGCAAGTGAGGAGCTAGAAAGAGCATGGTGAACTCATGATTTCTTTCTAAACTAAATAAATTAGAAACAGTGAATATTAACCCAAAACAGAGCATAAAAATTATGGATTTTGTTCATCTAACTTGAAAACATTCACTTATTAGAAATGAAATGATGGATGAAATAAACAAAACTTTCTAACATATGAGCACAAAAGGAGAAAATGAAACTAAACACCATACCATAGGGATACCATAAAAATAGCTGCAAATTTGATTAATATTCCTGCTCAAAATTGTGTTGAGGCCTCAAAAATATATGGCAACAACAAGGGGGGTAACCACCCGGTCCAGACCTTAAAACAACTCATTTTCCATTTGGGATAGTGGCTCCAACTGGGGGTAATGGGACTAGTATCCCAGTTTTGGGTTTTATATGATTATTGGGTTTCTTTCAAATGATTTTCAAGGAGAATAACCAAAAACTAAAACAACTTTATTCTAAGATGAAAAAATTTCAATTCAATCTAATCTAATCTAACCTAGGATAATGCTGATTTTATGTGATCTAAAATGATATCTATTCAGTGTGTGATGATTTAGATAAATCACAGACATAATAGAATTAATAATTTTGTAAGATAATCCTTTTGAGAAAATAGTTAATCAAAGGAATATGTAAAACATATCGCATATATTCTGATGATCATATATAAAACAAATCAATTTCTATTATGATATCATACAATAGTGCAAATGATACTTCAAACAGAAATAATTGATTTCATACATAATTCATAAAAATATAGATTTATCACTAATGTTAAAAAAAAGTCTAGCATATATGATAATAGTACCAAATTTGTGTTGCCCTGCTCATCTGACCAGCGATAATTGGCCAAAATCAATATTATATCAATAAGTCTTTCAGAGAATACAATAGTGCATCAACAATGATCAACCAAGATGATATATAATTGAAAAGACCATGTTCCATTATCTTGTCAAGACATCCACAAACATACAGTAATGTATTCTCTATAAATATTCTTAATAAAAATTCTAGACCCTTCTCTAAATGCATGAGAAGGGTTTAAATACTATATTAACTACTTACAAAAATAGATTGTACAAAATATCTTATGAGGTGGTTTCAAACAACCTTCCTCATTCGTAATATCTAATTGCTAAAATTGAAATTGTCAAAACAAACTAACCCATGATCATGCTTGATGATTGGCTAGTGCCAACTCTGATTTTCTGTTCACAAATATCAGACATTGGTTGAACTTGTGGAGGCTTCCCGAACTGTGTTTTCATCTGTCCAGTAAATATAGCATCAAGTAGAAGTGGCAGCATTTTCTGTATGGAATCTAGAGAACAATTCAATGTCAATATTTTACTCTGAGGCTTAACCAAAAGTTGCTAGTATGCTTCCCAATTAGTCTTTTTTAGTTGTGCAATTGATTCTTCTCGGATTTGTCCCATATTTTTCCAACTTTGCTCCAATAGTTTGAGATGAGAAATTGATTTGGGATCTCTTTCTTTAATTAAACTAGACATATGCAACATGTGGTTGATCGTTTTGACAATGCTCTTTCATATGCTTGATGCTCTAGCTATTGCCAATTCTGCCTGTTTTACCTGTGTATCCCAGTCAGTAAAGAGAATATCTTTATAAGTTTTTTTTATCTTTGGGAGATTTGACCTTCTCCCTTCCTTTGAATCTTCCCATTCAATATAGTCAGAAATTTTGGTATTGAGTTCATTAAACTCAATTCTCTAGTCAATGACTGTATTAGTCAATTGTTCACTGATTTCCAAATGTGAAACTATGTCTTAAATTTGTAAGACAAAGAAGTCTTGTTGTTTTCAGAGTAAGAAATTTAATACCAATGTCTCTTTAATGAATTCCTCAGTAGTAGGAATGCCTTCATACTTTATAATATTTTCTCTCAATTCTTTAATCAGTGTGTCTTTTTTGGATAAGTCATTTTCATAACTTATCTTAAGTACTTCCATATCTTGCTGAAATTTAAAGAGTTGTTGCTCAGCCTTTTTATTCAAACTGTTATTTTCTTCATCCAGTTGTTGTTGTAGTTGCGTTATTTTATCATCCTTCTCTTGAAAAAAAATGGATACTTCGGCTGCTTTGTCCATTGTAGCGGTAGTATATGCTCAAACAAATTGTGATAGCCGAGTTAGGTTGTCGATTCGATTTGATGGAGTGTCTTTCCATACAACTTCCATAATCTCATTACCTGGGGGTGTTTCCATCCTTCTTGTTTTTCTCTATTTCCTGACTACAGCTTTGTGAAGAGGGCTATAGAATACATCTAGTGGAGAGATATCAGTTACCTTTAGAATAATTTCATTAGTAGGAAACGCAAGGATAACTTCTGTATCTTGGTAGTTTTTCCCTAGAATTTCGGTGGTTTCTTTTGCTGAAACTACCTGACCCTGGGGGGTCTAAAATCTTGTGTTTTTTTTTGTAGATGATCCCTTAGGGGTATTCATCAATGTATTACTAACTGAAGCCTAGAAGTTATCTAGCTCACTTTGATTCTTTGGGTCTAATTCTTCTGTTCTGATTACCTTGCTTGGTTTAGTCATATAGCTAGTAATCAGGATATTTTGTGGAATACGCTTGAGTATTTGCTCTCTATACTCATGGAATCTCTGTAATTCCTCCAGGTTTAGATTCAATATGACAAATATTTTAAATTATTCCAAAGTTTAAACATATTCCAAATTGTCTCTAAATCTATCATCTATTTGAATGACAGGTTTGAAGTTGACTGATTGAGTAAATTTATTAGCGATCTTCTCTGGGTCGAATTGCATTGGTAGTAAAACAGGGAGCTTCAAAAGATGAATCTTCTGGCATTCTTTCAACGCATCATTGAAATTTTTGAGGGAGAAGGAACCACACTGAATTGGGAAACTTGGCCATAAATATTTTTTATTATCTTTCATAGTTTTAGTGAATCCATTGCCGATAGTTTGGTAAGCCACTTCTCTTGCCATTAGTTTATCTGAAACATATAGAGGAAGCGCATGTGGAGGAGAAAAGCTTCTGAATACTCTGATGTATGAAAATAATTCTTCAATGAAACATCTTCCTATCATTTGGAGATCTATGATGGCTTCCTTAGTGAACCTGGGGATCTCTCTATCAAACATTAACTGATGTAATGGTAATACAACCCCATAACATATTCTGTGGAAGTGTGCTACAAAATGATGTTCCCATATATTTTTATGACTTAAATGAATAGGGTTAGGGTCCTCGGGAGTCCATTTCCAACCAATAGCTGGAAAACTACTGGAGAAACAAATGCAATCGAAAACATATGCGCTCATGAAAAATTGGGGGATGACATTGGAAGAAAAATATCTTGCCTGGAAATATTCATTAATTTCTTTGGCAAGGTTTTTAGAAAGAATGGTTTCCTAATTCATGATGTGAGAATTAACATAGGATTCAATCAAGGGAATCCAATTTATAGAGAACATGGTGTTATCAGGGAGACCATATAATTTGCACAGCATTGATGCTGCAAAATTGTAGGAATTTGAAAGTGAAGCAATAGGATACATACCTAATTTATCATGCTTGAACTTGTTATCTAATTTCATCCAACCTTGAATTGTTTTGAAAGGGTCTTCATTATTCTTTGCAAATTTTTCAACAAACTTGTTGTCACAGATGTCTTGTTGGTCGGGAAGTTTTTACATGACTTTCAAATCTTCAGCTCTAAAAGAACCTAAGATTTCATTCTTAATGGTTTTGAATTGTCTGTCTTTAATTTTTGAATTCTCAACCACCCATCTTGTCATATCAGTATCTGGTAAAAGGCTAGCCCTTGCTGCTATTCTATGAAGGAAGGAGCATGCAACATCCTTAAACTGTAAATCTGAGGGCCTTTCATCATCAGCAATTGCCTTGACCCGCACTACTTCAGGTTTTTCATCTTCGAGGATAGTATACATGGCTTATCATGTTGTATCACCTCCATCTGCAGTGCAAACAATATCTGTGATTGTGGAAGACATTTATGTACATTCAAATTCTGCAACAGTTTGTTTGTCATGTTTCTGCATTACTTTGCGTATGGACATATCTCAAAGAAAAATCCCCATTTAAGATAGAGTAATGATAAAATGATGAAAGATATAGTGAAATGACAAATTTTAAAAGAAAATGTCCGGGAAGCAGTTGTATCATTAATTAGCTCTAACAAAACAATAACTATTTGGATTGGGATGTTAAAACACGTTTAATTGTTTCTGACATGATTTATTTTTCACATAAAAACCATTATTAATCCCTGTCAAATCCATCGCATCGCGCATTTTTGAACCTGTTTTATGAAGTGATTTTTTTTAACAAGCTTTGTGTTTATGCGATATGCGATTTTTGCGATATCGTGAAATCGCAAAATAGCCTGCATCAGGATATCACAACGTCGAAGCATTGGTTAGTAATGTTTTCTGTTTTAAAATGTATATCATCGATGTGCGATTTATGATCGCAATTGTGAAGTTAAAATTGCAAAATCGTGGATCAGGACTTCATGTTTTCTGCTTAAATTTTAATGGGAGGAGATTATGGGGGATGTGATTTGCGATAAGGTGGTCACAAAGATATGAAAATGGAATTTATTAATTTCTTTTTTTATTTTTTTTGTTTTTATTTTATAAAAACAACAATGTTTTGGAGTTTAATTTTTTTATTTAAAATGAAAAAGACATTCTAATAAGGGTCACTATTTATATTATCAAATTTTAAACTATTTTGAAATTGAAAAAGGGGGGGTTGTTGCATAGCACAATAATTGGCAATTCACTTGGGAGAACCAGATATCTCTAATTGGTTTTTTTGATATTTCTAAACTTTCAAAACAATAATTTTTTTACGAGAATAAGAATAGTATGATTCATGAATTAAACTGTGTTTTTTCAGAATATAATCTATTTACCTATCTTATTTTTTCCTTATTTAACCCCTTCAGTGATAACACATACGTGTTTGTATCAGTCAATACTCAAATTTAAAAAGATAAAGTAGGTGTTCTCTAAAAATTGGTTTTATTATTTTTACTCATTTATCATAGATAGAGCCACTATTGCCAATGAGCATTTATAGCCTTGACAGGGTTACCTTTTAACCAATAATGATTCATGGTCCCATCTGAATTTGATTTCTTATTTAAAAGTTTAATTTAACATATAATTGAATTTCTTTTTTCTGACACATTCTCAAAATCATTGTCCAGGTTTGGTGACCTGATAGTGACAATGCCATTCAATGATCGTAATTTAGACTGAACAAGCTGGCTCGTGATGAGACCCCTTGTCTTTTTATTTTTATAATCATTTAGCTATTACCCTGTTATGGTATGCAGTATTGGTAATATCAGTCTAGATTATTTCTCTATGATCATGATAAAAAAGCTCGTGATGAGACTTATTTTCTTTTGAAATATTATATTGTATATATTTCTTTTCTTTTTTGAATTATACTTTAAAAAAGAAATTTTATCAGATGGGATGAATCATTAGCTCGCTTAAGAGTTATGGATGATAATTGTAGAGTTGGTAGATATCTTTTTGTAGAGAATCCTTGCTAAGTTAAAGGTTCCTTTTTTAACTAATACATAAAATCTATATTTTATGACATTAAGAGTCTTTTCAGAAAGTAAATGTCTTTAGTAAATTTCAAAATATTTCAAAAAAATAAAGTTTGCTCAATTCTCATAGTTATAATTATATTTTTACTTTACTTATTTATAGAAGCAAAAGATCAAATAAATTTATCAGAAATTTTAAAACTTTGAATCAACCAAAAAAATAATGTTATTTATGAACTTTTATTTTCCTAAAGCAAAGTGAAATTTAAAGCTTGATTCCTAAGATAAATATTTTTTAAGAATTTGACCATTCACAGGAAAGGAGTCTTTCTTACCTAATAAGTCTTGTAACAAAAAGGTAGATAAGCCTATTTTTTCTATGATTTGAAATGGACAAAGCCATAGTCATTCGAAATTGGTATGTTTACCCTTTTCCTCATGTGCCTTATCCCATTTCAAAATAAGGTCTCCAATTTCAAAATCTTTTGAGCTGGTACATGCCGTGTCAAACGAGGCTTTAACTATTTGTTGATGATGAGCTTGTATAGCTTTGGTTTTTTCTCTTTGTTCTTCCATTTTAAGAATTTTATCTTGTCTAAGTTGAAGGGAAGACGAAGGATTTTCATCAATAAACTACACTAAAGAAAATGATGGTATTGTTATATTTGTGGGTGGAACTGCTTCTTTCCCATAAACTAATACAAATGGAGAGGTACCTATCGAGGCCATCTAGGTGATTCTATCTGCCCAAAGAGAAAATAATAATGCTTTGTGCCAACTTTTATGATTTTGTTCTATAGTTCATTTGATAATTCTGATAAGGTTTTTATTTGTTGATTTAGCCAATCCATTACCCCACAGATAATAATTAGTTGAGTATTTTAATTTAAAACCTCTTTTCAAACAAAATTCTATCATAGTGTTTCTAGAAAAGTAAGATGCATTGTCAAATATCAAAGCTGATGGAAGACCAAACCTAGTGATTATGAACTGATCATTAAAGTCTGTAATATTTTGTGTATTAACCACCTTTAATGGGATATATTCTACACATTTTGTGAAATAATATGTTTCATTTAGAATATATTTATGTTGTTGAGAAGATTTTGGAGTTATTTCACCAAAGTTATCTAACCCCCATTGTTCGAATGGTTGTTGGATATTTACTAGTTGTAGTGGAAATGTTGTTTTCCTTTCTCTTCCTGCTGCAGTTTGACATACTTTTCATTTTATCGCATATTCATGTGCATCTTTAAATAGAGTTGGCTAATAGTAACCGGCATGCAGTATTTTATGAGCTGTGGTATTTCCTCTGAAATGACCTCCAGCTGGTCCATCATGTAATTCCTGCATTACTTTTTCAGCTTCAGTTTTATCTAAACATCTCAACAATACAGAATCATAATTTTTTCTAAATAACACATCATTTATGAGTTGATATTGATTTTCTTTAAGTATTAAAGCATGCTTTGCTGTGTAATTGAGATATGATGGAGCATATCCATTTTTTAAGAAAAAATTCAGGTCAACGTATTGTGACTGAGAATCGTTTAGGCTTACCTCGGACAGTTGTATTTCATTTGATTGATCTTCTTTTCTTGGTAAATGAGATGCTCCAGTTAACATCCCGCAAAAACCTCGACCTTTAACAATTTTAGCAGGATGTATCTCTACATCATATTCTTGAAGTGTGGTAACCCAATTTTCTCTCTTCTCTCCTACCTCTCGTTGGATTAATAATTACCTTACTGCTGAGTAAGGTACTATTATTTTAGTATGTTTTTTTAAGAGAAAAGGTCTAAAATGTTTCAAGGCTTCAAACATAGCAAAATCCTGTTTTTCCATAGTTGAATAATTTAATTCAGCACCTTGAAGGTTAGAATTGAAAAACGAAATAGGTGCTTTAATGTTTTGATCATCTAGCTGTGTTAAAATTGTTGCGTATGACGTATTAAAAGATAATGTGTATAATAAAAATGGCTTAAGAAAATTGGGAGTTGTTAAAGAAGGAGCTTCAATGATGGATTTCTTAATCAACTCAAAAGAATTTCGCTTATCTTTTCCCCATTTAAAAATTGAATTTTTCTCGATCATTGATTGCAAGGGTAAGATGATTTGGGAAAAATCAGGAACAAACCTTTTCACAAAATTAATTTGTCCTAAAAATGATTGCATTTATTATTATTGTGTGGTAGAGGAATGTTTTTGATTTCCTGAATCCTATCAGGGTCAATATGGATTCCTTTTTTGGAGACAATGAACCCTAATAACTTACCTTTTGATAAGGCGAAATAACAGTTTTTAGGATTCAAGGAAATGTCAAATTTTTTACATCTTTAAAAAATATGTTTTAGATGATTAACATGATTGTTTATATGCTTAGAGTAGACAATAATGTCATCTAAGTATATAACAACTGAGCTATTGATTAGTCCTATGAAAGCTATATCCATAGCACGTTGAAATGTAGCACCAACATTAATCAGCCCAAATGGAATTTTTTGGTATGCATATATTCCCCACTTTGTTCTAAATGTTGTTTTTAATCTATCATCCAGATGTACCTTAATCTGATTGTATCTTGAAAATTCGTCGACAAAAGACATCAATTCAGATCCTGCAACTGACTGCAATATTTGTTCCATGGTAGGCAAAGGAAAATTATCCTTTTGGCAAGCTTTATTCAAATTTCTAAAGTCTATGCATATCCTAATGTCTCCATTCTTCTTTCTAATTGGGACCATGTTTGACACCCATTTCAAATGTCTAACAGGAAAAATGATTTTGGCTTTCAGAATTTTGTTTAATTAAAATTTAATTGGACTTTCTATGTTTGGGTGGATCTTTCTAATTTTTTGCTGAACAGGCTTGTCATCTGAGATCATAGGTATGGTATGCTGAATTATAGAAGTATCATATGTTTTGAGGTCTGAATAATCCCATGCAAAGATATTTTTATATGTTTTCAACAACTTAATGAATGACATCCTTTCTTCAGGTCTTAAACCAAGACCTAGGTTAATATTTTGAGGTTTTTTTGGTGTACCAAGATTAATAATTCAAATTTTAAAGTAGAACTCCGGGTTTTTGAATTGGTAACCTTCTTAAACCTATCCTTAAAATCATAGAGATCTTCCATTTTGACTACATATTTGCGAATTGGATTAGCATTTTGTTTATTTTCAATCTGTAAGTCATTTTCATGTTCATCACAATTTGACCCTCGTAAGATCCTTCTGATGTAAGAAATTCTACTATATCTGTATCATTATTAAATACTCTCCAATTTTTTACGTTATCAAGAATGCAAGGCCTAAAAATTAACTCAATTGAAAATCTATTTGGGCTAAATTCTTCATATGGTATTAGTTTAGATGCTACATTACCAAGTAAATCAACACCTACATTTTGTAATCTAGGAACTGTGGAGATATTGAATGCAGAAAAAGGGGATGCAAGGCTTGGAGCTAAAGGTTGATACTGTTTCAAATGTCCAGAAATACAACAAATTATGTTTTTGACTTGTCTAACAATTACCTCAGAATCTCCATATACCTACAAATATTTAACATTTAATCCAATAGCTATGCTTCATATTTAGTGGTATTATTCATGCATTGAAATTCGAGTCTGCAACCTAGCATTGTTTTCTCTCCTTGTGAATTGATTAAAATGCAACCTGCTCTTGCACCATCTTCTGATTTTGAACCATTAAAGTATAAAGTCCAAAACACAGAATGTTTTAAAATTTTATTTCTAAGATTAATACATTTAGAACTGTTTGTTTGAGAAAAGCTTTTAATTTGAGAAATAGAAGTATTTATTGAAAAAGTGAAATCTAGGCATTGAACGATCCAAGAAATGATTCAGCTGAGTAATTTCCGATAATATTATTAGTAAAAGCTACAGGTTCATTTGTTTCTTCAAGTTCAATGACTGTATGTTTGATAAAAAATTTGCAATCAACTCTGATTTCATTTGGTTTACCATTGTATGGTAACCACATATGTGATCAATCGGTAGCGAAATATCCATGTAACTTTTCAGACCGATCCCTTCTTAAAATAAGACCATAAATTCAGGGATATCCGCAACCAAAATGTCAATTACTTGTAGTACCTTTGGATTGGATGATAATGTAATGGATACTGACAACATTTCTCCAGTGACCTTGAATTTTGTTCTATCTAATTGAACTATATGTACAACAGATTTTTTAGGAGTGACATTCAGTTTTGTGCACACTGTTCTTGGCATGATGTTTGAAGAAGCTGTTGAATCAATAAGACAATTATGAACATTTTTGTTGAAAATATCATAAGTCAAAAGTAAAGGAGGAGAGTGAGAAATAGATCTATCACCAATTAAAACAAGATCATCGGGATTTACTTTGTTTGAAGATGATGGAGGTTTTCTCATATCTTCAGAAGCTTGAGCTACAGTTGGTGGTTGAATAGGATCTACAGGGATTGCCTTGAGTTCTCTGAGTAATTTTTTTTTTGTTTGTTTGTTTGAGCTTGGTCATTTCATGTAACTAAATGTTTTCTTTGGTCTTTTTCATATCATCAACTATATTTTATTCCAGTTTATCTTAAACTATTAACGTTTTGGAAGTTTTAAGGGGATATAGTGAAATCGAATCTGTCTGAACAATTTTATATTTTTTGGCTACTGTTTTCTCTTTTGTGGGGAGAGATTTCTGTTTTTTATTTGATATATTTTAATCAGAAGAAGATTTAATTCTTGTAGACACAGGCATAGCTTCTCTTTCTTCTTTTGTAGGAAGAATGAAATCCCATAACCCATTCAGTTCAACTTCTTCTTCAGTTTCTGGTTCCTGTTTAGATGGTGAGGGATCCTCAATATCTTGATCGGATTGAGCATTTGAAATCACATTTGGAGGTTGAGATGGTGAAGAGGAGTTTTGCTCAAATGGGTGATATGATTTCTTAGGCACTGATGTTGCAGCAACCTATTTCTTTATCCCAATCATGTCATTTGACATAGTTTTTAATACTTTTTGAAGACCTTCAAGGTCGAATGGATCTTTTGAGACTTTATTTTTGGAATCTTGACTAAATGTTACTTTCTTTGATTTCCTTTCTTTTATCTTTGATCGGTTTTCTAAAGCTAATATTCTTTTCTCTACAACGAGAGCTTCTTTCATGTTTTCTAAAAGGGTAGCTTTACCAGTTCTATCTACAAAAATAGCTATATTAGAAGGAAAAGAAGAAATATACCACTCTATTTGTACATCAACAGCAGGCTTGGAAGCGGTTGGGATTTTATTTAATAACTTATTAAAGCTGGAGTTGAAATCTTTGATCCTTTCACCTGAGTTTTTTTTTAGATTGGAAAGAGCATTGATTAAAGATGCAATAGTTCTATCATCTCCAAATTTTGCAAGAAAAACTTGTTCAAAAGTTACCCAATCTGCAATAGATCTTGCTGGAAGTTAAAAGTTCCAAGATCCTGCGGATCCTTGTAAGGTATAAGGAAAATATCTTACTACAATATCTTCATGAGAAACTCCATTAAGATTCATGGCCAACATAAAATTATTGATATGTTCTTTAGCAAGAAGGCCATCATCTGGATTATATTTAGGTAGCCATTTTTCTGGATGATCTGGAAGGGCATATGGATTTTCACTCAATATAGCACTAGGATTTGTCCAAGGCCAATTAGCCATAATTGGATTTGAAATTTGTAAAGACACTTAAGTAGATCCAGAAGTAGGGGGAATGGATGTATAACTTACAACTGGAACAATACTACTTCTAATAGTACTGATTGTTTGAGTAGAAGAAATGGAAGAATAGGAAGATGTAGATTGAGTAAGAGGATGTGAGGAAGTAACTGAAGGGAAAGATTACGTGACTTCACTCGTATCTAACTTAGATCTGGATATAGAAACATTTTTGCGATGTGATTCTATTGGGAACTCAAAAGGAGGAATTCCAAGTTTCTCGCTTTTGGATCGGGTTAATATACCAGTTTCTTTGAATAGAAAAGTAACGCTTTCTTCAAAAGTTTCAGGATTAACAAGATTTTTAGCAGAAATAGATATTCCTTCTAATTTCTAAATTAAAGACTAAACTTCGAGAGAGTCGGGAGTAAATTGTGAAGCAGATGATTGTCGAGATACTTTAGGGGATGAGGGGAAAGATTCTATAATTTTTGATTTCTGAATTGGTGATTTAGAATTTGATCGAGAAGATGTAGGATGTTTTTGGGAAGATCGACTCTTATGAGGGCTTCTAGTTTGAGGTTTACATTTTTATGCCATTCATAGTCAGGCCCTCCTTCTAGAACCAAAAATGTTGAGGCCTCAGAAATCTGTGGCAACAAGAAGGGGGATAATCACCCAGTCCAGAGCTTAAAATAGCTCCTTTTCTGTTTGGGATAGTGGCTCCGACTGGGGGTAATGGGACCAGTTTCCTAGTTTTGGGTTTTATATTATTGTTGAGTTTCTTTCAAATGATTTTCAAGGAGAATAACTAAAAACTAAGACAACTTTATTCTAAGATGCAAAAATTTGAATTAAATCTAATCTAATCTAACCCGGGATAATTCTAATTTTATGTGATCTAAAATGATATCTATTCAGCCTATGATGATTTAGATCAATCACAGACTTAATAGAATTAATACTTTTATAATATAATCCTTTTGACAAAATAGTTAATCAAAGGAAGATGTAAAACAAGCATATATTATGATGATCATATATAAAAAAAATCAATTTCTATTCTGATATCATACAATAGTGCAACTGATACTTCAAACAGAAATAATTGATTGCATACATAATTCATAAAAAGATAGATTTATCACTAATGTTAAACAAGAGTCTAGTATACACGATAATAGTACCAGATATGTGTTGTCCTGCTCATCTGACCAGCGATAATAGGCCACAATCAATCTTCTATCAATAAGTCTTTCAGAGAATACAATAGTGCATCAACAGTGATCAACCAAGATGATATATAATTGAAAAGACCATGTTCCATTATCTTATAAAGACATCCAAAAACTTACAGTAATGTATTCTCTGTAAATGTTCTTAATAAAAATCCTACACCCTTCTCTAAATGCATGAGAAGGGTTTAAATACTATATTAACTACTTACAAAAATATATTGTACAAAATATCTTATGAGGTGGTTTCAAACAACCTTCCTCATTCCTAGAATCTAATTGCTAAAATTGAAATTGTCAAAACAAACTAACTCATGGTCATGCTTGATGATCAGCTAGTGCTAGCTCTGCTTTTCTGTTCACAAATATCGGTCATTGGTTGAACTTGTGGAGGCTTCCCGAACTGTGTTTTCATTTGTCCAGTAAATATAGCATCAAGTAAAAGTGGCAGCATTTTCTGAATGGAATCTAGAGAACAATTCAATGTCATTATTTTACTCTGAGGCTTAACCAAAAGTTGCCAGTATGCTTCCCAATTAGTCTTTTTCAGCTGTGCAATTGATTCTTCTCGTATTTGTCTTGTATTTTTCCAAATTTGCTCCAATATTTTGAGATCATGAATTTATTTGGAATCTCCTTCTTTAATTAAAATGGATGTATGAAACATGTGGTTGATCATTTTGACAATGCTCTTTGATATGCTTGATGCTCTAGCTATTTCCAATTCTATCTGTTTTACCTGTGTATCCCAGTCAATAAAGAGAATATCTTTATATGTTTCTTTGATCTTTGGGAGATTTTACCTTCTCCCTTCCTCTGAATCCTACCATTCAATATAGTCATAGATTCGGGTATTGAGTTCTTTAAACTCAATTCTCTGTTCAATGGCTGTATTATTCAATTGTTCACTGATTTCCAAATGTGGAACTATGTCCGATATTTGTAAGACAAAGAAGTCTTGTTGTTTTGAGAGTAAGGAATTTAATGGCAATGCTTCTTTAATGAATTCCTTTGCTGTAGGAATGCCTTCATACTTTAAAATATTCTCTCTCAATTCTTTAATTAGTGTGTCTTTGCTGGATAAGTCATTTTCATAATTTATCTTAAGTATTTTCATATCTTGATGAAATTTAAAGAGTTGTTTCTCAGCCTTTTTATTCAGATTGTTCTTTTCTTCATCCATTTTTTGTTATAGTTGTGCTATTTTATCATCCTTCTCTTGAGAAAAAATGGATACTTTAGCTTCTTTTTCCATTGTTGTGGTAGTATATGCTCCAGAAAATTATGATAGCCGAGTTAGGTTGTCGATTGGATTTGACAGAGTGTCTTTCCATGCAACTTCCATAATCTCATTACCTAGGGGTGTTTCCATCCTTCTTATTTTTTTATGTTTCCTAACTATAGCTTTGTGAAGAGGGTTGTATAATACATCTAGTGGAGGGATATCAGTTACCTTTAGAATAATTTCATCCGTAGGAAATGTAGGGATAACTTCTGTTTCTTGGGAGTTTGTCTCAGGACTTTCGGTGGTTTCTTTTGCTAAAACTATCTGACCCTAGGGGGTTTGAAATCCTGTTTTTTTCTGTGTATATGATCCCTCGGGGGTATCCATCAATGTATTACTAACTAAAGTCCAGAATTTATCTAGCTCACTTTGATCCTGTGGGTCTGATTCTTCTATTCTAATTACCTTGCTTGATTCAGTCATATAACTAGTAATCAGGATATTTTTGTGGAATACACTTGAGTCTTTGCTCTCTATACTCATGAAATCTCTGTAATTCCTCCGGGTTTAGATTCAATCTGACAAAGTTTTGAACTTTTTTGAAAGTTTCAACAGATTGCAAAATGTCTTCAAATCTATCATCTGTGTGTATGACAGGTTTGATTTTTACTGATTGAGTAAATTTTTTAGCGATCTTCTCTGGGTCGAATTCCATTGGCGGTAAAACAGGGAGCTTCAAAAGCTAAATCTTTTGGCATTCTTTCAACGCATGATTAGAATTGTTGAGGGAGAATGAACCACACTGAATTTGGAAACTTGGCCATAAATATTTTTTACTATCTTTTAGAGTTTTAGTGATTCCATTACCGAAAGTTTGGTAAGCCACTTTTGTTCCCATTATTTTCTCTGAAACATATAGAGGAAGCACATGTGGAGGAGTGGAGCTTCTGAATACTCTGATGTATGAAGATTACTCTTCAATGAAAAATCTTCCTATCATTTGGAGATTTGTGATGGCTTCCTTAGTGAACCTAGGGCTCTCTCTATCAAACATTAATTGATGTAATGGTAATACAACCCCATAACATATTATGTGGAAGTGTGGTACAAAATGATGTTCCCATATCTATTTATGACAAATGAATAGGGGTAGGGTCCTCGGGAGTCCATTTCCAACCCATAGTTGGCAAAATGGTGGAGAAAAAAATGGCATCGAAAACATATGTGCTCATGAAAAATTGGGGGACGGATTTGGAAGAAAAAGCTCTTGCCTAGTGATATTCATTAATTGCTTTGGCTAGGTTTTTGGAAAGAAAGGTTTCCCAATTCATGATGTGAGAATTAACGCAGGACTCAATCAAGGGAATCCAATTATAGAGAACTTGGTGTTATCAAGGAGACCATATAATCTGCACAGCATTGATGCTGCAAAATTGTAGGGATTTGCAAGTGAAGCAATTTTATACATACCGGATTTATCATGCTTGAACTTGTTATCCAATTTCCTCCAACCTTGAATTGTTTTGAAAGGTTTTTCATTATTCTTTGCAAATTTTTCAACAACCTTGTTGTCGTAGATGTATTGTTGGTCAGGCAGTTTGTACATGACTTTCAAATCTTCATCTCTAAAAGAACCTAAGATTTAATTCTTAATTCTTCTTAATTGTTTGTCTATAATTTTTGAATTCTCAACCACCCAGCTTATCATATCAGTATATGGTAAAAGGCTGGCCCTTGCTGCTATTTTGTGAAGGAAGGAGCATGCGACATCTTTAAACTGTAAATCTAAGGTCCTTTCGTTATCAGCATTTTCCTTGACCACCAATATTTCAAGTTTTTCATATTCGAGGATAGTATAGATGTCTTTCCATGTTGTAGCACCTCCACCTACAGTGTAAACAGTATCTGTGATTGTCGACGACATTTCTGTACATTCAAATTTCAAAACTTTTTGTTTGTTGTGTTTCTGCATTAATTTGCGTATGGACATCTCTCGGAGAAAAATCCTTATTTAAGATAGAGTAATGATCAAATGATGAAATATATAGTGAAATTACCAATTTTAAAAGAAAAATCCGCGATGCAACTGTACCATTAATTAGCTGTAAAGAAAAAATAATTGTTCGCATTAGGATGTTAAAACACGTTTAATTGTTTTTGACATGATTTATTTTTCACATAAAAACCATTATTAGACCCTATCAAATCTGTTGCATCGCACATTTTTGAACCTGTTTTATGAATCGAATTGTTTTAACAAGCTTTTCGTTTATGCGATATGCGTTTTTTGCAATATCGCGAAATCGCAAAATCGCCTGCATGGGGATATCGCAACATCAGAGCATCGGTTAGTAATGTTTTCAATTTTAAAATGTATATCTGTGATGTGTGATTTATGATGCCGATTGCGAAGTTCAAATCGTAAAATTTCAGATCAGGATTTCATGTTTTCTTCTTAACTTTTAATGGATAGAGATTATACGAGATGCGATTTGCGATAAGGTGATCACAAAGATATGAAAATGGAATTTATTAATTTCTTTTTTTGTTTTTTTTTGTTTTTATTTTATAAAAGAAACAATGTTTTGGAGTTTATTTTTTTATTTAAAATGAAAAATGCATTCTAACAAGGGTCGCTATTTATATTATCAAATTTTGAACTATTTTGAAAATGAAAATGGGGGGATTGTTGCATAACACAACAAACCGATACAAAATGTTTCTCTTCAAAGGCCAAGCATCCAAATAAGTCCAACCTCTACTAATGACTAAGAAAACACATTATATAGACCTCAAACCAACTCATCCTAGCTTCATGGGGTGGAATCCAGGAGAGGAAGAGTTGTTCGAAGAAATACTGAACTGACAACTACAGAATAGGGTGGTCAAAGTGACTCATCCCAAATTTGAGCAAAATGATTCATTACATGTCATTGAGGCCATTTACCTAATGTATCTACCCTAGGTAAAATCTAGAACACCATAATTATATCATAAACCACTCATTACATTAGTAAAAAGTCAACCAGTGAGATTAAACTCAAAAATTTCGAGAAAAATAGAGAAAACTATAAACAAAGAAAATTTTTCCTAAGCGCAGCGCCATGGAGGAAAAAATAGGTCTTCTTGCAGGTCACTTTTGACTGACTTCCTGATGTCCAAATTGAGCTCATGATAGCGCATTGGAAATCCTATGCTATCTACTTTCCAGAGTTTTTTTTGGTTTTTGTATTTGGATTTAATTTGACCCCTCAAGACTGCATTCTCCCAAGACTGCCTATAAGCGCAGTGCCATCCTGAAAAAGAGGCAGAAACATGATTTTTTGGGTGTTTTTGGCCCTTTTTCCTGACCAGTTTCACTCCAAATTCTTAGCGAACGTACAGAGGGTATTTCCTCATCATTATAAACCCAATGATGTCTTCCTTTTTCTCATTAGATGCCCCAATAAATATAGCAGCGCCAAGGCACTGCACTTAGGGTAGAATTTCCTGTGTTTTTCCGAGATTGCCAAAAAAACTCAAAAATCTTCAAAATTTTCAAAAATTCTCAAAATTTTTGGGATCAACCCACAACTATCTGTCAAATTTGAGGTAAGGAGTCTTAAACAAGAATCTTGAGCTTATCCCCTCGTTTTTTTCCCTTCCATATCTTCCTCAATTTATCCTTCATCTGTTTGACCTTGATATTGCAAATTTTGTTCTGGGTCTGATAGTGATGGGCCATGTGCCTCATCATCTTATTATATTTGTTGTCTTTCACTAGCACTTCTCCAAGTTAATGTTGACTCTCTCAAGCCACACTTCTCTATTTTCTTCAATTTCCTTTATCAACTTCTGGTCAAAACTCAAACTTTGGGCTTCTCGCATTTCCTTCTCCAATGCTCTTTTGAGGCCTCTTGCCTTTGGCATTTCCCTGATGTTTTCATCCTCCTAAAACTCGTCATGAGTGTGTTCCTCCTCTCTATAATATTTGTCCTCTTTCTCCATGTTTTTTTCTTTGGCACTTCGGGAAACCCTATGGAAAAGGAAAGAAAAGTGAGAGTGAGTGAGGGAGTGAAGTGAATGGGAGCAGGGAAAGAAATAATGAAATGAGGGCTTTAAGGTATAGGGATAGAGCAAAAAAAACTAATGGAGATGGGGAAAATGGTTACAAAACATTTTGAGGTGATTGGAAGTGAAAATATGAAGAGGGACAAAAATGAAAATTTAATTACAAGTCAAAGGTATGGGAAATTCTAGGCAAAGGAGTGAAAATCCTAAAAATTGGGTTTTGATGGAAAAGAGTAGAGTGACTTAGGGAATGGTAGTCTTAGTGTTTTTGGGAATATGGGATAAAAAAATAGGGTCTAGGGATACAAATTTTCGGACGAAGGGGTTTTTCAGAAATTTTATAATGGGGAGGACAATTTTAGGAAAACTAGGGTTTTGTGATTTCCTTGCCAATATAAATTTTACCTACAAGCATAAAATGAAGGAAGAAGAGTAAAAATGGATTTTACTTACTTGATTTTAGGCAAGAAAGACAAATTTGAAGAATTTGGAAGAGTTTGGAGAGTTTCTTGCCTAAGCGCAGCGCCTCACTCAGGACTGCAATGCCCTTCTCCTAAGTGCAGCACTGTTCAATTTTACATTGCCAGAACTGTCCTAAGCGCAGTGCCTAACCCAGGAGCGTAGTGCCATTTTACCCCAAACTTGCAGGGACCTTTTGACTACCTTCCCAGTGTCAAAATTTGGCCTAGGATAGCTCGTTGGAAATACCTTGAAGTCTACTCTCTAAATATACCTTTTATTTTCTGATCGGTGTTGATTTACCTTGTCAAAAAAAAAATTTCACAAGACTGGTCAAAAAGTGTTGAATGAGAGTGTAGAAATGCAGAGTGGTGGTGAAAGAAACTTTTGGAGGCCTTCCTCAACTCCAAATTGAGAGAATGATATCTCATTGGAAATCTCTCTCTGTCCTGTTATCATTTGACTCATCAAGAAAGTCATTTGGAAATTCCGACTGTGAGAAAAATTTATTTTGCCAAGGTCACTCCATAATTGCAGCAACTCTCCTGTGGCACATGTGTTTTTGACATTTCTCTAAAACCATGAAACCTGTGTAAAAACTGAAGGAGGTTTTTCTTCTTGTACTTATGATGGAAAAAATATCTCACTTTTATTAAACTCATCTTTGTTTGGTCAAAATCATATCTTGAAGAAAAACTGGCCCTATGTGTGGAAAATGACTTGACTCTTGGAATGATTTCTTAAAAAATGATGGAGACATGATCTTATGAGCTGAAATGGCCTCATACTTACTGATATGACCTACCTTATCACTCCTCTACTCATTTTCTTATTTTTCATAGCAAAGCCTAGCTCAGTGGAAGACGAAATTAGGGTTTATTACTTGTGGAAAATGATGACTTGGGCACCCTTGGGAAAAGACAACTCCCTTTGACATTTGATCAATTGCTGAAGTATAAAATTTTTGTATTTGACTTTTGATGTGTTGGCATGTGGAAATTTGAGTTGGTATCCTTTGGGAGACTGAATACTTATTACATTTGAACTGACTGAAGAAAATCATGAGTTTATTCTAGGTCGCCTCCACACCTTCTGCTACCCTTTATTGAAAATGGGAAAATGAAATCATTTGACCTAATGAAACCCTAGTGACCCTATGAGAAATGAAATAAACTGACTCAATAAGTGATTTTGACTAAAAATGGAATGAGAGAAGAGCTTTTTTCAGCATGATGAAGACATGGAAGAGGGTCAGCGGGCATATACTTGTGAAGGAAAATGGGACACTTGACAAGGAAAACCACCAGTGGAAAAAATTTATATCATGACCTAATGGAATGTTTGAAAATTATTTAGAGTGGGGCACGTAATATCCACATGAAAAATTTGTTTTGATCCCTGGTGGAAGTATGCAAATACTGACACTAACACCTTCAACCACTTCGTCAATTGTTTTATCGTTTTCTTCAATTTTTTGTACTTATTACTCAGCTTCCTTAATCTGGCCTTGGCTAATTTCTTCTTCTTCATGGGGTTTTTTGTTGGATAGGGAATAATGTCTCTTTCAGGATCAGGAGGAGTTGTACCAATATCAAGGTCATGCTCTGGTGGAAAAGTAACATTTTTAGGTATAAGAGGGGTTGTACCAATATCAATATTATGTTCAAATGGGAAAGCATATTTTCCAGGGACAGGATGACTGTACTAACATCAAAATCATGTTTTAGTGGGACGGTGTCTCCTAAATAATTCTCAGGTTTAGAAGCTTCCTCTGTATGGGTTTCTACCTCATGGCATTCATTTTTAGAGGGAATTGGTTCCCTCAAGTACTGCAAATCTCCCACCTCTTTGGTGGATGGTAAAATTTCAGTATGTCCAGAAGTGCCAGCAGAGGCAAAGTAGTCAAGATCTTTCCCTTCATGATTTCCATATTGGTCTCTCTCTTCATAGAGTGCACCCAAATTCTCCACTACTAGGGCCATTTTTTCATCATATTCCTATAAAGAATCATTTTGTGAACTTAGAGGTGGTGTATTATATGGCCCTGCCTCATTTGTTGGAATTGCGGCATTTTGTCGTGAGGTTATCCTTATAGAGCGTCTTCGTTTTACTGGGCCAGAGGCCAAGGAAGGAGTCTTCCTTTCCCTTGCTCTTCTTGAAATTTCTACTTATATTCTCTGTAGTTCAATACTTGTGTTATCACTATTTCGAATATTTATTCTTGTCTGTGTGTTTAGATTTTCTTTTGGTGGGGCAGGGTTTAAAATTTTGTCCCATCTCAATTGCTGCTGAGCTAACTCATGAATGATAATAAACTTGATCAAGCCATGGTGGTTGATAACAGTATATGGATCTTTATCCTTCATAACCCTTTTAGCAATGTCTTTTAATAAATAATTCAAAAATAAAGGGAAGTTAACCATAATTTTCTATTTTAGTATGGCTAGAAATTTAAGTTGTCGAGGTTATACCACATCTTGATGTTTGTCACAAGTGATGTACTTCTGCATAGTGGTTTCCAATTCTCTCCATGGATCCTTTAGAGATGTCGGGCGAATTCCTTTGCCTTTGTGAACCAATTGTTCATCTAGGTCCTCAAATACCATGACCACATCATGTAACAAAACGTTCTTATCATTCCATTTTGTGCCTTCTGCTGGAAGCCCCAAAACCTTGGCTAGGATTGCTTCAGATACTATTATATTTCTACCTCTTAAAATTGTGCATCTACCCTGTAGATTTTGGAGGAAATCTAATGCTATTTCGATGTGGAATCCTTGTAATTTGGTCAAATATTAGAGCCAGTTTTGGAATATTGTCATTGATGGAAAAGGCATTGGCTACAAAGGATCATCTGATCAAAAGAACAAAGGAAGTATCGGTCAAGGAGCAGAGACAAGCAAAAAAAAAAAAGGGAGATAGGTTAAAAATTTCTTGTTCAGATTCTTAGGGTTAGTGTATGATCTGGAACAATGCAACATGGTATGGAAAATGTACATTGGTGCTTATGGAACAAGAATGAAGCATGAAGAGGCAGAATGACGAGTCAAGAATTAATTTGAGGTCGCAAAGGGAATCTGGTGTGAATTTCTTGTGTTATATATTATGGGTGTTACAAAGATTGCATCGAACTGGTGTCAAGTCTCAATAAAAAAAATGATGGGTTAATATGTTGATGAAGAGCGCAAGTGATGACACAGTAAATAAGGAATGAAGCCCCTGTAGTATTAATCAATTAGTTCACCGCATCAACTAACGGAAGTCTTCATGAAGAATTGTGATACAAATAAGTAAATTTACAGGGGGAGTGGAACCTTGAGTGAAGAAGGCAGAACCTTGCAAACAGTAACGGTGGTTTCCAGTTTTTATCGCACCGCTCTCATCAAGAAAGTGGTATTTCCTGGTGAGAAGTGATTCCATAGAATGATCGACACGCATCCCTGTACGACTTCACAAAATCACTTTTCACCGTGCGCCATCGCGCGTTATACTTCAACCCAGGATGCCCAGTGATATCGTTGAGCACCATTGATATCGGAAGAGGTCATCGAACAGTCGTCATTTGTTGAAGTTGCACAGAGATTAACATAGGTACAGCGGGCCATCGCACGTTAACAATCGGTATTGGAGGTCGATCGATATGCATATACGTCGTTGATCTGGAAGCTTGCTAATCTAACGGTGATCAAACGCTGGACTTGCGCAAAGTTTAACTATAGTACCATGCACATATTTGATTGGCTATTGACTTTATTTGTGGGCCAGGGGTCAAAGGTTTACTATATTATTTGGAAGGATTAAAATGTGAAGGGTTAACTTTAATACTAAAGTTTTGTTCAAAATTATTTATTTATAAATTTCTTTAAATTGATAAATAAAATTAAAATAAAAGATCAAAAGCCCCGTGGGATAAACTAAAATAAATACTGTCAGTGGTTCGTGGTTTTAACCATGATTTTATTAAAGGGAAATCTATATAAGGAGAAGAAAAATAAAAACGAGGGGTGTGCATTGTAAGGGCGGTGAACGAACAATTTCTCCAAGGAATATCTGTATGGGCAAGCTCTGGTCTTAACTAACAAATCTGAAACTATGATGCACCCATGGATAGAATTATCTAACGATGATAAATCTCTGGTTTGAATGACGGACGAAATTATGAAGAACTCATGTGAGTATATAGGAAATTGATGAAATGTGGTCTGCAGTAGTGCTGAGGGTCGAAGCCTTCACAAAGGGGGTTGTAGCTCCCTTCCAGTGGTAGCTGGTAAACGAGAGAAGGTTGTAGCCTTCTACAGGTGGGTGCCTGCGTGCTGGTATAAGTTTGCACTATCATATATTTTAAGAAGTTTTCTCTATAATAAATATTGAAGACTGAGATTACAGCAGCAGTGGTTTTCTCCCGAATTGGGTTTCCACCTTAAATCCTGGTGTTCATATGTGTTGTGTATGGTTGATGGTTTTTTCTGTTATTTTTGTTTATGCTTAATGCTTATATGATGCAATACTCTAAGTAAAGACACAATAAGATATCTAGATATACATGTTGAATGTAGTGATGTAACATAAGGTTCTAAGAGAAAGAAAAGAAATATTTTTTAGCACTAAATACTGATTCACCCCCCCCTCTCAGTCTTTTTTTTCAACAATTGGTTTCAGAGCAGGTCCTTCTGAAAATCTTAGCCGCTAGAAGGAAGATCAAGCAAGATGAGCAATCAAGATGGAATAGCATCTATCAGGCCTTCGCTCTTTAACGAAAACAATTTAATCTTCCAGAAAACAAGGATGAGATCCTATCTTCAGTCTTTGGGAGCAGAGGTATGGGTAATTGTTGAACAAGGATATCAATATCCAGCTGCAGTACCAACAGATCCGACGGAAAGAAAAAATTATGAAATGAATGCAAAGGCGGTCAATGCTCTATTGGGAAGTCTAACTGAATCAGAATTTGTCAAAGTCATGCAGCTGAATACAGCCAAGACAATATGGGACAAAATCATTCTCATTTATGAAGGTGATGCAAAGGTAAAAAGTGCTAAACTCCAAACTCTCAGAATTCAATATGAGAATCTAAAAATGGATAATGAAGAAAGCATTGCCAATTTATTTTTACGACTTTATGATATTGTAAATCATATGAAAAATTTGGGAGAAACAATAACCAAATCCACCTTGGTTGATAAATTCTTAAGATCACTAACAACAAAATTTGAGTCAAATTTTTTTTCCCTTAAAGAAAAGCAGGATCTTCAAAACCTTACTGTGGTGCAACTTCATGGCATACTAACTGCATATGAAATGAGAAGAGGAGGACCTCCCGAAGTCAAAGAATTTGTCTTTATAACTTCTACAAAAGGGAAGGAAGTACAGAAAACAGAAGGATCAGGATATATCTCAGAAGAAGATGAGATAAACTTTGTAAAGAAACTTCAACTTGGCACAGGACAGTTCAGAGGTAAGCTTCCTTTCAAATGTTTTGATTGTGGAAGAGTTGGTCATTATGCTGCTAAGTGTCCTTATAAAGAAACACATAAAAAAGGGAAAGAAGTAGCAAAAAGGAATAAGAATCGTTTTAGCACTAGAAAGAGTTACTACACTCATGAAGATAGTGATGGGTTATATGATAGTGAGGAAGAATGTGAACAAGATCTTAGACTTCTCATGGCATTTGAAAAAAAATCTAGAGAAGAAAAATATACTTTTGTGGATGCTCTAGAAGACAATGATTTTCTTGATGAAAACATTAAACTCAAGACTTGCTTAGAAGAAAGTAAAATAATCATAGAAACTCTGAAAAATCAGCTTGAAGAAAAGGATAAACACAATGAGAAATTAGACTGTGAGGTAGTAAGCCTAAGAAAAGAACTTGAGAAAGTAAAAACTCTGAATCTAAGATTTTCTAAAGGATCTGAAACATTATATGAGATTATCAAGGTACAAATTTCTCCTCTTATAAAGACAGGTCTTGGATATATTGGAGAATCTTCTCAGGCTTCAGCACCAAATTATCTAAAAGCAGTTACAGCTGGTCTACAACATGCTGCCACTCAGGAAGGGAATAAAGAATCTTTACAGATAAAGCATGATCATCCCAATTCAAAGAACACTAACAGGAATGTATTTCAAAGAAACACTAATAAACAATTAAATTCATATAGAAGATTTTATGATCACATAAATTTCTTCTTCAATGGAAAATGTTTCTCATGTCACAATTTTGGTCATAAAGCTATTCAATGTGTTGCATATAAAACCATCATGACAAGAGAAGCAAGAAAGAAAAATATTGATATTGAAACAAAGAAGAATACTTATAACAACTTTTATCCTCTTCAAAATGAATTTGAATGTGCTTATTGCAATAACTTTGGCCATGAAGAATCTGAATGCAGGAGCAAAGTTCAGCCAAAAGAACATGTACCTTCAAGCTCCAAAGTATGGAAAAAGAAGGAATTACAAGTTGAAAATTGTGGCATAGTGTTATTTGCAGAAGATGAAGAAAACCAATGGTACATTGATAGTGGATGCTCAAGACACATGACAGGTGATAAAGACAAACTTCTTGCATATAGTGCTCTAGAAAAAGAAAAAAAATGTTACATTTGGAAATGATACTCCTGCGGTCATTAAGGGAAAAGGGTCTGTTTTTCTAAAAGAAAAGGTGAAAGCTAATGAAGTCATGTATGTGGATGGATTAAAGCATAACATGTTAAGTGTAAGTCAAATGTGTGATCAAGGAACTGAAGTTGTCTTTAGTTCAAAAGAATGTGTGGTACGTGATCTTGATACAGGTAAAGCAATTATAAAAGGAAAAAGAACTCCAAACAATCTGTATATATTGAAGAACCCCAAAGAACAATGTTATTTGAGTAAATCTTCAGAAAATTGGCTATGGCATAGAAGGTTGGGGCATCTGAGCTTCTCTCAAATCAACAAATCAAGCAAACTTAAAGCTATTCGTGATCTTCCCAATATTACTCTACCTGAAAATATCATATGCAAATCTTGCCAATTCGGCAAGCAAACCAGGGTAAAATTTAACGCCAAGGAAGGATCATCAAGTAAGCCTCTTGAACTCATTCATATAGACATATGTGGACCTATGAGGAAAAATTCACCACGTGGTGAATAATACTATATCTTATTCATTGATGATTTTTCTAGAATGTGTTGGATTGGGCTGCTTAAACACAAAGATGAAGCATTTGAGAAATTTTAGATCTTCAAAGCACTAATTGAGAATGAATTAGATCTAAAAATCAAGTGTCTCATATTTGATCGAGGAGGAGAATATACATCTAATGAATTTCTTGAATTCTGTGAACAACATCGCATAAAAAGACAGTTCTCTGTAGCTGGTACTCCACAACAGAATGGTGTTGCAGAAAGAATGAACAGAACAATTCAACAAATGGCTAGAGCTATGCTTGATGATTCTGGAACACCTGACACATTTTGGGGAGAAGCAGCACATACAGCAGCAAAAATTCTCAACAAAGCACATGTTCATGTAAATAGTGATAAAACTCCATATGAACTATGGTATGGTAATCCTACCACTATAAACCATTTTAGACTTTTTGGGAGCAAATGCTTTATCAATAATAATGATGAAAAACTTGGCAAGTTTGAACCCAAAGCAGATGAAGGAATATTTCTTGGTTACTCCTCTAGGAGTAAGGCATATAAATGTTACAATAAAATACTTCTAAAGATTGTTGAATGTATTGATGTTGTTATTGATGAGTCTCCTGCAGCTCCAAAAGAAGAAAAGCAAAAAACAAATGAAGATGATGATGACACATATCCTTCTACATCAAATAGTAATGATACAAACAGTGCACCCAGTGAAGAACCTGAAGAGGATTTGTCTGAAAAGGCTCCATCTAGATATGTTCAAAAGAATCATCCAGAATATCAAATTTTGGGAGAAAAGGGATCAGGTGTACAAACAAGAAGGACTCTTGTGGGATCTTCTAGAAATCTGGCATTTCTGTCCACTATTGAACCTCACAGTGTCAGTCAAGTTAGCAAAGATGAATGTTGGATTCAAGCCATGAATGAAGAGATTGATCGAATTGAAAAGAATCACACTTGGGAATTATTACCAAGGCCTCATGACAAAAATGTCATTGGAACTAAATGGATATTCAAAAACATGTTAAACGATAATGGGGATGTTATAAGAAATAAAGCTAGACTTGTGTGCAAAGGGTATGCTCAACAAGAAGGTATAGACTTTGAAGAAACCTTTGCTCCTGTACCCAGACTTGAAGCCATAAGAATGTTTCTTGCTTTTTCAAGCTTCCAACAAATCAAAGTTTATCAAATGAATGTTAAATCTGCGTCTCTCAATGGTGATTTAGAAGAAGAAGTTTATATAGAACAACCAGAACGATTCATTTTGGGAAATGATGAAAAACTTGTTTGTAGACTTAAAAAGGCTCTATATGGTCTCAAACAAGCTCCAAGGGCATGGTACTATTGTCTTGACAAATATCTTCATCAACAAGGGTTTTCAAAAGGTGAAGTGATAGCAACATACCAAAAGGCGAAAATGACAAACTATTGATTGTGGTTGTATATGTTGATGATATCATTTTTGGAAGTAATAAAGAGTCTATGAGTCATAAATTTTCTTCTAATATGTAGCAAGAATTTGAAATGTCTTTGCTTGGGGAACTAACATTCTTTCTTGGCTTGCAAGTGCAACAAGAAACAGATGGAATATTCTTGTCACAAGCAAAATATCTCAAGCAAATCCTGAAGAAGTATGGCATGGAAGACTGCAAACCTGTAAGTACACCAATGATAACCGGATGTAATCTCAGTTCTAATGATGATTCCCCCACGGTGAATCAACATGAATACGGAGATCTATGATGATGTATTTCATCTCACTAGGACTAGGCCAGACATTATGGGACTAGGCCAGACATCATGCATGCGGTTAGGATTGTTGGATTAGGATTGTTGGTGGACGATTTAAGCGAAAATCCAAAAAGTCATCTTCCAGGTTGTGAAAGAATATTTAAATATCTACAAGGAACTCAAGACTTTGGACTATGGTATCCAAAGAATGCTGATCTCACTCTTCATGCTTACACTGATGCAGATTGGGCTGGAAATGTTGATGATCGGAAAAGCACTAGTGGTGGTGAATTCTATATGGGGCCCCGGTTAGTATCTTGGTTCAGCAAGAAGCAAAACTCTATTGCCTTATCTACAGCAGAAGCAGAATATGTGGCTGTCGCATCATGTTGCACTCAACTTCTTTGGATGATGCAAACCTTACAAGACTTTCAAATCAAATTTTCACCTCCTATCTCATTATGTGTGATAATACATTCACTAATTATCTCAAAGAATCATGTTATGCATTCCAAGACCAAGCACATTCCCATCAAATATCACTTCTTACGTGAACAAGTGCTTGAACAAAAGGTGAAATTGGAGTATGTTTCCTCCAAAGAACAAGTTGCTGATCTATTTACCAAACCTCTACCCAGGGAAGCATTAGAATATCTCAAACAGAAACTGGGAGTAGTCTCTGCCATGCAGAGGATCAGGTCTACTTAAACACAGAAGATATCTGGTGCTGCTTGGCATCTCTGAATACACAGGCTATGAAAAGGATGAATTGTTGGTCATATTCTATTTAAAGATGCAGCATGATCTCAGGGGGAGCATGGCTTTATCGGTTTAAAGGATCTTGATCAAAATCTTTTCCATTGATGTCAAAGGGGGAGGAAAACCAAAGAAGGGGAAGAGTATTACGAAGGAAGAATATTGCCATCAATGCCAAAGGGGGATATTTTTGGAATATTGTCATTGATGGAAAAGGCATTGGCTACAAAAGAGCATCTGATCAAAAGAACAAAGGAAGTATCGGTCAAGGAGCAGAGACAAGAAAAAAAAAATAGGAGATAGGTTGAAAATTGCTTGTTCAGATTCTTAGGGTTAGTGTATGATCTGGAACAATGTAACATGGTATGGAAATTGTACATTGGTGCTTATGGAACCAGAATGAAGCATGAAGAGGTGAAACGACGAGTCAAGAATGAATTTAAGGTCACAAAGGGAATCTGGTGTGAATTTCTTGTGTTATATATTATGGGTGTTACGAAGATTGCATCGAACTGGTGTCAAGTCTCAATCAATAAAATGATGGGTTAATCTGTTGATGAAGAGCGCAAGTGATGACACAGTAAATAAGGAATGAAGCCCTTGCGGTATTAATCGATTAGTTCACCGCATCAACTAACGAAAGTCTTCATGAAGAATTGTGATAAAAATAAGTAAATTTACAAGGGGAGTGGAACCTTGAGTGAAGAAGGCGGAAGCTTGCGAACAGTAACAGCGGTTTCCGGTTTTTATCACACCGCTCTCGTCAAGAAAGTGGTATTTCCTGGTGAGGAGTGATTCCATAGAATGATCAACACACGTCCTTGTACGACTTCACAAAACCACTTTTCACCATGCGCCATCGCGTGTTATACTTCGACCCACGATGCCCAGTAATATCATTGAGCGTCGTTGATCTCGGAAGAGGTCATCGGATGGTCGTCATTTGTTGAAGTTGCGCGGAGATTAACACAGGTACGGTGGACCATCGCACGTTAACAATCGATATTGGAGGTCGAGCGATATGCAAATACACCGTTGATCTGGAAGATTTCTAATCTAACGGTGATCAAACGTTGGAGTTGCGCGAAGTTTAACTATAGTACCATGCGCATATTTGATTGGCTATTGACTTTCTTTGTGGGCTCAGGGTCAAAGGTTTACCATATTATTTTGGAAGGATTAAAATGCTAAGGGTTAACTTTAATACTAAAGTTTTGTTCAAAATTATTTATTTATCAATTTCTTTAAATTGATAAATAAAATTAAAATAAAAGATCAAAAGCCCCGTGGGATAGACTAAAAGAAATACTATCAATGGTTCATGGTTTTCACCCATGGTTTTATTAAAGGGAAATCTATATAAGGAGAAGAAAATAAAAAAGAGGGGTGTGCATTGTAAGGGTGCTGAACGAACAATTTCTCCAAGGAATATCTGTATGGGCGAGCTCTGGTCTTAACTGACAAATCTAAAACTACGATTCACCCATGGATAGAATGATCTGACGATGATAAATCTTTGGTTTGAATGACAGACGAAATTATGAAGAACTCATGTGAGTATATAGGAAATTGATGAAACGTGATCTGCAGTAGTGCTGAGGGTCAAAGCCTTCAGAAAGGGGGTTGTAGCTCCCTTCCAGTGGTAGCTGGTAAACAAGAGAAGGTTGTAGCCTTCTTCAGGTGGGTGCCTGCATGCTGGTATAAGTCTGCACCAGCATATATTGTAAGAATTTTTCTCTATAATAAATATTGAAGACTGAGATTACAACAGCGGTGGTTTTCTCCCGAATTGAGTTTCCACCTTAAATCCTGGTGTTCATATGTGTTGTGTATGGTTGATGGTTTGTTCTGATATTTTTGTTTATGCTTAATCCTTATCTGATGCAATACTCTAAGTAAAGACACAATAAGATATCTGGATATACATGTTGAATGCAGTGTTGTAAAATAAGGTTCTAAGAGAAAGAAAAGAAATATTGTTTAGCACTAAATACTGATTCACCCCCCCCCCTCTCAGTATTTTTTTTCAACAGCCAGCCAGTACGTTCAAGAACTATGCGAGCCTAGTCTGTTAACCGAGGTACTGTGGGTTCACACGAATAGATTTTCCACCCATTATTGTTCTCTTTTAAGAGCCAAATTCACACTTCTACATGCACTTCTTACAGTGTTCTCAGTTTGTAACAACACTACTAAACTGCATACAATGCTTTGAATTTTGTTATTTTTGGTCTACAAAACCATAATAGTATTTATCTCTAAAGCACGTTTTAGTGGAATTTAGTAATTATATCGCATGTTTTTCCATTATGCCTACCTCCTCCCCTCCAATTAGAAAAGGGAGTCTACAACCATAGAGCATGGGAAAATGGGAAATAATGGTGTGAATTCATAAATGCAGCAGAAATGGGTGAGAGAATGTACACATGGTAACAAATGGTGAAATTTGTGAAAATTTCAAAAAAAAAGGTAGGAAATGGCCAAAAAATTGAGTTAAAACAAAGGAATAACAATTATGAGAAAATATTTTCCCTTAAATCGATAGATATGAAGAAATTGTGACAGGTGATAGATGATGACAACTACATATATCATTTTATCGAACATTATTGATGTAATTAATATAAAAGTATAGTCTACCATGTGTATTGGTTAATGAATGTTTTTTAAATGATGAATTTATTTTTGGAGATGAATCAATAGGAGATAGTGGGATATAGAGTAATTGGAAATATAACATAAAACTACAATACCATAAGCAGAGCCACTACTTCCAGCAAACATCCATAGCCTCGATAGGGTTTCTTTTTAACCCAAATATGAGCCAGAATCCTCTATTTAGGCCTTAAATTATTTTTTTTATTTCTATAAAGAGATCAATATGCTGGCATGATGACCAGATAATCATAGTTCCATTCACCAAGGTATAACAAAGTGACCAGGCTGGCTAGTGATGAGAACTCCTATCCTTTTGACAATTTTAATTGTATAGAAGGTCATTTCCCTAATGTGGTGGGAAGACTAGGAATGTCACTTGTTTCATCCTTATGATCATGGTAGGTTGGCTCTTGATGATACCGCCTATCCTCTCTAAGAATATCCTTGTTACATTTACATATACACAGTATAAATGGAGGAAGGCTCATTAACTCCTTAAGAGATAGGGATGGTGTAAAAAGTAGAAGAATGCTAATAAAATTTATGCCCTTATCCTACATCTTTGTACCAAATGGAATTATCAATTGAAAGTGTGAAACATAAACCATTATGGTATTGATATAATGAATATTTTTATGATATGTTCGAAAAGAACATATTTAGCAAGTCATTGTATAGGTCAACCATGTGAGTTTCAGGAATAAAGATATCTATCAAAGGTTTGAAAATCATAATTTTGCTAACATCCCTATATTCCATCTATATTGGGTGAAATTTTACAATCCAAAAATATGATCTTCATAGGAAAGAATGTGAGAGAAAAGATGGAAAAAAGGGCCAAAAACAACAAAAACATGGCAGTTGTTCATTTTTCTGAATAGCAGTTGTTCAATTGATTGAACAAAAAAAATAAAGCACCAAAAAAAATTGCAGTTGTTTTTTTTTTTGAACATCATTTGTCCAATTGATTGAAAGATATTTTTTCAATTGATTGAACAAAATAACCACACCAAAAGAAAATCGTGGTTGTTCATGTTTCTAAACAGTAGTTGTTCAATTGATTGAATAGAAAAAAAAAAAGCACACCAAAAAAAAATCGCAGTTGTTCATTTTTCTGAACAATAGTTGCTCAATTGATTGAACAACACCTCTTCAATTGATTGAATAGAAAAAACACACGAAAAAATAAAATCGCAACTGTTCATTTTTCTGAACAACAGTTGTTCAATTGATTGAACAACAACTATTCAATTAATTGAACATAAAAACACACACACAAAAAAATGTGGCTATTTATTTTTCTGAACATAGGTTGTTCAGTTGATTGAACAAAAACTATTCAATTGTTTGAACGACAAAATAAACTGAAAAAAAAAGAAGAAGAAGAGAAAAACGCAAAAGGAAAATTGAAACCAATTATTAAGAATATATCTACAATATTTACAGATGCAGAGAAGTGAACTTTCATGAAAATGAAGTTTCCAGGTCATTACTCCCCATAGCTAAGATTTGTATAATGGGATAATCACGTACCTCTTGGAAAAAAGACTCTCTAGTGAGTGGTATATGATAAATATGTACCTGGTGTGCATTCAACCAAAAATAAGGGTCAGACCCATCGATGGTGGTTAGAGTTAGAGTGACGTTATTGTGCACCTCTTGAATTTGATATGGGCCAAACCACCTTGTCTGTAATTTACCCTAGAAGTCTTGGAACCTGGAATCATAGAGGAGTCCCTAGTCTCCTTCCTGAAACATTTTTTTTATATAATACTGTCATGCCACTTAGCCCATCTATGTTGAATAATTGTAGTGTGTTACATAGAAAGTAGTCGAGCTTCATCCAATTCATTTATTTATTGAAGTCATTTATTTTGTGCCTCTGTCAGATCGAGTCCCACTTCCTGGGTTGTTCTGAGAGTCTTTATTTCAAATTTGATAGGAAAAATAGGTTATTTTCGAAATACAAGTTGGTACAGGGAATATCCAGTAGTGTTCCGCCAAGTTGTGCGATAAGCCGATAATGCCTTGGGCAGTTTAGTAGCCGAGTCTTGATGATGTGTCAGAAATCTCTTGGTTAAGAGTGCCTCAATGACTTTGTTAGTGCTTTCAACCTGCCCTGTTCTCCTGCGAGTGATAAGGAGAAGCAACCCTATGTATGATATGTTGGTTTCTCAGAGTGGTTTTAATATTATGTCCTACAAATTGTGTCCCTCCATATTTTATCACCTCCCTGGGTAAGACATACCATACAAATAATTCAAAAAGAAAATTAATCGTAGCTTCTTCTGTAGCTCTTGGAAAATCTATTGTTTCTACCCACTTTGTTACATAGTCTGCAGCAACCAATATGTAAGTCTTCTGATTTGAGGGCAGATTGAATGGGACAAAAAATTATAACGCCCATCGTTCAAAAGGTTCCATTACCAGTTATGGTTGTAATGGAATTTCGTCAGGTTGATCAGGACAACCCATCCTCTGGCAGCTATCATAGGCCTGGACATATTTCTTGGCATATTTAAAAATACTCGGCAGGTAATAGCCCATCTAAAGTATTTTATGCCTATTTCTGTGATCTTCGAAGTGTCTGCCACACGACTCGTAATCGCAGGCCTTTAGGATGATGTAAATTTTATCTTCTCGATGCATCTACATATGTGCATATCAACTCTTGTATGAAAGAGGTATCCACTGATCCAATAAAATCGAGCTCTACGCTGGAAAATCAAATTCCTTTCGTTTGTTGCTAAGTTCTTGATAATTTTTCCTACGACCTAATAATTTGCAACATCTATGTACCATGGCACTTTAACTACCACAACAAATAGTTTCTCATCTCGAAACTAATCGTCCACAACTAGCGGATCATTTTTCTTAGGAACCCGTGACAGAAAATTTTATACTAGGTTTTCCTTTCCCGGAGAGTATTTAATGGTGATATCAAATTATCTATAATTGAATTCATCAGGAGAAATATTTTTGATGATATATTAAATAGCATAAGTCTCTTTTGTCCTCTTCTTTCCCAAGGACACTGTTGTAGTGGTGGATTTGGTGTACGGGTGTACTAAATCACCAGTTCTTGGTAGGAATGGTTGCAACCTACAAGAAATGGTCATAGGCAGAAAAGATGATTAGAATGTTAGCGAACACATGCCAATATATAAAAACACACTAAATTATCGAACAGAGTATGCTATAAATAAGAAGAAGAAACACAACTAGACTGAAACAAAAACACAAGCTCCAATGAGTCAAACAAGAAAATAATACAAACAGTGGAATAATCCCCTCTTATTGACCTCTATTAGTAAGAAAAGTAGAACGTTACACACTTACCAAAGGACCCTTAGAGATATGTAGCTCTAAAATCCAATTCAAGGAGGGCTTTACCCTTGAGCTAGTTCTGCAAGGCCTCTCCCTTATCCTAATGGATTGAAGGTTTTGGGTGGCCAAAAATCGAATCCTCTCACTCTTTTTCTCTTCTCGATCACACACTACTGGTTTTCTCATGGGAAATTTTCCTAGCATAACATTGTGTTCTCATTTTTTTCTTCTCATGGTGGAAATTTATAGGCAAATTCAAATCCTTCTTCCCTCGCTTGGTACACTTGTGGATACTGACCCAAGAGTGGTGGTTGTTTCCTTTGTTTGCTCACTTGATTTCTTTGTGTGCTCAGTTAGTTCTCAAGGTGGCTCTAGGAAGTTGTACTTGGGTGGCCTCAAGTGGATGATCTTCTCCTCAAGTGTGTCAAGTGGTCCTGGATGGTGACTTTCATCACTCCCAGGACAACATGACTCTTTGAGGGAAAGTTGTGCAAACCATCACGCTTATCAAAGAAAAATTCTCTCAAAGTGCATTTTCCATGTGTCTTTGGTGCATAATTTGACATTTTTCCATTGGCCTTACATTTTTTTAAAATTTTCATATTCTTTAATATTTCTCAGTCATGTAAATCCTTCTTCTTGACATTTCATAATGTCATTTGTCTTGTCCAACTTTCTAGTGATAACAGTTTCCCCCTAATGTGTGAGGTCTAGGAATAACTATATAGTCAAAATACATTATAGTTTTTGTTTTGTGTAACCTGTGTCAAGAGAGAGAGATACTTGTGTACAACCCAAGGTTGGAGACCCCTTGAAGTGGGTAAAAGAGTAACCATGTTTTGTCGGAAACATGCAAGAAATAGTATGATACAATAAATACATTTTTTCTATGAGGCGGGCATGTCCCATGCTCGTAATGATCTAGCTAGCTAAACAAATCTATCTAACATATAAAGGTTCTATCGGTGTCACCAATATTGTAGTGATCTATTGATTTGGTTGATGACGATGATTGTTGACGTTGTCAGGGGTGTTTTCCCTTTGACAATAGGTTGAATTTGGTGCCCGCATGCATAATCTTGGTATGGAATATAAATTTTCACTGTGCACATGGGTGTATGACTAGGACCTTCCCATGTAAGAATTGATGAAAGAGATTCTTATAATGGCACATGTCTTTAAAGAATCTGGGCAAAGTGGAATGGTTGTGAAGTACGATACTATACTGACATAAAAGTTTGTGTTGTAGTCAAATGTCAGGAGGATCGATGACATATATGGGCAATAATGATTCCCACAGTTCCACCCAAGGATGCCCCTAATGGGGTGAGGAGCCATCCAAGGTACCACTTCCTTTTTGGAGAATGGGTGTTGAAGTCAAAAAAAAGGTAGCCTCAACCGAACGAGAAAGATACTGATGTAATGGACCAGTGTCTCTCATTTGATAATTTTAACATAGGCATGATGGTGAGGGATGACTAAGAACTGATGATGGGAGTTCAGTGGCCCAAATTTGGAGCATGAAAAAATCAGTTTGGTGGCATTCATAATTATTTCTCATGAAGGAATCTCTCCAGTCGGCAGGACATCCAGCGTGGGTATATGTTGGTTATGAATGTCCTGGTGGCTTTGCGTGAAAGGTGTGATGCTCTGACCAAGGGTAACTAGGGACAATTGCCATGGGGTAAAAAATGGATGGATGAGTGGGGGATATTATACATTTGAAATCTTTGTACACTTGCCAAAATAATAAAAAATTGGATTTGATTGTACAAAACAGAGAGACGGGTGCCCCAAAAACATGAAAATGCTCGCTCACTGATGGTGTGAGGAAGGTGCTTTTGCTTAGGGTGGGGGTCCCATTTGTTGGTCTCAGTGTTTGGATGATGAAGTGGATGGAAAATATCGTAGATCGGCTATGCTGATGAGGGGATGGTAGGCCAAATGTGAGACGTAATGGTGTGTATTCGATCTGTTTTATAAAAATGATAGTCTGGGAAAGGTGTTTTATTTCGATATGGTAAAACTTGACTTGGTGCATGGTGGATGAATGGGCATGAAGTGCTTCCTATACCGAGGTGGTGTGGCCATGCCATCATATTTTTCTGATGAATGATCTACTTTGGGTGATGGACGCGATGGAGGGGTAGGCTCTACCTGTTGGAAATATTGTCATTGATGGCAAAGGAGGCAGCACTCAGGCAAAAGAGGCAGCGCTGTAGCAAAGGAAGGCAAAAGAGGCACAACGAAAGCAATAGAGGCAGCAAGAAGAAAGTCAAAATGTAACAGTCATAGAAGCATAGTGAAGAACCTTTATCGGAAGATAGAGACAGAGGCAGAGTGACAGAAGAAGAGACAGAGGCAGAGAGCAGTTACAAAATTCCGAGAATCGCTTCACTCCAGCGGCATATAATACAGAACCATATTCCGGGAATCGCACACTCCAACCGGCGTTATACAACACGAATCTTATTCCGGGAATCGCAGACTCTAGCCGGGCGTTACACATATAATACAGAACCATATTCCGGGAATCGCACTCTCCAACCGGCGGAGCACATATAACAAATACAAACATTATTCCGGGAATCGCTTCACAACAACGGCAAAATATATATAAGCATATATATCAGTTATATACAAGCGGAGCACTTTAACCAAAGGTTCTATCAAAACGAAATGGCTTATAAGGTGGGACCCCTCCCCAATCGCAATTAGAGAAAAGGTTCAATCGGCGGAGTTTTGTTATGTGCTCCGATTAAAGGCCGGACCTGATTGAGCTATATGCCACAGTTTATTGCTAATCGCATCCGAGTTCCCAATCGCATCGGAATTGGTCAATCGCATCGGAGAACATGTGAGTTGCGATTGCGATTGGAAGTCCGGACCCGATGGAGGTATGAATTATAATTCAAACATGTTTGAAGTCCTGTCCCAATCGCATCGGCAAAATACAATGAACAGTGGTCAATTGCAACACATATTAAAAGACTTGCGATTGCAATTAAGAGGGCGGACCCGATGGCATTATACGATGGATTTAATAGGTTCAATCGTATCCGGAATCTCAATCGCAATCGGAACTCTCCGATTGATCGCACGACTTTGTAAAACGCTGCGATTGAAGTGGCGGACCCGATCCAGTTATAAGCGGGAGTTGATATATGCAAATCGCATCTGTGTTCTGATCGCAATCGGAACTTTTCTATTATGTGCCCCGATTGCATTTGATTGAAGCCCGGACCCGATGGGCTTATTAACTATGATTAACAAGTGTTTGAGTTCCAGTTCTAATCGCAAACGGAAATTAGTGAAGGCGTTGTTATATATAGATATATATATATATAAAGTTGTTGCGATTGTATTGAAAAGTGCCACGTGGTCTGTGGACCCACGGGCCTCGGCTTAAGGTGGAGGGCGATTATCAATATAAAATGACTGTGATATATGTCCGTTCCGCTTGCGGAATGTTCCACATCAACAAGACACTCGTGGCATGAAAAGCGTTGGAATATGGCCCTGAATTCCAGTCAACATATTCATTTATATATATAAAGCGCTGATATAAAAATGAAAAATGCAGTTACAAAAATACAGAAGTTACGCAGCAGCCATATACAGAATGACATACAGAGAACAGAAAAGAGATAAAACACAGTCACAGAAAAGACAAATACACAGTCAAAGAAAAGACAAATGCGCAGCAAGCCAAGAGACAAGACGAGTGAGCTGGAGTTCTCATTTAAATTTGAATGTAAATGTTTTTAATTGTTTTTATTGTTTGTGATGCATTGGCAAGACTCCGAGAGAAAAAAAACTCCCACTGTAATGTTAAAATTGACACCTACAGTTATAATTTCTGAGTAAGCTGATAAAAGGAGTGAGAAGGCAGAAGGCAAAGAGACATGACTTTCCATTTCGAATTCCAAGAAGAATACAAACAGTCATGTGAAGAAATCTATAAATAATATCATCTTGATATTCAAGATAGAGAAGTGAGAGTAAATCGAGAGAAGGCAGAATATAGAAGAGTAAGACAGAGAAGATTAAGAAAAGCAGAACAGAAGGAGAAGCTACAGAACAGGGTTGATATCTGAGGTAAATCAGCAAACTTTCAGTTTGATAAATTGAGGAAGTTGGAGCTTCCCTATCAAGTTGCGGCTTGATAGTCGTCAGTTGTAGCTGACTGAGGTTGGAGCCTCCTGTAGGTTGGTGCCTGCAGAAAATTGAAGGGAGTTGGTGCTTCCTTGCAAGTTGTAGCTTGCAGAATTGAGGATAGAGCCTCCTGCAGGTTGGTGCCTGCAGAAAACAGTGGTGAGAGGGAGTTGGAGCTTGCCTTTGCATCACAACAATAATAAGATGTGGTTTTCTCCCTTTATGGGTTTCCACTTATATCTGGTGTCTCTGTGCATGATATTTATGTATTGATATGATATGTATCATTTGCTTAATACCTGCTGCTCTCAAATTAAGTCTACTGCTCTATTAAACTAATACTTTCAGATTACATTCTAAGATTACTCTCACATTAAATAGAGTTTTAAATGAAGGTGTAAATAAGTTTATTGAAAAGTTTAAAAGATCAGGAATGTATTAAACTGATTCACCCCCCCCCCCCTCTCAGTTTAATTAGAGATTCAACAATTGGTATCAGAGCCAAGTTCCTTTTTACAAGTCTAAGATGGCTAGTAAAGAAGGATTCTCAACCAATAAATCCCCTTTCTTCACTGGTGAAAATTATGCTTTCTGGAAAATCAGAATGAAGACATACATAATGTCACTAGGAGTAGAAGTTTGGGCTGCTGTGCAATTAGGATATGCCCCGAAGTCAACTAATACAGAGAAAGAAGCTAAAGAAAGCTTTGTAGCTAATGCAAAAGCCATGAATGCCATCCTGAATGGATTATGTGAAGCAGAGTTTATTAAAGTAATGCACAAAGACACTGCCAAGAAAATATGGGATACTCTTGAAGACATACATGAGGGAGACCAGAAAGTAAAAGCTGCCAAACTTCAAGTATATAGAGCCCAGTTTGAAAACTTAAAAATGAATGATGATGAAGATGTTGGCAGCTTCTTCTTAAAAGTTGCAAAAATTGTTAACAATATGAAAGCTCTTGGAGAAACCATACCAAAAAGTATAGTTGTGCAAAAGATTCTAAGATCACTCCCACCCAGATTTAATCCCAAGGTATCTGCAATAGAAGAGACAACGGATTGGGAGACTTTGACCATGAACCGGATACTTGGAAATCTAACAGCCTATGAAATGAGGCTCCCACAGAAGAAGCCAAGTACAAGGGAAGCAACATTCAAAACAGAAAAGAAGAAAAGGAAGAAATATGCTCTTGCTCTGATGAAGAAGAGGCTAAATTTGTCAAGAAATTGGATAGAGGCTTAGGTAGATACAAAGGTAAACTTTCCTTCAAATGATTTAACTGTGGAAGATTTGGACATTATGCTGCTAAATTTCCTCACAAGAAAGTAAGAAATCAAGCTCAAGAATCAGAGAAAGACACATCAAAGTTCTGGCAGAAAGGAAAGAAATTCAGCAGAAAATCCTTCTATGCTCAGCAAGACAGTAGTGCATCTGAAGACTCAGATGAATCCTCAAGTGAAGAAGGAACCTCAAAATTTTTATTGATGGCCATAAAATATCTTGAGGGACTCCTACTAGAAGATGAAGAAGAAGAAGGGGAAGTAGACCTTGAGGGGGAGCTAAGAAGTGCTCTGGAGGAGATTGACAGACTCAAACTAAAATGCAGAAAACAAAAAGAGATTCTCCTAAAATGTGTGAAAGAAGAACAAAATTCAGAAGTCCTCATGCAGCTGAAGGTAAAGCTTGAAGAAGCGAAGAAGATAGAAGATATGTTACTTCAGCAAATCAAGGATAAAACCCAAAAACAAGAGAAGTTGGAGGAAGAAGTGGTATGTCTTAGGAAGAAACTAGAAAATGCTCAAAGGACAGTGGTTATAAACTCTTCTCAAACAACAAGCTCTAGCAAGTTGAATGATATTCTGGTTGCTCAAAGATCCCCAATGATAAAAATAGGAGTAGGCTATGAAGGAGAATCAAGTAAAGGCAAAGAAAAAGAAAACAAAAATATAATTTTTGTAAAAGCAAAGAAGACTGATGAAGAAGCCCAGACAATTCATACAAAAGAAGAAACATATAATAAGGATGACAGAGGTCAGAAGAAATCTCTAGTAACAAGGAATATAATGAATACTAAGATGGCAGAAAAAGAATCATATGCCCCTGAGTATATCAAATTTGGAAGTCATCAGAGGATATTCTTCCCTCCTATGAAGAATGCCACCTGTTATGTCTGCCACAAGCCAGGACACATTGCTGCATATTGTTATGCAAGGAAGAGTAATTCAGACCTGCAAAAGATGCAAACGGTGAAGAGGCTATCTCAAACAAACAAATGGAGAAAACAATCTTACATCAGGTATGCAAATAATTTCTATGGTTATTGTTTTTATTGTAAGGAATTTGGCCATAAAATTATTGAATGTAGAAAGTATGGACAAACACTGATGTTCAATACCTCAAGGAGGTTTATGAGTCAAAGCAATTTTGTTCATGCTCACAATTTTGCAAAAACTATAATCAAATGTTGTATTTGCAATCAAATTGGGCATATATCTTCCAAGTGTTCTCTAAAGGGATATAATTCATCACCTCACCAAAGATACCATACAAAAGGGGGCCTCTAGTGGATAAAGAAAGTGAATAAATGTGACTTGGCTCTAACTACTCAAGATCTGAAAATCCAGTGGTACTTGGACAATGGCTGCTCCAAACACATGACTGGAGACAGAAGCAAGTTTATAACTCTTGATGAAAAGAAATCTGGCAATGTTATTTTTGGTAATGATAAATCAGGAAAGATCAAGGGAAAAGGCTCAGTCAGCATAGACAATGGCAGGGGAAAAGCCCAAGAGGTACTATTTGTGGATGGACTGAAAGCAAATTTACTGAGTGTCAGTCAGATGTGTGACAAAGGCTGTGAAGTTCTTTTTAGAGCACAAGATTGTGTAGTCAGGTCAAGCACAACAGGAAAGACTCTGCTCAAAGGTGTTCGAACAGAGAACGATGTATACATAGTGAAAGAGGAAGATGAAGCCTGCCATCTTAGCAAACTTGAGGAGTCATGGTTGTGGCATAGGAGATTGGGACATCTCAGCTTTGACCATATCATCAAATTGAGCAAGAAGAAAGCTGTCAAAGATATGCCAGAAATAAAAAGGCCTTCAAGTACTATATGCAAATCTTGTCAATTGGGGAAACAGACTCGCACATCCTTTAAATCTAAAGAGGAGTTGTCAACAAGAAGACCACTCGAGCTTGTGCACATGGACCTGTGTGGACCTGCTAGAACTAGAACACCAAGTGGAGAATCCTATTTCATGCTGATAATAGATGACTTCTCCAGAATGACATGGGTTGCCTTTCTCAAAAATAAATCAGGAGCATTGGAAAAATTTAGGATATTCAGAGCATTAGCAGAAAATCAAACTGGATGCAAGCTGAAATGTATCAGATCAGACAGAGGAGGAGAATTCACAGATTATGACTTTGCAGACCTATGTAATGAACATGGAATAAAGCAACAATTTATTGTTGCAGGGACACCTCGGCAGAATGGAGTAGCAGAGAGACAAAACAGGTCTGTACAACAAATAGCCAGAGCTATGATGCAAAAGAATAATATTGCTCAAACCTTCTGGGCAGAAGCAGTACACACAGCAGTACATATCCTTAATAAAGCTCACTTAAGGCCAAGCAGTGACAAGACTCCATATGAACTATGGCATGGAAATCCAGCTTCAATAAAACATTTCAGAGTCTTTGGTAGCAAGTGTTACATAAAGAATGATGATGAAAACCTTGGGAAATTTGATGCAAGAGCAGATGAAGGGATTTTTCTAGGATATGCTTCCAAAAGTAAAGGATACAGATGCTACAACAAGACTCTTCGAAAAATAGTTGAAAGTATTGATGTGAGATTTGATGAAGAATTTCCAAACAATACAAGAAATACAGATTGCTGCAGTCCATCAGTTAATCATGAAGAAGAAGACCGGAATGATGAAGAAACTAGCAAGACAATAGAAGATGCAGAGCTGAGCTCAAAAACCCCCTCAAGATACACTCAGAAGAATCATCCTGAAGATCAGATCATAGGAGACAAGAAAGCAAGAGTCCAGACAAGAAGGCAGCTAACAGAAAAAACAGAAGAAGTATACATAGCCATGTTATCACAAATAGAGCCAAAGAAATTTGAAGAAGCCAACAAGGACAAGTATTGGATAAAAGCAATGAATGAATAATTGGACCAAATTGAGAAGAACAATACCTGGGAACTAGTTCCTAGACCTATTGAGAAAAATATCATTGGTTCAAAATGGGTATTCAAAAACAAAATGAATGAGCAAGGACAAGTAATCAGGAAAAAAGCAAGGCTGGTCTGCAAAGGATACTCACAAATAGAAGGACTTGATTATGATGAAACATTTGCCCCTGTAGCTAGAATGGAAGCTATCAGAATGTTCCTGGCATTTTCATGCTATCAAGATTTCAAGGTATATCAAATGGATGTAAAATCTGCTTTTCTTAATGGTGATCTAGAAGAAGAAGTGTACATGGAACAACCAAAAGGTTTCTCATTGAAAGATAAAGAAGAATATGCATGTAAACTGAAAAAAGCCCTATATGGACTGAAACAGGCTCCTCGTGCTTGGTACTCAAGACTGGATAAATATTTGCAAAAATAGGGTTTTAAAAGAGGAGGAGTAGACAGCAATCTATATATAAAAGCCCATGAAAATGAACTCCTGATTGTTGTAGTATATGTTGATGACATTATGTTTGGAAGCAACAAAGATGAACTAGCAAAAGGGTTTGCTGATGAGATGAAAACAAAGTTTGAAATGTTTATGATTGGAGAGCTCATTTTCTACTTAGGACTGCAAATTCAGCAAAAGAACACTGGCACATTCATTTCTCAAGAAAAATACTTAAAAGAAATGCTGAAAAAATTCAAAATGGAGGACTGCAAACCAGTGACAACCCCCATGATCACGAGATGCAAGCTATGTGCTGATGATAGGTCTGCAGAAGTAGATCAAAAACTCTACAGATCCATGATAGGAAGCCTGATGTACTTGACAGCCTCAAGACCAGACATCATGCTAGCAGTAGGACTAGTGGCAAGATATCAAGCAGCACCAAAACAAAACCATCTTCTGGCAGTAAAAAGAATACTCAGATATCTACAAGGAACTGCACAATATGGGCTTTGGTATCCTAAAGGCAAAAGCTTCACCTTGACAGCATACACAGATGCAGATTGGGCCAGTTGTGTGGATGATAGGAAGAGTACAAGTGGAGGTGCATTCTATCTAGGAGAAAGTCTGGTGGCATGGCTAAGCAAGAAACAAACATCCATCTCTCTGTCTACGGCTGAAGCAGAATATATAGCAGCAGCAGCATGTTGCACACAAGTCATGTGGATGAAGCAGACACTTCAAGACATGAAGGTAAGCATTAATGAACCTATCTCAATCAAATGTGATAATACAAGTGCTATAAGTATATCTAAAAATCTTGTGCTTCATTCAAAAACTAAACATATACCAATCAAGTATCATTTTCTCCGAGAACAAGTGGCTCAGAAGATAGTTAAACTGGACTATGTATCAACGAAAGAACAGATAGCAGATATATTTACCAAACCACTTGCCAGAGAACCATTCGAATACTTGAGAGACAAACTAGGGGTAGTATATGTAGATACTATTCTCTAATATGAAGAGAAAGTACAGTCTCAGGGGGAGAACAAAACGAAGATATCATTCCAGGGGGAGAACAGCCAGCAAGATAAGCATAAAACAAGTCCACGGGATCAACATTATCAATATTATCAGCATTCAGAAGCAACAAGAACCTTTCAATCGTAAAATGCATCATCTCTGTCTGCAATCTAGCACATATTACAGGCACTACAAATGAAACACATCATAGTCCAATTTCGGCAGAAGAGGACCTAAACGTAACTCAGAGAAAGGAAATACAACGACAGAACCCATACAGAGGGATGAGGAGTCATCCTTTGCCATTGATGTCAAAGGGGGAGGAAGAAAAAATAGCAAACAGGAAGAGAAAGCAACAAGAGAAAGAGAAAGCAAACAGAGAAAGTGGATTGCCATCAATGCCAAAGGGGGAGACTATTGGAAATATTGTCATTGATGGCAAAGGAGGCAGCACTCAGGCAAAAGAGGCAGCGCTGTAGCAAAGGAAGGAAAAAGAGGCACAGCAAAAGCAATAGAGGCAGCTAGAAGAAAGTCAAAATGTAACAGTCATAGAAGCACAGTGAAGAACCGTTATCAGAAGATAGAGACAGAGGCAGAGTGACAGAAGCAGAGACAGAGGCAGAGAGCAGTTACAAAATTCTGAGAATCGCTTCACTCCAGTGACATATAATACAGAACCATATTCCGGGAATCGCACACTCCAACCGGTGTTATACAACACGAATCTTATTCCGGGAATCACAGACTCCAGCCGGGCGTTACACTTATAATACAGAACCATATTCCAGGAATCACACTCTCCAACCGGCGGAGCACATATAACAAATACAAACATTATTCCGGGAATCGCTTCACTCCAGCGGAAAAATATATATAAGCATATATATCAGTTATATACAAGCGAAGCACTTTAACCAAAGGTTCTATCAAAATGAAATGGCTTATAAGGTGGGACCGCTCCCCAATCGCAATCAGAGAAAAGGTTCAATCGGCGGAGTTTTGTTATGTGCTCCGATTAAAGGCCGGACCCGATTGAGCTATATGCCACAGTTTATTGCTAATCGCATCCGAGTTCCCAATCGCATCGGAATTGGTCAATCGAATCGGAGAACATGTGAGTTGCGATTTCGATTGGAAGTCCAGACCCGATGGAGGTATGAATTATAATTCAAACATGTTTGAAGTCCTGTCCCAATCGCATCGGCAAAATACAATGAATAGTGGTCAATCGCAACACATATTAAAATACTTGCGATTGCGATTAAGAGGGCAGACCCGATGGCATTATACGATGGATTTAATAGGTTCAATCGCATCCAGAATCTCAATCGCAATCGGAACTCTCCGATTGATCACACGACTTTGTAAAACGCTGCGATTGAAGTGGCGAACCCGATCCAGTTATAAGCGGGAGTTGATATATGCAAATCGCATCCATGTTCTGATCGCAATCAGAACTTTTCTATTATGCGCCCCGATTGCATTTGATTGAAGCCCGGACCCGATGGGCTTATTAACTATGATTAACAAGTGTTTGAGTTCCAGTTCTAATCGCAAACGGAAATTTGTGAAGGCGCTGTTATATATAAATATAGATATATATATAAAAAGTTGTTGCGATTGTATTGAAAAGTGCCGCGTGGTCTGTGGACCCACGGGCCTCGGCTTAAGGTGGAGGGCGATTATCAATATACAATGACTGTGATATATGTCCGTTCCGCTTGCGGAATGTTCCACATCAACAAGACACTCATGGCATGAAAAGCGTTGGAATATGGCCCAGAATTACAGTCAGCATATTCATTTATATATATAAAGCGCTGATATAAAAATGAAAAATGCAGTTACACAAATACAGAAGTTACACAGCAGCCATATACAGAATGACATACAGAGAACAGAAAAGAGATAAAACACAGTCACAGAAAAGAAAAAGACACAGTCAGAGAAAAGACAAATGCGCAGCAAGCCAAGAGACAAAACGAGTGAGCTGGAGTTCTCATTTAAATTTGAATGTAAATGTTTTTAATTGTTTTTATTGTTTGTGATGCATTGGCAAGACTCCGAGAGAAAACAAACTCCCACTGTAATGTTAAAATTGACACCTACAGTTATAATTTCTGAGTAAGCTGATAAAAGGAGTGAGAAGGCAGAAGGCAAAGAGACATGACTTTCCATTTCGAATTCCAAGCAGAATACAAACAGTCATGTGAGGAAATCTATAAATAATATCATCTTGATATTCAAGAAAAAGAGAGAGAGAGAAAATTAAGAGAAGGCAAAATATAGAAGTGTGAGGCAGAGAAGATTAAGAAAAGAAGAACAAAAGGAGAAGCTACAGAACAGGGCTGATATCTGAGGTAAATCAGAAAACTTTCACTTTGATAAATTGAGGAAGTTGGAGCTTTCCTATCAAGTTGCAGCTTGATAGTCGTCAGTTGTAGCTGACTGAGGTTGGAGCCTCCTGTAGGTTGGTGCCCGCAGAAAATTGAAGGGAGTTGGTGCTTCCTTGCAAGTTGTAGCTTGCAGAATTGAGGATAGAGCCTCCTGTAGGTTGGTGCCTGCAGAAAACAGTGGTGAGAGGGAGTTGGAGCTTGCCTTTGCATCACAACAATAATAAGATGTGGTTTTCTCCTTTTATGGGTTTCCACTTATATCTGGTGTCTCTGTGCATGATATTTATGTATTGATCTGATATGTATCATTTGCTTAATACCTGCTGCTCTCAAATTAAGTCTACTGCTCTATTAAACTAATACTTTTAGATTACATTCTAAGATTACTCTCACATCAAATAGATTTTGAAATGAAGGTGTAAATAAGTTTATTGAAAAGTTTAAAAGATCAGGAATGTATTAAACTGATTCACCCCCCCCCCCCTCTCAGTTTAATTAGAGATTCAACAAGGATGTTCATCATGTGCAAGGTGGGGAGATGATAAACATGGTCAGGTGTTTGGAAACTATGGTTGACTTCTTGTGGAGAAATGCCATAGGATATCCAGAGCTTCTCTAGGACTCTATCATGCTAAGGGTATAATGATATGTGCTCTAGAACCTTCGGTTCCTGGGGCAATATATGGTTTGTTGTGTTGTAAAGCACCTCCAACAGAATACCAAAAGTGAAAGCATGTTTATCATACAAATATTGTTGACAACATGTACTAAATGAACGGAGGGTAAGGGAGGGCATACTTGTCGGAACTGAAAAAATTGTTTTTTCAGAGGTCTGAATGTGTGTTGCCTCCTTTCAACGTTATGAGGTGTTTATCATTGTGTATATTTCGGTTTTGTAATTGGGTCCTCTGAGCTCTTGTTATAGTCCTTCAAACAATTTGAAAATGGAAAAATATAGGCCAATATGGCTCATTTCAACTCATTTGTGAGATTTGAGTGTTTGAGAGGTCAAAGGCTATTGTTGACCTTTTCTTGCCTTTGCTGTCAGCGTGTGCACCTAGGATTCGTGCTACTAGAGTCAGGTAGGCCCCAAAATGTCCTGCATTTAATTTTTTCAATGTGACTGGGTAGGTTTCCGTACAAACTGGGTTTGTACGGAAAAATCACAACTTTTTTCCTTGATCGCGTCGGCGATCAAGGCACAGGCGCGGAATATTCATGTGAAGTTGAGGATTTGTGTGCAAATTCCACATCTGTCATTTTTTTCTACGCGCAGCCTTCAGACCTATCTAAAATACAGGCACGTGGTCAGCGTGCCTATTTGATAAACAGACGCGCTGAAAGGTCAAGATAATTTTTGGAAACTTTTTGGGGAATTTTTCGATTTTTTGGTGTTTTGATGTCACTGATGTGTGTTTGTTGGGTGATAGGATGCTATGGAGGGAGAGAGTTGGCCTAAACTCTGCATGGTTGTGGCAAAATATGCCAATGCTCACCAGCAATTGGGGTGATGGGGTCTTCTAGAGTTTCTTGGGCATGACCTCTTAGGATCGTAGGATCCGTTACTCCGTTACTTGGTCTGCTGATGGAACAGGCGGCACAGAGTGATGGTGCTGCAAGGACGTGACTTGGCTATTCTTTCGGAAATCGATATATATTTTGTGACCAGGATACTACCTCGAGGTTAGGAGCTCCCATATTCGCTTCCTCCTGATAGGGTTGATCTTCGACGATTTGCAGATATTCATTGTGGTAGGGCACCTCTCATGGAGGGTTGCATTTGGATAGCATCAGTGGCCGATTTTTCGAAGTGATGTTCTCTAGCGATGATTGTGAGAGTGACGGGGTCATCTTCGTCGCACAGGGCTTCGGGGCCGCCGATAGGTGTCCTGCATTGGCTGAGGGTCAGGCACTTCTTTGATTTTTCCTTTCACTGCTATGACGAGATGGTGGCTCAGTTAGCAAAGTTCTGTGATGGATATAATCTATTCACCTATGCTAGCATCCTCTGTAGCATTATGTATGAAAGAGTGGTGTTCCTGCGGACCATGGTGGTTGTGCCTGCGGGGGCTCATCGGGATCCTCACATGCAGAGATGGGCTCCATTGATGCCTCATGGTGGGGAAGGTGTGGTGGAGGGTTATTGGAAAGAAACCATCAAGGCCTTCTTTGAGGTTAATCCTCTTATGTTCCTGCTTTATCCATACGCTAGGATGGATTTTTCCGATGAGAGCCAGATATGGGTCTTCCAGCTAGATATGCTTGGGGATCGACATGTATTATTTTTTGTGTTTTATTTTATATTTTTTGGGTATCTATGATTTATATGTGTATTATGATGACAGTTACATATTTCTGTTACTCTTGCAGATGTTGGCAAGGTTGGGTGCCCTGCATCTCGATTGGTAGGACACCAACCGAACTAGAGGGTTCGAGGATCTCTGCCCCTGGCCTGGGGGTAGGGAGGTGGTCTGGTGAAGCCCCAGTTGCTAGTATGAATCTTTCTTCGTAAAATATCACTTTAGCTATGCATAACAAATAGCCCTAACATCAATTATGGCTGCAAAATACCTTTAAGATTGCTGCACAAATTCAGATCTAAGCACAAAAGATATTAAGCAGATAAGAAATAACATAGCTCCATAGATCCAATGAACAAGACAAGAAGAATGTATATGAAATATTTTTTTATTATATTCAAGAATGGGGCACCTGCGAGGAAAACAAGAAAGGTGTTTTCCAGTTCTCCTCAGTGGGATGGGTTCTTGGAAGTCCTCAGTGTTTCAGATCCAGCATTTCTCTCTCTTATGGATGTGGAAAAGCAAACATAGAACTCAATGGGAGTTCACAAAGCAAAATAGAAAATGGTGATCAAGAGAAGATCCAAAGTGATCTAATGCAATGAAGGTGGTTAGTGAATGGGGAAAACCCCCCTATTTATAACAAAATATTGGGGCGGTCTAGAACTCGGTGTATGAATAAAATATTATTAATCGAATTCTAGAAGCACCTTTTAGAAATATTTTATTATATTTGTTGGAGGGAAAAGGATTCTTGACTTAGGTCAATTCCTTTATTTATAAATAATAAATAAATAAATAAATGATTTATTTATCATTTTAGGGGAATGATGGGAATATAATTAAATAAATGATGGTTTATTTAATTATTTATGTATGATTTAGTCTAATTTAACTAAGAATATTATTTAAATAATGATTTAAATGACTTGTTCTTAGGAAATAATTAAATAAATAAGGGTTTATTTAATTAATTTCCTTGTTTTGTGTTAAATATGACCAAAAAAGTTATTTTATATGGTGAAAGCAATTTTACTTAGGGTAAAATTGGTCTTACATGGTGTACTTGGGTTCATCTAATAATAATAGGTTAGATGACCAAAAAAATGGTGTAACAGATTGCACCCCAACGTACGAGTGTTAGGAGCAAATCGTATGACCGAAGTACGTTGTAAGAACTCAATCACTAGATATCAAAGGGGAAGTGAGAGAGAGAAGTGTAATGTTGTTTGATGTGTTAAAGGACTAGACCTTGAGGAGACGAGACTTACAGGTGAAACAAGTCTCTATGAAGTGGTACCTGTGCTAAAGGTGGCAGGGGAGGCATACCTATGCCCGCCGAGACAAAGTACAAATAATAAGGCACCCGGAAAACCACGGAACGCAATAAGTACAAAGAATAAGGCACCCAGAAAACCACGAAACACAAGAATGAAGCATGTACTGGCCAAAACATGAGCCAGATAAATAATATGATGGATCCCACATACATGCGATGCCTGGAATAATCGTCAAGACTTATACAATAATATGGTAGTACATGAGATACAAATACACCCAAATGCCCCCTACACACAGGGGAGGGCTCACAACATCTGACTGATACGTGAAAATCGAAGAGGCGCCACAAGTGGTGGAGATTGATATCATCAAATGGGAGGAGCTGCATGAGGGGCAGAAATGAAGTCATCCGGGCATGTGGGGGGCTACCTGCAGGGCCACCCCTTCATGAGGGTTGAGACATCTCACACATGCTGTTGTGTAACCAGCTCCAAAGAGAGAAGAAAAGAGATATTCACGCCTTAGAAATGAGCCACTTCGAGGGGGCAACCTCCAATACATTACATTAATGAACAATTCTTGGATTATTCAATTTACAAAACCTCCTTTCTATATATAGGAGTCCATGGGGCCATAATGTAATCCCAGTGGGCCACAATGTAATCCTAGCCGACCTAACAATAATAATTTAGGGGCACAATAATAACAGAATGGGGGTTACAAGGGTACAATAATAACAATAAAGGGGTTACACTAACAATAAGGTACTATACTAGTAATATAGGGACCTAACATGCCCCTCTCCTTCAAAAAAGCGTTGTCCTCAACGTTTGAGTAGCTCTGGGTGCTTCTGTATAAATTTTTCATCCTCCCATGTAGAATCTTCAGTGTATAAATTCTTCCACTTGATGAGATACTCTGAAATTGATCGATTCCGTAGTTGTCGAGTTCTTGCTTCCATGACCGCTTCTGGTTCCAATATGATTTTTCCTTCCTCATCAAGTTCTGGCAATATTGTTTGAACTGGAAGATTTTCACCTATAACCTTCTTTAAGCATGAAACATGGAAAACTGGATGCACTCCTGAAGAAGCTCCAATTTGTATGCCACAGTACCAATCTTTTGCAACACCTTGTAAGGACCATAGTACTTTGGTGATAATTTATTATCCTTCTTAGCTTGCTTGAGGGACATTTGTTTGTATGGTTGTAGCCGTAAAAATACCCAATCTCCTACATCAAAACTTCTCTCGCTGCGATGTTGATCTGCCTGTTGTTTCATTCGATTTTTTGCCAAATTCAGGTTATCCTTTAAGAGTTGGAGAACTTCTTGCTGATGCTCGATGTGATCTTCCACTGCTTGAACCTTCGAATTTTTCCTTAAAGATGATGTGATGGATGGTGGATGATATCCATAAAGTGCCATAAATGGGGTCATTTTTGCTGCAGTATGGAAGGAAGTGTTATACCACCATTCAGCAAGAGGTAACCACTTGACCCATTGTGTTTGTTTATCAGATACAAAACATCAAAGATATCCTTCCAAAAATTTATTTACTATCTCAGTTTGAGCATCAGATTGAGGATGATAATATGAGCTATGAGCCAATTTAGTACCCAAACAAGAAAATAACTCTGTCCAAAAATTTCCCGTAAAAATGGGATCTCTGTCGCTCACAATAACCCTTGGGCTTCCATGTAGCTTTTGAATTCTGTTCACAAATGTAGTAGCAACTGTACTTGCTTTAAATGGATGAGATAATGCACAAAAGTGTGCATACTTGGTAAGTCTATCAACTACCACCATGATGACATTCTTTCCTTCGGACTTAGGTAAACCCGTGATAAAATCCATTGAAATCTCCTCCCAACGTTGACTTGGAATGGATAAAGGTTGTAGAAGTCCTGGGGTCTTAATTGTTTCCACTTTATTCTGCTGGCAAACCAAACATTCCGCCACAAACTTTCGAATATCAGATTTAAGGCCATCCCAAAAAAATTCTTTCTTCACCCCGTGGTAAGTTTTTAAAAATCCTGAGTGTCCTCCTAGAGGAGAAGTGTGCAATTCCAGAAGAATCTTTTGTTTTAGTTGGGAATTCTTACAAAGATATAAGCGATCTTTGTACCATAAGGAATCATTTTCCAACTAAATGTATCAGATGTACTAGGATCTTGCTGCAACTTTTGAATGAGTGTCCATACATCTTTGTCCTTCTTCCATTCATCTCTTGCTTCGGTTATCCAATCTGGTTGGATAATAGAAATGCCACAAAGAAATGCTTCCACCTCTTCATTCTTTCTTGAGAGTGCATCTGCAACAACATTAAGCTTTCCTTTTTGTAGATTATTTCAAAGTCATAACCCAACATCTTTGTGACCCATTTTTGCTGCTCTTCTGACGATAGTCTTTGTTCCAAAAAGTGTTTAAGACTATCATGATCAGTTTTTACCTTGAAGTGTCTTTCCATTAGGTAAGTTCGCCATTTCTTTAGTGCATGCAGTATTGCTAACATTTCCTTCTCATAAATAGGTTTCTGTAAATACTTTCCTTTGATTGGACCACTTTCAAAAGCAATGGGTCTTCCTTCCTGCATTAAAACTGCACCAATTCCATTTCCTGAGGCATCACATTCCACAATAAAGGTTTTTGTGAAGTCTGGCGTAGCTAAGACCGGTGCTAGGCACATTGCCTCTTTAAGATGTTCAAAGGCCTTAGTTGTTTCAGGAGTCCATGAAAATGCATCTTTCTTCAATAATGTTGTTAGAGGTGCTGCTATTCTCCCATAATTCTTAACAAACTTGCGATAATACCCTGTTAACCCGAGAAATCCTCGCAACTGCTTTATGGTTGTGGGAACTTTCCATTCCTTAATGGCTTTAATTTTGTTAGGGTTCACTTTAACACCCTCGTGAGATACAATATGACCCAGATATTCCACCTCTTGTACTCCAAAGAAACATTTGGACTTTTTTGCATATAATTGTTTCTCCTGCAATAGTTTGAGCACCCTGTCAACATGTTCAACATGATCCTTCCAAGACCTGCTGTAGATTAGTATATCATCAAAAAATACAAGCACAAATTTTCTAAGGAAGGGTTTGAAAATGGAATTCATCAACCCTTGAAATGTAGAAGGTGCATTGGTAAGACCAAAAGGCATGACCAAAAATTCATAATGACCCTCATGAGTTCGAAATGCTGTTTTTGGAATATCTTCAGTCTTCATTCTAATTTGATGATATCCTGAACGAAGATCCAACTTGTAAAATAAATTGCTCCATGTAATTCATCCAATAATTCATCAATCACAGGAATGGGAAATTTGTCTTTAATGGTGAGCTTATTGAGCTCCCTATAATCCGGACACATTCGCCATGATCCATCCTTCTTGTGTACCAATACTACAGGAGCAGAGAAAGAACTTTGATTAGGTTGAATTATACCCGCCTCTAACATTTCTGCAATCATACGTTCAATTTCGCTCTTTTGGAAGTAAGGATATCTATAAGGCCTGATGTTTGGAGGAACACTTCCTCGAATCAAATGAATAGCATGATCATGATCACGAATAGGTGGGAGTCCTTTGGGAGTTTCAAACACCTTGGAATGATTGTCCAAGACTTGTTGGAGATCTGCAGAAATAGATGATTTTGATGTCGGAACTTCTAGTGAGCATAATTGTGCAATTACGCCTCGTTGTTCTTTCTTAGAAGCTTTGTCATGACATTAGAGCTTATTATCCTTCCTGGCTTCCCTTCAATACCCCGTAATTCGACTTCCTTTCCTTCTGAAAAAAATTTCAAGAAAAGTTCTTGAAAATTAAAAGCTACCGTCCCCAAAGATTGTAACCATTGTACTCTTAGTACAACATCAGCACCTCCCATAGGAATGGCAAGCATTGGACTAGTCAATACATATTCCCCCATGGTTAGCTTGATATTATGGCATTTTCCAGAGCAATTTATAGTTCTCCATTTGCAACCATCACTTGACATTCTGGTGCTGGGTATAGGAAACAATTTAATTCCTTGGCTACCTTACAATGAATAAAATTATGGGTGCTACCTGAATCAATCAACACTATTACCTTCCTCTTCTTGATTTGTCCTTTTATCTTGAGAGTTTGAGGAGTGGTAATTCCTGCCAGTGCATTACACGATATGGTTGGATTCATTTCTTCCTCTTCTGGGGCTGGTTCCTGGTGTATATCCTCTTCTTGTTCATTTTCTTCTTCCTCCTCACAATCTATGTAAAATAATTTCTTCTCAGCACACTTATGACCTTTAGTGTATTTGCTATCACAACTGTAGCAAAGCCCTTTTGCTCTTTTTTCTTCCAATTGTTGTGGTGTCAACCTTGTAGGTTGTGGAAATCTAGATGTAGCCACACTTCCTTCTTTATAGAATTGAGTAGTAGACTTCCTTTTTGCCATAATTTTACATTCAACTTTTCTTGCCAACCTGAATGCCTTCTCTAATGAATCAGGTTCCAGAACACGAACTTCATGTTGAATGTTATCCTTTAAACCGCCTAAGAAGAGATCAATCCTGTGGTCCTCTGAAATATCAGTTACCCTTATACTCAATTTTTGGAAGTCCTCAATGTGCTGCCCCACTAAACCCTTTTGTTTAAGATTTATCAATTGGGTAAAGAAGGTGTTTCTCTTTGTATCCTCATAATGTGCTATCATTTCCTCCGTAAAAATTGACCAAGTGACAATTTTTTTACGGGAGCAAAGCCATTGATACCATACAAATGTATTTTGTTCTAAATGTAAAGTTGCAATGCGTACCTTGTGTGTGTTTTGCACGTTATGGAGATCAAAATATTGCTCCATCTGTAGTATCCATGTTACAGGATCCTTTCCATCAAACTTCCTCATATCCATTTTTGGAATATGGTGGTTCTTCCCACCAACATTCGAGTTTATGAAATCATGATTAACATTTATTTTGTTCTCATCATGAGGTTCTCCTATATTTCCGCCATTAGGAATCATTTCTGGTTTTAAGCTTGTCATCAAGCCTTCCATGTATGCTTTTAGATCATTCTTCATGTTTTCTATGTTGTCTTTCATGTCATCCATCTTAGCTTCCATGCCCACTTCCATGCCATCCATCTTAGCTTCCATGCCATTCATATTAGCTTGCACACCATCCATCTTAGCTTCCATGCCTTTCTTCAAACCATCCATCTTCCCTTCCACACCTTTCTTCAAAACTTCCATTTCATTTTTTGCTGCTCTTTGCGAGAGTGAAATTTGTTGCACTTGTTCTTGTAATTTTGATAGATCATGTTGCAATTCTTCATCTTCATGAGTCATGGTAGAGCCTTCTGAAGGCTTGATGGGTGTTAAATTCTTTTTAGGGGCCATTTTAGAATCCAATATTGATATCTATTCTACAAGATGCCCTTGGAATCAATTCAACTTGATTCTTCAAACAAGACTTATGCAATTCGGAAAAAAATACACACCTTTTACTAGCTTTTAGGAGCTCGATAGTGAAATTGAATTATCTCTGTAGTTGAAAATCTTCGATATCTGAAATTCAGCCCTGTAGTAGATCTCTGAAGCTTCTTTCAAATGCCACAGGTCTGACCTGATTTGGATTCTCCAAGATAAAGTTGTGTCCAATCTCCCACAATGACCTAATTCTGGACTGGTTTAGTAGAGCGAACTTGTACGACTTGCCACGTGTCACTGTTTTGTCCTTTGTCTCTGAAATTGATAGCCTAGAAACTTCAGTCTGTGTACTTGCGACCACTTTTTACGGCACTTCAATCCAATGCCCAGAGAGAGAGTTATTGAAGTTTTCCCACGATCACCTCTTTGAGATGAAATTCAAGAGCCTGAAAAAGCACTACCTTCCACAGATCATATCTCCAAAAATATTGCGAACCAAGCTCTGAAATTTTTTGACGAATTTCCTCAGGATTTCAGCTTCGCACCATATGAATTTCAGACTTTGAACCTTCGTACAAAAAAATTTATAGCGCAAATGCCACGATGACCTGTTTATGAGCCTGAAAAAATACCTAACTTCCACAGATGATATCTCCTCAAATATTGCGAACCAAGATCTGAAATTTTTAGACAACCTTCCTCAGGATTTCAGCTTAGCACCCTAGAAATTTCAGCTTCTGAAGCTTCGTAGAAAAAACGTTATAGCGAAAATTCCACGATGACCTTTTTGGAGCAGCGAAACCCTAGAATCCCAAAGCTCTGATACCAAATGTTGTGTAACCAGCTCCAAAGAGAGAAGAAAAGAGATATTCACGCCTTAGAAATGAGCCACTTCGAGGGGGCAACCTCCAATACATTACATGAATGAACAATTCTTGGATTATTCAATTTACAAAACCTCCTTTCTATATATAGGAGTCCATGGGGCCATAATGTAATCCCAGTGGGCACAATGTAATCCTAGCCGACCTAACAATAATAATTTAGGGGCACAATAATAACAGAATGGGGGTTACAAGGGTACAATAATAACAATAAAGGGGTTACACTAACAACAATAAGGTACTATACTAGTAATATAGGGACCTAACACATGCCCAGGAATCACCAATAGTTGTTGCTGCATCACTAGACCATCCAGTGTATAGATCACGACCATGCTGGGAAGAGCTCAAACCAATGGTACACTGCCCCCTAGACTGGGCTTCTGGAATAAATGAGTTGATGTCGACAGAAGTAGGTCTACCATAGGTGAGGCAATAAGGGATCCCCAACTAAGGCACGAGGGAAAATAGTAAAGCGACATCCAAGTAGACACTAATGATGATGATGGAATGATGAAAGGGCCAAAGGGGACCCGAAAAACATGAGTACAAAATGGTATCTCATGACGGAAATCAACACGAACAAGAATAAATAGGGGGCTCAAGTGGTGCCCCAAGGAAAAGTGTTGTAAGTGAGGAAATCTGATTTGGGGAAGAGGGAAAGAAAGACTTCTTGGACAACATGTGTCCTGGTGAAGTAGTGAATGATAAAAACAAACATACGCTGGCTATCTACAAGGAGATAAGACATGCATTTCGAGTGGGAAATGCTAAGGGTAATATCTCTTAAGATAGAGTGCATTGCGAGGATTAGGAAGGGGGTGGACTTCAAAGTCCTGTAAAAGATATGCTCCCTTCCCCAGATATTTACTGATGATGTAAGGACCTAGCCTTAATGAGTCGAACTTCTCATGACCAAGGGTATCGTGGGCTTGGTCGTATACGAGAACAAGGTCACCTTCATGAAAGGTGCAAGGGTGTACTTTTCAGTCATACTGAGCTTTGGTGCACTTTTTGGCCGCTTCGAGAGTTTGCAATGCAACGTGATGGTCTTCAGAGGCGCGCTCAAGCATGCTAAGTCGTTGTTCAAGAGGTTGGGTATCAGAAAGAAGTTCGACGGCCAAGTGAAGGGAAGGGATTTCACATTCGATTGGTAAGACGACCTCCTCGCCAAAGATAAGGTGGAAAGGAGTGAAACTGGTGGAGGTTTTAATAGAAGTACGATAGGCCCATAAAGCTGGGAAGAGCATGAGATGCCAATTGGTTTTGTGCTTATTCACCATTCGTTGAAGCATGGTCTTAAGAATTTTGTTGACTGCTTGAACTTGACCATTACCTTGGGGGTAATAGGAAGATGAATATTGGTGTTAAAAACCTAATAGGGAGGAGAGCTCATGCCAAATATGATCTTCAAAATGTCGGCCATGGTTTGAGACTAATTGTTTGGGAACGCCGAATCAGGCAATGACATGGTTGAAGAAAAAGAGGGCTGCAGTAGCTGCCGTATTGTTGAATGTGGGCATAGATTTAGCCCATTTAGTAAAATAATCAACTGCCACGATGATATATTTGTGGTTACCAGCAGATGGAGGTTGACATTCCATGAATTCAATGGACAATTTACAAAGAGGACCGGCTGTAACGACAGGATGGAGAGGAATGGGAGGAGCTCGCGCCTTGGGGGCGAAATGTTGGCAATTGGAACAGTGTTTGACTGCTTCAATGCAATCACTGAAGAGACAAGGCCAAAAATACCCAGCCCGCATGATTTTTTGGGCGGTGGTGAGGCCGGAGTGGTGGCCTCCACAAGCGCCTCTATGACAGGCATTTAGGACTTGCTCGGCTTCAGCGTGGGTGAGGCAACGACGAAGGCCAGTGTCTACGCCGTGACGATAAAGGTCATTTCCAATTAGAAGGTAGCGAGAGGCTTGGTGTCGGATACATCGTCGAGCATCATGATCAAGGTGAAGGGCGAACTTTTGGGTTCGCAAGTAAGTAAGAATGTCACCGTACCAAGGATCGTTGGTGGTGATGGAAAACAAATGTTCATCGGGAAGAGCGTCATTAATAGGAGTATCTTACGTCTGGGTAGGCAAATTAGAAATGAGTTCAGCCAGGACAAAACCTTTCTTACTTTTTGGGGTGACAAATTCAAGGTCAAATTCTTGGATAATAACGACCCAACGGGCGTACTTCCCATTGAGGATTCGGCGACTCAATAGGAAAGCCGTGGGGTTGGAATCAGTCACCACCTTGGTGGAACGCATGAGGATATAATGACGCAATTTTTGGACTGAGAACACGACAACGAGTGCTAATTTTGCTTCATGCGAGTAGGACACAGGTGGACCGGGAAGGTTATTACTGACATAATAGATCACATGTTCGGTACCGTTATCATCTTCCTGGATAAGGACACCAACAACCAAATAGGTGGAAGCAAAGATGTATAGAATGAAATCTCGGTCAAAGTCAGGGGGACAGATCAAGGGAGCAGATGTGAGGGCATGTTTGAGGGCATCAAAAGACTCTTGAGCGTATTTATCCCAGATAAAAGGGGTGTGAGATCGAAGAAGTCTAAGGAAGCTGTGTGCGGTAGTGGTGTAATCAAGAACGAATCGGCGAAGAAAATTAGCTTTGCCTTGGAGACTTTGTAGCTGGCATAAGGTACGAGGTAGAGGAAGTTGAAGAATGACTTGAACCTTCAAAGGGTCGAGATTTATCTCATCTTTAGACACAATGAAGCCGAGGAGACGACCAGCGGGAACACAGAAGACACATTTCAAAGGGTTAAGGCGAATGTTATACTTGCGGCATTAGAGGAAAATGGTACGCAAGTCATGAAGGTGTTGCGCCCGATGTTTAGAACGTGCAGTAAGGTCATATAAATAGGCAAGGATAATATGGGTTCAGTCATGGAAGCAATAAGACATGGCTCGTTGAAAGGTGGCGTTGGCATTTTTAAGGCCAAATGGCATGACTCGGTATGCGAAAGTGCCCCACGGACTAATGAACGCGGTTTTAAGTTGATCAACACGACGGATAACAATTTGGTTGTATCCGGAGAAGCCATCCATAAAGGAGAGAATCTTGTGCCCCACACAATCATCAATGATTTGGTCAATGAATGGTGTGGGGAAGTTGTCATTGGGACAAGCTTTTTTTAGATCGTGAAAGTTAGTGCAAACACAAATGGTGCCTTGTTTTTTGAGGATGGGAACTAGGTTAGACACCCAAGTGGTATATTCAATGGGGTAAATGAAACTAGCCTGTCGGAGCTTGTCGATTTCAGCTTTGATGGCTTCACGTCGGGAAGGATGGATGGGTCTCAACTTTTGACGAACTGGAATGGCATCAAGCCATGTGTCGATGTGATGTTCGACAATGGCAGGATCGAGTCCGAGCATTTCTGAGTATAACCAGGCGAAAACATCATGGAATTCGTTGAAGAGTTTCGTGTAGGCTTCAATTTCTTCCAGAGTGCATTGGGCGCCCATGGTGATATGTTCTTCAATACCTGGCTTGACAGAAATGTCTATTTTGATGGTGGGAGAGATATTAGCCATATTGCCTTCTTCAAAAGTGTCAGGTGCAGGGATGGGGTTTTTGAACCAATCAACTTTATCAGGAATGAAGTATTTGGATTCGAGGGCATATTGGTCATGGGATGGATGGGGGAGGAAATATGCGCGATGGTACATATCGTCCCATGGAAAATCAGGGTGGGTCATGGCTTCCATGATGTCTTCATCAAACTAGAAGATGGGAAGAGAGGATGGAAGAGGTGGACCTAAGGAGGTAGAGGGATGAGACTCTTGATTGTGAGGTGAAGGGCTCACAGGTACGGTGTCATGTGAGGTGACAGAGTGAGCAGTTGAAGGATCAGGCGAAGCATCGGGGGAAGGTACCATGAGGTTGGTATCCGAGACTCGCGGGAATGAGGAAAGGTAGGAAATGGTAGCTGAAGTTTCGGTCATGTCAGTATCAGGAGGAGAAATGGTAATCGTGGTGGACAGGTGGTCTGATGTGAGGGAAGAAGGATTACGGGCGAGGGATGCTTCGAATTGGCGGTATGTGTCTAAAGAAGCACGATACTCATCAAGGCGGGGGCAAAGGTGGGTATACTGGCCATGGAAATTGCACAAAGAACAAGGGTGATTGGTGTGCAAGTTCTTAATTTTAGGGGTAGGGGCAGGTATGGTGACATGGACTTTTGGGATGTCTGATTCTGGAAACGTTTCATTAACCATGGTCTTGAGAGGTGGTAATTTAGGATAGGTATGAGTGGTGTGAACGAGGACATCGCATAGAGCACACTGGATGGGATGCTTGGGAGGCCGAGAAGGGGTAGGGTTGGGTAGGGAAGGTTTGTCCTTTGATGCCCCCCTGTGAGCTTTGCTATTTTTACTCGAAGCGGTTACGACAGGAGGCGGTGTTTGTTGAGGGGACTGAGGTACCAGCATAGCAAGGGAGGTCGTGGGGATTGGTTGAACCGGGGTCAAAGTAATATATGGTTTAGGTTGACCTGGTGGAGTGGGGGCTGGAGGGTCAAGATACCAGACGGGTATACCCAAGGTCAAGTTGGGGGGGGATAAGGTGGCCAAGGTAGGGACTGAATAAGCTCCGGGAGGTGGAGCAAGAAAAGGGATCTGACCAGCATGGAAATGGCTAGGAGGAATGGTGCCAAGGGGGTTGATTTCTTGTGAAATCAGCCCAGGAGGAGTGGCTGTATAAGGAGATTCAGCAGGAATAAGGGTGGATAAAGGGGGCGAAGGGCTAGAAGTTGGTTGAGGTGGAGGTCGCTGACTAGCCAAAGTGGGTTCTGTAAGGTCAGCCCAAGATGATTGCATCATGCAAATGTTTGCCAAGCTAGGATCAGATACAGGAAGAGGGGGATGGTCTGACTGACGGGCGTCGAAAACAATAAATTGTTCATCAGCAGGATCTATAGCGCCCACGGCAGATAGTAGAGCCTTCTTGTGAGAAGTACATGACTGGAGGAGTTCTAGTGTTGAAATGGAAACAAGAGATTGTGCTAGATCATCTACTAGGCTATATGAAAAGGCAGCCCGACCAGAGGCAACATTTCGGTGTAATGGTCCCTTAGGAGTCTTGGGATGAACCTCAGCTGTGGGCAGAGGGAGTTGCAAGGGACCATTGGGTGTCGATAGAGGCTCTATAGGACCTGACGATGGAGACTCAGAAACAGACGGAACGGGAGGTGTGGAATACTGACGGGACCGAGTTTGAAGGTTCAGGTTGACGGTGAGAGGGGGGTCAAAGGCCATCATGAGAATCTAGTAATCAGAGGAACCAGAAGTGGAAGGTTGAGTGGTTACCGGGACGTGAGGTGGTTGAGTGGCCACAAATCCTTGTTGCGGGAAAGGATCAGTAAACACAGCAGGTTGAGAAGTAACGGGGGTGGGAGGGGCAGTAGGGGAGGAGTGTTGTCCCCATACGGTGGCCTGAGAATCCCACAGCTGCCACATTTGTGGTAATAAGGGACAATCATGAGTGTAGTGACCATAAACACTGCAACACGAACAGGGCTTATTGGTGCGAAGTGGCCTATCCGACTTGGGCTGAGAGCCCTGTGGCTGGTTGGCAGTGGTAGGGTCGAGATTGGGTCCATGATTACCAGAAGCGGATTTATTGCCCCTTCTCCTTCTTTGAGAAGGAGCAACATTAGGTGCCCCCTGTTGCGCAAATACTTTCCCTGGGGGGGGGTAGTAAGTACGGTTGTGGGGGTGGAAAAGGAAATGGAGTGGAAGGTCCAAACACTGGAGGAGCGGGGATATAAGTTGCGGATATGGATAAGGGGTAGGGTGGGCAGCAGTAAGGTAAGCAGGGGGGTAGGAAAAAGGAGGAGGCATGCCGTAGCTTGAATACATGCTACCAGGAGGGGAGAAAACACTGGAGGGGCTGGCCCCTGGAGGAAAACCATGGCTCGGAAGAGGTTGGGCGGAGGTATGGGACAGGGCTCCAACAATACTATCGACAGAGTGAGATGCCCCCGAGGCATTAGGGCCATCGGGTTTGGGAAGGTCAGGGAGGACGGTATAAACGTAACCAGATTGGGCGTAGATAAGGTCATACTTCAAGGCTATTTGGAGGGCAGCTTCTTCGGTTTGGGGAAAATGGGATGTGACATCTTTGCCAATGGGAGGTAAGAGAGAGCGAAGGAACCAGTCCATGTAAACCTGATCTTTAAAGGGGGGAGCGCGGTACAAGCTCCGTCGTCACCGCCATTCCTGGACATGAGCAGAAAGGTGGGTCAAGGAGGATTGATGGAAAGAGGTTAAAAGCTCAGTACCAGTGTCGTATCAGAGGGGGAGCTGGAAGTAGGATAAAAAGGCTTGGGCAATGATCACAAAAGTTGTATGGGAGGAGGTGGCCTGTTCAACATACCATTTAGAAGCGTCGCCTGTAAGCGTGCGTTGGAATAATCGAAGACGGATGGAGTCATCGGTGATGGAATTAGAGGAGCACCACATGTGGAAAGAGCGGATATGGTTAGAGGGATCTTCGCTAGCAAGGCCTTCGAACTTGGGGATGTTGGAGGGGAGCTTGGTTGGCATAGCAGGCCAACTCACATCGTGGTGAATGGGATCATTAATCAGCTGATTGAAGTTGGGGAGACTGAGGCCAGCCATATAAGGGAGCAATGGGGCAGTCAAGGTAGGTCCCGTAGTGGTTCCACTGGAAATGGACCCAGCGGTAGAATTGGGGTTAGGGCTAGGTCCGAAACTAGACATGGTGAAGGGAAAAGAGGGGGAACCAGAAGTAGGGGGAGAACCTGAACAATCATAAGAGGAGTCGGAGTGTGGACTCAGGGGAAGACTTACTTGATGACGACGGGAAGGAGGAAGTCGTCCAAGTGGAAACTGAGGATGAAGGCCAAGAAGTCTCCGGGAGCGGCACCTTGGGGGCACAATGATGACAGGAAGAAGATAAACCGACGAGGGCATGGGGGGACAAAATCAAGTGAGGTCAAGGGCAGAGAGGTGCAGTGAAAATTGATTTTAAAGTCTTTTCCAGGTGGTGTTAAGCAGGCGCTTCTTCGCTTAGGATCAGTGTGTGGCATGCGTAAATTTTAATTGTTTAAACCCATACATTTTGAGAGTAAAAGAGAAAGTGTGCTGCGTAATGGAAAATAAATCTGTAGTAAATAAGACTGAAAGAATAGAAAATTAACAACTAATAATGCAGCAATCTAACCCAAAAAGGCGGGTCTCTCAAAACTAGTCTACAAGATGGAAAAAACCAGGCAAAGCATGCTAAAAGATGCCAATAGATCTAAGGTCCGGAGGGACTGGGATCCAAAGGGTGAATCTGCTGAAAAGTGGTGCAGAGCACAACAAAGAGGCAGAGGCAAGGTTGCTTCTAAAAAGGAGGAGATAAGCTAAATATAGGAGAGACAAGGCAGTGGCCTTAGAAATGAACCCAAACAAAACGAGATGAGACGGTTTTGAGAGGGAGAAGAGCTGATCTAAAAGGGATATGAAAAGGAGGTATCAGATCTGAGAAAAAGAGGGCTAAAAATCTAGAAATTCAGACTTCTGAAACAGTAAAGACTCGTCCACAAAAATTGGAGGGTACTAGAGCCCTAAGGGGCAAGATTCCCTCTTAGGTGAGTGATGCAGATCAGAAACAGGTCCAAACGGGTAGAGAAAGAGGCTGGAAAACCCTGACAAAAGCTTCAGACAAACCTATAAAAAATGCTGAAAAATTTGCAGAAAATGTGCAGGTCGCGGGTTGTGACCTTTTTTCAGTACAGGTCGTAGGTTTGGGGCAGAAAAGTGTGTCTTGAGGCTCAGGTCGCACTTTCTGGGCCAATAAGTGCGACCTGCAGATCCGGCTGTCTCGGCGGCAGATTTTAGAAAAAAATTGTCGTCTCAGCTGCGACTGATGTCTGTCACCTGCACAATAAGGCCAGAAACACACAGAAGTTAAAAATTTGACTATTTAAATGGTTTTAGGGGTGAAAATCACCATAAAAATAGGAAAAACAAAAAATGGAAGAGAAACCCTAGGGTCTGAAACAGTTGGATATGCAGGAATAGCTAAAACGACAGTGGTCGCAAAAGAAAACCCCTGTGTAGTCACCAATTGTTAGTATGAATCTTTCGTCATAAAAGATCACTTTAGCTACACATAACAAATAGCCCTAACATCAATTATGGCTGCAAAATACCTTTAATATTGCTGCACAAATTCAGATCTAAGCACAAAAGATATTAAGCAGATAAGAAATAACATAGCTCCATAGATCCAATGAACAAGACAAGAAAAATGTATATGAAAGAATTTTGTATTATATTAAAGAATGCGGCACCTGTGAGGAAAACAAGAAAGGTGTTTTCTAGCTCTCCTCAGTGGGATGGGTTCTTGGAAGTCCTCAGTGTTTCAGATCCAGCATTTCTCTCTCTTATGGATGTGGAAAAGAAAACATAGAACTCAATGGGAGTTCACAAAGCAAAATAGAAAATGGTGATCAAGAGAAGATCCAGAGTGATCTAATGCAATTAAGGTGGTTATTGAATGGGGAAAACCCCCCTATTTATAAAAAAATATTGGGGCAGTCTAGAACTCGGTGTATGAATAAAATATTATTAATTGAATTCTAGAAGCACCTTTTAGGAATATTTTATTATATTTGTTGGAGGGAAAAGGATTCTTGACTTAGGTCAATTCCTTTATTTATAATAAATAAATAAATAAATGATTTATTTATCATTTTAGGGGAATGATGGGAATATAATTAAATAAATAATGGCTTATTTAATTATTTATGTATGATTTAGTCAAATTTAACTAAGAATATTATTTAAATAATGATTTAAATAACTTGTTCTTAGGAAATAATTAAATAAATAAGGATTTATTTAATTAATTTCCTTTTTTTGGGTTAAATATGACCAAATAAGTTATTTTATATGGTGAAAGCAATTTTACTTAGGGTAAAATTGGTCTTACATGGTGTACTTGGGTTCATCTAATAATAATAGGTTAGATGACCAAAAAAATGGTGTAACACCAGGGTTGAGCTACCAATGATGGGGTCAACCCATCTAGAGAGGGAAGCAGCCTAGATACTACTAAGTGTGCTGCAGTGACTGCTCGCACTGAGGTAGCAAAGGCCCACAAGGCAGAGATGGCAGAGCAGTTGGCTGCCTTAGAGGCTCGAGCCACTAATTTGGAAAATTCTTGGGGCCAAGTGGACCAGCTAACCCATGGTATGCCTACCGGTGGGTTTGTTGACTATTTAGACGACATCTGGTTAGAGACACTGATGGCCCGAGAGAGGGACTATCGACCGACTCTGCGCCAAGTGGTGGGTTCAGTTTTGACAGCGGCCCCAATACTAGCACAGGGAGCAGCCGTGTGTCTAGGTGCCCAACCTGCAGGGGCGCAGCCCTAGAGACTTTTGTACACAGGGAAAGCACCCATTATGAGGATGATTCCCTTATTTTTTAGGACATGTATATGTATTTTTGGCTGAACTGTGGGTCAGATACATGACTCATTATTTTGTACTCAGACATACATTATTTTGGTATATATATAGATATGAGAGATGTATTTTTTGCGGCTCTATATGGTGTGTTAATTGTTTATAGGCTTTAATGGATGATGTGTATTGGTGATGGATATCTATGTTTTTTATGTTTTTTTTTATGTATGTTGGTCTATCTGAGATGAAATCTAGTTTAGGATGTGGTTAGCTATGTGATCTGCTGTCTGGTTTTGATTTCTTGGTACATGTGTGAATGTAATGTGATCAAATTGACAACTTAATATTTTTTTATGCAAATATTTCCTAAACATATGTCAATCTCGTACCTAAAAATCTTGGTTTAATTGTGAAACCACTAACTATGAATCAAGGTAGATATGCAAGTGGTGAATGCCTTTATTGAAGGTATCGCACATGAGGCCAATGACACCGTCATATTCTGTCTAATTTTTTGTCGTTGATCCGATGCATACTCCATTGTTGAAGAATGGCGATCGGTTAGGGTGGTAGATGACCCAGGCGGATGGTGCTAAATTTTGAGACCATCAAGATGCTCCATTAGCGAATCCAAAGTCAAGGTTGGGTTGAAGATCAATTTGTGACACTAGAGTGTTGTCGTGACAAGTTTGTGATCAAAAACAAAGTTTGGAATGTGTACATTAACTCTAGGGCTGAGCCCTCTTGGCCCTTATGGGTAAAATTTCTTGAGGTGAAGATCATTGACAAGGTTGCTCAGGCATGTTTCTTTAGGCTCTGTCAAGATGTATGCCCCCTTTAGGAGACAATGTTTTATGATATAGGGTCCTTTCCGCAAGGTTTCAAATTTTCCTGGACTAGGGCTTCTTTCACGCCATCATAGCAGAGGACTAACTCCCCCTCAGTACATGATCAAGGGGTGATGTTGTGATTGAACGGTGATTTCACATACTTTTGACGGGCCTCATTGTGTTGGAGTGACTTTCATCGACGAACTCTAGTTGTACTAAGAATTGCTCTAGAGGCTGGGTGTCATAGAGAAGTTCGATGGCAGCATGTAAATTTTGGATTTCGTGTTCGATGGAAATCATGACTTTCACCCCATATACCAAGTGGAAGGGTGTGAACCCCGTTAATGTTTTCACTGCCTTGAGGTATGCCCACAGGGTGGAGAAAAGCATGTGGTGCCAGTTTCTTTTGTGGTTATTCACCATGCACTGTAACATTGTTTTGAGTACTTTGTTCACAGCTTCTACTTGTACGTTGGACTTGGGGTAGTATGGTGAAGCAAATTCATGTGTGAATCTGACGTGGTGAGATAGCTCCTGGAAAAATTCATTTTCGAAGTGTTTTCCATGGTCGGTGACTAATTCTTTTGGTACGGCGAACATGGTTAAACAAAAATTGTGCAGTGGTTTCTTCTATGTTGTCATATGTGGGCATGTCTTCTGCCCACATTGTGAATTATTTGATTTCCACATTAATTCTTGTGATTTGCTGGCGACGTGGCATTGTAAATCATGAAGTCGATCCCCCATTTGTAGAAGGGACTAGTGAAGATGATGGGGTGCAGGGTGGCGGGAGGGATCTTTCCTTGAGAGTGAAGCGCTGACATCACTCACACCTCTTGAATACTAAAATTCAATCAAGAAATAATGTGGGACAAAAATATCCTTCTCACAGGACTTTTTGGGTGGTGACCCTTTCAGATAGGTCGCCACCATAAGCTCCATTTTGGTAGTCATTAAGGGCTTTCTCAACTTGGTCTTGGGTGAGGAATAGACGTAAGATGGTGTCGATGTCTGATCGGTTTAAGACATTTCCCATGAGGAGGTATCGGGGGGCCTAGTGGCAGATGTGCCGACATTCGTCATGGGTGACATGGAGTCTGAACTTTTGGGTTCATAAAAATAGGAGATAATCTTTGTACCAAGGGTCGTCGATCCTTACTAAGAAGAGATGTTCGTCCGGTAGCAAATCGTTGACTAGTGATCATTTGGTCTGACTTGGGAGGTCCATGATGAACTCGACTAAAATTAAAGCCTTCTTGCTCTTGGGGGAGCAAAAATGTAACTCGGATTCTTGTAGAATGAATATCCAGCGAGCGTACTTATGTTTCATTAAACAATGTGTGAGTAGGTATATGATGGGTTTAATATATGTGATGACTGTTGTAGTCCTTAAGATAATGTAGTGGTGAAGCTTTTGGATTGCATGTATTAATACTAGGGAAGTCTTTTCTTCAGGCTCATATCTTAATGCGAAGTGTGATAAGGTTTTTCTAACGTAATATATTATGTGTTCCTTCCCATCCAGGCCTTCCTCATGAAGGAGATGCAGGAATCCTTGAGCGCAAGTGGCATTGTCTAGGAGAAAACGTCTCAAAAATTTGGCCTTTCCCTGTAAGCTTTATAGTTTCTTAAGGGTTCGAGGTGGAGGTACCTCTTTGATAGCTTGGACCTTGAGGGGGTCCTCTCTAATTCCTTTCTGGGACATAATAAATCCTATAAGTCATCATGTTGTGACGCAGAAGACGCACTTGAGGGGGTTCAAGTGTAGGTTGTATTGTCGGCATCGTTGTAATACCAGTCGCAGATCCTTGAGATGATATAATCGCTTCTTGGATTGGACAGTGAGGTTGTCTAAGTAGGCAAGGATGAGGTGTGCTAAGTCATGAAAGATATAATTCATGGCCCTCTAAAAAATGGCTCCAATGTCCTTTAGGAAAAACGACATCACCTGGTATGCGAATGTGCCCCATGGGGTGGTGAACGCGGTCTTATATCGGTCGGCGTCACGTATTTGAATTTGAATATACCCAGAGAAACCATCCATGAAGTAGAGGGCCTCATGTATTTCATAAGCATCAATGACTCAGTCAATGAATGGGGTAGGGTAATTTTCCTTTGGACAGGCTTTGTTCAAATCACGAAAATCAGTGCAAATGCATAGTGCCCTATTTTTTCATGAAGAAAATATTGTTCGAAACCCATGATGTGTAAGCAATGGGGTAGATGAACCTAGATTTGTGAATCTTATCGATTTCTCGTTTAATTGATTATTCCTTGGATGGGTGTAGTTGACGTTTTTTCTGGCATACTGGTGGTACGTCAGGCCAGGTGTCAATATGGTGCTCCACAATAGTGGGGCTAAGCCCTGGCATTTCTATGTAGTCCCATAAGAAGATATTTCGATCTCTTGCAATAACTGGGCATGAGAGGTTATCTCTTTTGGTGAACATGATGCCCCCAGTGAAATTTCTTTTACTTTTTTCAGGATTTCAGGAGATATTCATCTTGATGGTAGGAAACATGTTTGACATGTTCCCTTCTTCGAATGCATCAGGTGCCGAAATGGGATTTTTGAACCAATCGAATTTCCATGATGGAAGGAAATATTTTGATTTGATTGCATAAATCTCTTGGTTTCTTGTCTTGTTAGGGTTGAAATTTTTTTCAAGAATAAAAAATGAGCGGTGATGCGTTGCATCCCACGGATAATCAGGCTCTGTCATGTCCTGAAGGATATCCTCATATAGGTGGAATAAGGATCCTAAGGGGGGTTGATTTTGTGCAAGGCCATGAGGAAGAGGTTTAGTCCTAATGGAGCTAGTCGAAAAACATGAATAAGATTCCATCATCGACGTGGTGGAACCTGATGTGGTCGACAGGGTGCATATGGGTTGGATTTGCACCGTCGTTGGTACAACTACTCTTGTAGTTGTAGCTGACTCAACACCTATGATTGTTGAGACGAAAACCTGATTCATGGTTCCTATACATGATGATATGAATAATATATTATGTATTGTGTCATCGTCATTTGGTGGGGGAGGAATTTCCATCATGGCAACTTTCATGGGAGCAAGTTTAGGTTCGTCATAAGGCTGAGCACTTTCCAGGATTTGGAAGTTGTGCATGGTGCTGAGGTGCGTGAATGTTTCCATTAATGGGAATGCCTCTATTTCGTCGTTATGGCTAGTGAAAATAGTGTATGGTACCACTGTTCCTACTGAGTAGATTGTGTGAGAACAAACAGTTACACTCTGTCACTGAAATGGATGCTCGGAAAGGATCGGGGGTAGTGGAGAGATTCCTCTTCTTTCATTTCTGATTTTCTGGTTTGGGTAGGTCTAACTCTTTGGGTGAGTGTAGACTTAACACTACTCTTTCCACTTGAAGCTTGGGGAGGTGTTCACATTTCATAATATGGTGAAAATGTGAGTAGATCTGGCAATAGCAATGTGTGATTTTCTCTTGGTTAGGGAGATGTATAAGAGGGAGGGAGGAGACCATGCGAAATACATTCATGAGGTGATTAAGTTCTTTACACTGATTGACCTGGTGGCTGATTCTGTTGTATAGCCTATATGAAAGCCTAGGCTGGACATGGGTCATGTTAGGTCGATGCGCCTTTTTAACTCGCCCAACCTATTGGTATGGAAATGGGGTAGGCTGCCTAGGGGAAATATTCCTTCCATTAGGTTTTCTAAGCTCTGAATTGATGATATCCTGATGGTGCATTTCTAATGAATTAATGATGTCAATTATTCAGCGCACTCGAGGGATATAAGTGCAGCGTTGATCATGATGGTTACCGTTACATACTCGACAAGAATGTTGATGTTGGGTCTTCCCATCCTGTTCAGTTGGTGACGTGCTCAAGTACCAGTGTCATAACTCTTCTAGGTCTGGGCATGTGGTGACCACATGGCTGTGTGTGTTACACAATGCACATGTTGGTCTTCTCCATGGAGGACGAGTGGGGGTGACTAAGGGTTCCCGGATCGGCTAATTTTCTGCTGATAGGAAGAGAATGGACCTACTTTTCACATCATCTTGTGTTGTTGAGCTATCCATGGATTATGTGTCAGAGCCATCTTCTAGGGAGAGGCGAACTATGGTCATACGTAAACTGGTTAGTGCTGTGCGAAACTGAGGGATGTAATTACACTACTCTAAGGGGTGGTTTCCAAAACATATAGGACATGAAAATAGTGTTTCTCGTAGACAAACATATTACACTTGGTCCACTGGATACCATCTTTGGATGACCTCCAAGGTTGCACAGTCATCGATGAAATGGTCACGTTAAAGTGCATAGCATATGATAGGAGGAGGGAAGATGAACGGGAGACGTTCTGGTGATTTTTGTGCCTCCTCCAGGTATAATATGATGCAAGGTTCTTCTCCATTTGACTGTATCAAGGGATCCTCTTGACATGATTCTTCGAGGGAATTTAAGGCATCCCTGTATCAGAGTATTTCTCGACAGTGATGGGTGTAATCCCCGCAATTTCTAGAGATAGCGCATGTGTGGTTGGTGCGCAATGCCTTGCCTTGGTCTTTTGTGGCTGGTTCCTTTTTATGGGAGCTTGTTGCCGCGATATTTATTTCAAAGCTTAGGAGAATTTTTAGTTCATCTAGCTCTGGGCAGATATGGGTAGGGTGGCATATTATGTCACATAGTATGCAAGCTTGTAATTCTCTTTGTATGATGGGATTTTCTACCTCATTCCCATTTTTATGGGTTTTCTTGGTCATGAAAATCAGTTTTGCGACTGAAGTTTCCTTAGATGGTATGGTTGATAACATTTCCTTAATGGGTGGGACCTCCTCAGGAGCGAGGGGGATTCACTCTATAGAGGTGATGCTTGTGACTCCTGTCATGGTAGGTGGGACCAAGTACGAAAATGGTATTGCAAAAGATACGTTTGGCAACACTATTGTTGCCAAGAATTGTTGTGATACAAAACCAGATGGAGGGTATATAAAAGGCGTTTGGGAGACGATGTAGGATAGAGACGCCGCCATGACAGAGGCCTCGCTGTCGTTACTGCTTGTCTCTGTCTCCTAGTTGTCTTCTATGCTTGATGTAGACATCATGCACACTCAAGCCCCTGTGATATCAATGCATGATTCTGGTATGACAAGGGGATCTCCGAGGAATGATCCGAGGATAGAAAATGGTTTGAATTGGCCAGGACCATATTCTTGGTACCATGCAAGAATCTCAACAGATGTGTCTACATAGCGTAGAACGAAGTCGGTGTTTGTCAAGGATCGCTTGTCGTGGTACATCAATTGGTCGAAAGTAATGATGAGGTCCTCGTGGGGGAACATCATGGCTCATAATATGGAGGATGCTATGGCAGACATGGCATACATATAACTATTCCCAAGGAGTATATTGTAATCGAGTTGAGCATCCAAGACCTTAATTTCTATAAGGATTATCTTTCCATCCAAGCAGACCGGGACATTTTGATAGAGACCGATGGGAGTAGAAGGGCGTCCATCGTATTCTCTGAGTGTGATGTCTGATGGCTTCAATTTGGGAGACCCTAACTTCTGCCAAAATTTATTTGACATGATGCATGTGGATGCACCTTCGTGAATGATATAATGGTGGATAGTGATGTTCTAGACTGATATTGGTATCTGGAAAGCGATCAATAAAGGAAGCCTAGGGGTGGCTTTGTCTAAATCAAAAGCCACTAGGCGTGAATCGACAGGTTTGATGGTGCATAATGCATAAAGTAAGGCTTTCCTTTGCTTTGGGCAAGATTGCAGGACTTCTAAAGATGACATGGCAGTGGAAGATTGAGCTAAATCGTCCATAATGTTATAATTATGGACCTCTTTGAAGTGGTTTCCTACTCTCCTAGTTGGTCCCTTAGCCATATTTGGCAAGGGTTCAATAGGATTTTTTGATATAGTTAATAGTGCTGAAGGTGCACTCGTGCTAGCACCTAACGAACTCGTGTCTAGCGGGGTATCATAACTTCAATTCCGTGTTTGAAAAAACATGTTATTGCTAGTCATATATATTTTGTGGTTGTTGTTTCTGGAATCATCGGGTGGTGTTTGTTGCTATTGGGTAGTAACCGCCCCTTGGTGGGGGAAAGGCTCCTGCATTAGAGTTGTTTGTTGTGTGAGTTCCCCTTGTCCTTGGTTACCCTAAATCTTCTTCAGCTTGGGGAGTTCGGGACAATGATGAGTGTAATGACCATACTCACCACAAATTGTGCAAAAGTGGTTGGTCCGAAGATTAGCCCTCTTGTTTTTCCCTTGGGAGTTATTTGGCTCATGGTTTTGATTTCGCCTGGAGTTTCCCACAGCCTGAGATTTTAGAGGGTGTTTTTGGTTGTTTCCCCCTGTCCAGGATTTCCATTTTGTTTTTTTCTTAATTTTTCCTCGCCACGTTAGGAGGATAAATAGGATTCTCCTGTTCATATGACTAGCACGGTTGTGCTTGGGAAGGCTGCACAAAGTCCGCGAGTGCGTTATTCTGCATTGGTGGGTTTTGTTATGGGGATTGCGAATACTGGGGCCCATGTCCCTGGTTTGTGAATGACTACTAGGTGGAGCTCTTCCATCGGCATTTCTAGGTTTGTACTGGGTCCCTTGCGTAGGAGGGTATGATCCTCCTTTCTGATGATGGTATGACTGCGCCCTATTGGTCATGTTCTGCAAAGGTGCATAATGAATCTATTTGGTAGCCTGGTTGCAGAACGTTTTGGTTAGGATCATATGCATAACCAGGGTATGGATTACTACTACCTAGGTGATTTTCGGTCAGTGACCCTATAATTCCGTCTGTAGTGTTCGACGCGCCTAGAAATTATTTATAAGTTTGCAGGCACAGGGCATTGGGTAGGATGTTATAAATGTATCCTGGATGGATGTATATAAGCTCGAGTTTCTCGTCTATTTCGATGACATCCTCTTCGGATGTATGTCCTTGAGTTTCCACATCCTTTGAAATATCTGAAGTGAATGTTTTCAGGAATAGGTCCAACAGATCTCGATCCTCAAGTTTGGCTTTACACAAAAGTCGACGTCGCTGCCATTCATGGAGATGGCTTGAGATATGGACGGTTGGTGGTTGTCTAAAATATGTCAGTAACTCCATTCCTGAATGATGGTGGATGCATAAATGAAAATATGTGAGGAACATAGTAGCAAGGGTGCTAAAGGTTCCATGTGTAGCTGAAGGTTGCTCCACATACCATTTCGTGTCCGGTCCGGTTAAGGTTCATTGAAATAGTCTTAGCCAAATAATGTCATCAATAATATTGTTCGATGAACACCACAAGTGGAAATTCATTACATGTTTTCCACGGTCTTTTGATTTCTTCCCTTTGAATTTTGGAATGTCCAAAGGGAGCTTCATGGGCATGCGGGGCGAAGTGGGGTTGTGTGAAATGGGATCGTTCATTAACTTTGATAGGTCGGGTAAGTTCAAATATGCTAAGAAAGGTAAATTTATGTTGAGAGCATTTGTAGACTGTCAATATAGAAGGTTCTGGTTAGGTATGGAGTTTGTCTATGACGTACCTGACTATGTGTTCTCCTGGCTCCCCGAATGGGTAGTGCTCCTCTGTCCCCTTAGAGTTGTGGGAAGAGTAGTGTGTGGTGAGCTTGAGGGGTTTCCACTGGTGTGGCATTGGGTGATCCTTGGGGGTTGCCAACTAAAGACGCTGCAATAAAGGATGAAATGTTAAGGGTGGTGTTAGCAACTGAATTGGACCTCAAGGTGCAAAAGGCAAATCAGGGTAACAACGAAACCACGCTCAGCCTTGTCGCTAGCCCTACAAGGACAGGAGAGGGCTTTCTCCATGAAATAATATTCAAAGGAATACAATAAATGGACTAATATTAGGCTAGATCAAATGATAGGAAAAAGGGTTTAATAGAATGAATGAAATGAATTAATTAATTTCAGGGATGTGTGGGGTAAAAGGGACATTTGAAACCAGGAATTAAATCAGGACACAGGGTATTTCATGGGGCAAGATAGGTAGGAAACTTAGCAATTAAAATTTAATGAGAATGGAATGGAAAGACTGGTGAGGAGCTGAAAAGGGCACAATAAATGGATCCTTTTCAAACAAAAGGAAAAACGCATAGCATGAACGATTTCCCAAGGCAGAGCATATAAAATGGATTCCACCTTTCTATCTTGAAAGAATTCAAAGGAAAATGTTTATGAATGAATGAAACACATAAAAATTCACATATGAAACAAAGGAGAAAAAAAAATGCTAACTCTCATACCACATGGATCCCACAAATCAGAGCTGCATCTCTTATTAATTCCTGTCAAACTATAAAATGTAGCGCAGAGATGTTTGTTCCACACTATTCCCCTACTTTCTCCAACTCAGACTTCTTACAAATGATTTACAATTACATTAAATAAGCTTAAATGTGGGAATATAGATCCATGAGAAGAGGGAGCTGTTCCAATAGCTGAAAAACTAAAATACAATCATAGTAAATAAATACAAAAATCTGTCCCTGAGAATGAGGAACAACATTACATTGACTACTTTCGAGATTTGTTGTTAGGATGTATAAAAGAAAATAGGTAATCTGATGAACAGATTCCCTATTTTTCTGCTTGATCTAACAATATTTTTATAAATAAGCTCTCATCCTTTTGACTGTTCTTTGCTTTCCATTTGCTGTTTGAATAAAACCAACTTTTTTAATAAAAATGGCTTTGAACGAAAATTTTACCTTTAGTGAAGGGAAAAATAGTGAATAGAAGGGAGGGGAAAGGAAACGGGACCCACATAAATCAAAATCAGAATCGGGCAGGGGAGGGATATAATATAACAAACAAAAATCGCAATCGGAGTTGGAGCGGGGCAAGCAGAGCGATATATATATGAAATAATAGTGTGATCGCAATCAGAATGGAGAGGCGGAGGGGATATAACACACAAGAACATATTTGTGATGCGATTGGGAGGAAAACCTTTGTATAAATAACACGAATGAACTTTAACTTTTACAAAGGAAAAAGGGGTTTAAGTTATGAATGGCGGAAAGACCGTATGGTGGGACGCAAGGGTCAATCGCAATCGCAATATCGGAGGGGAGCGGAGAAATATATATATGAAACAATATTTCTGATGCGATTGGGGGAAAACCCTTTGTATATAACTTAAAACTAAATTTTGGGTTTAACAAAGGAGAAGGCCTTTTGGTAATAAAAATGGGCAGATATATTATGGTGGGCCCTGCAGGTCAATCACAATCGGAGATCGGGAGTGGGGAGTAATCGCAATCGCAATATTTGCGATGCGATCAATCGGAGGGGAAAGTGCGATCGGAGGGATCGAGAGAGGAGTTGTGATCGGGTCAATCAGAGCGATGGTGCGATTGGGCGGATCGGAGTTAAGTTGCGATTGCAATGATCGGAGTTTTGTGCAATCGATCACATCGCAAATATTTGCGATGAACCGATCAGAATACTTTATATAAATGTTGCGATTGAAAACGTTTTTCGATTGTGATTTAAAAGTGGCAGGGTTTTTGTAATACAACACTTTTATTTGTTTATTATAAAGTTCTACGGGGTATGGAAAAGGGGAAGTGGTTATTAACAACGGGACTTTGTAATGTGAAGTTATTTATTATAAAGTCCTAAGGCATGGAGGGGAAGTAGCTTTATAATTAAATTTCATATCTATTTAAAAGTTTTATAATGCGATTTTATAATCAGAAAGGGGGGAAAAGGGGTTTTTAAAGGGAATATCAAAACTTTAAACATAAAGTTAAAAGGGAAACATGGGAAATAGGGGAGGCTTAGGGAATAGAGGGCTTTTACTTCACTTAAGCATAAATTTCAATCCAGAAGTCAGTTTTGAAAATGTAGTATACCATTGGAAAGCTCTTTTCGAGCTCTTTCTGATGGATCTGCTTCGAAGATGTTCTAGTGCTGAACTTTTTGCGGAAAACTTCTCTGAAGGCAGGGACATCACTTTGTGGAGATAACAACTTCTGAATAGTGACTCATTACATGTGATGATATAAAATTACATAATGAATGATAATAAAGGAAAAATATCATGTTTTCACCTCAAAAAATGGTTTTGAGGTGAAAATTACATCAAATAAAAATGTTTCTTTGATCTTCCAGGTGCTGTGACTTTGAATTTATTGACATCCTCATGACCTTGCTGATATTATTGATAATCGACTCATTAATTTGACCATGGTGAGACCCTAGAAACTAATGAGACCCATCCTATGACCTACTGACATGATTTTGAGAATAAAAGTGACTAATGACTGAAGACCATAGAGAGGAAAATCAGCAAGTTTCACATGAGGGAAAACTGATGAAAATTACTACCATCAATGAGTCCATGACCTAACGGAATGGTGAAATTTATTCAGTATGAAACACCTAATATGAAAATGCAAAAAGAGCAGATTTGATCACTGATGGCAGCATGACTAGACTGACACTAACACTTGCTCCAATGGGGATGGTAGTTCCTTGGAGGTGCCAAGAACACCGTAGACCAAGTAGCCTTATCCTTTGGGCATGGATTCAAAATGTTTAAAACTCACACAAATGCAAACCAAATCTAACTCTAGACTAAGACTGAAAACTGAAATAAAACCAAACCATACACATATCATCCAAGTTTTATTGATCCAGGTGGATATTGGTGGCCACCCGCCTATTCCACTTGGGCCCCCACCATTGTCTCTTTCAGTTTTTCCGTTTTGGCATAACTTACTATTTTTAGCAGTTTTTCGGGTCCTAAACTTCCGGAGCCGTTTTGAGGCCCTAAGCAGCGTTTTTGGGTACGAAACGCCGGCCAGATTTTCTGATCAGTCCGTCCAACATTGTGATCCTCGGATAGAGCTTTCTAATGATGTATCATATGCGTCAAACGGAGATAGTATGCCAAAGTTCGTCCCTGGGAAGTTGAAACACCAATTTACCCAAACGGGGCCCATAGTTTGGCGCTTCATCTCCTAGGGTTAGGGTTTTGGCTATTTAGGATTTCCCATTGTTTCTAAATGATAAATAGGCCCTCGAGCCTCATTGTAACTCAGTTGAGAGGCCTGTAGCCGCCACGTCTCTTCTCAGAGATAGCTACCAGCGCCCTAGCTAGTTTTATTTCCATTCTGTCTGTAAGCAAATTTCAGTTCTTTGATATTAATGAAATGAAGTGTTATTTCCGCTGCATCTTTGTATTTATGGTTATGTGTTTATTCTGTTGCGTTCCTGCATAAATCTGGATCAGTTGGTATCAGAGCGGTCTGCTTTTTCTCGATCCTTCTTTGCATGTCCCCAACGAGGCCGGGGTATAAGGAGCTAGGGCTTGATCTGGTGGAACCTTTGCAAGATCAGCCTCGCAAACCTCGACGGACGCCCATGGGGGACGAAAAGAAAGATGAGGGAGCAGGAGATCCTATCCAAATATTGCTCGAGGAGGCCCTCGAAAAACAAAGGAACGCGATGATGGATAGCTTTGCTCAGATCCTTCAACGGCTGCCCACCGGCGGCGCATCTGCATCCAGTAGCCACTCTGGAGTTGCGACTCCCTTTAAGGTACAAGTAAATTTTGACATTCCCATATTTGAGGGTCAAATAGACGAGATGCCGTAGATAGATGGTTGAATCTATTAGAAGGATATTTCTCTGTTCATGACTTTTCAGACCGGGAGAAGATTATTTTTGCACTCCTCAAAGCTACCCCCCATGTTAAGGACTGGTGGGAAACCTACTGTGAGAACAAGGACCAGTCAGAACCCTCTCTGTTCTCGGCTGTACCAACTTGGAATTCTTTCCGAGACGCCGTCAAGGAACAGTACTATCCCGTAGGGAGCTATGAGGACAAGTACATACAATGGACCACGCTGCGACAACAAAGGGATCAAGATGTGCACGAGCCGACGAATCTGTTCCATACCCTGCGCACAAAGTTGGGTATCAAAGATTCAGAGAAACATTTGGTGCTAAAGTATCGCAGCTGTCTGCACAGATACATTCAGGAGGAAATGGAGTTCCTCGACATCTCCTCGCTTGGTACGGCATACCGGTATGCTGCCAAGATTGAGCAGAAATTCAAACAGAAGAAGCGAGACTTTGGATCCGTGAATCAAAAGCAAGGAAAAGGTGCTTCCAAACCGCAGAACAAAGGACAGAGCATGGCGGCTAAAGACAACCCGTCAAAGCCACAAGAAAAGAACAACACCGTAAAGCCAAAGAAGGACACGGAAAAGTGGTGTGAGTTCCATAAGAGCTCCACTCACAACACAAGTGAGTGTCGGGCCAAGCAGTCGCTAGTGGCCGAGATGAGGGCTTCTGAGTTAGATGCATGCTCTGACTCCGAATCAGAACCTGAAAAGGGGAATGAAAAAGGGAAACAGATTATTGATGCGGAGCCCAACGCCACCGTTGCCACTACAAAGGTCCAGAAGGAGGAACCGGAAGATCCAGAGGAGGAGGAACGTCTCTTCCACTCCCAGATGTGGGTAAAGGGCTCCCCTGTACAGTTCATTGTCGACAATGGGAGCCAAAAGAACCTCATTTCAGCAGACGCCGTGAAGCGGGTGGGCTTGCCGACCACAGCTCACCCACATCCATACACCATCGGGTGGCTTCACCAAGGACGAGATCTCCGCGTCAGCCAGCAGTGCCGCCTTCCCTATAGCATCAAGCCCTTCACGGATGAGGTATTATGTGACGTTGCTCCTATTGATGTTTCTGATGTATTATTAGGACAACCATACTTGTGGAAGCGCCATGCTGTGTATGAGTCTCGACCTCGTGCTGTTATTATTACTTTGGGAAATAAGTTGTACAGGATACCAGAGGTACCACCTCCTACGACTATCTCTTTGGTTACCGCAAAACAATGTAGTAAGCTCATTTCCCAAACCAGGAAATTCGTTTTTCTGATGATCCGCCCCCAGGGCAAGAAGAAGACTGTGGCCACGACCTCCAGACAGGGCCCCTCCGCACGACAACAACAAATGGATAAGGTCGTGGAGGAGTACGGGGACATCTTCACCTCACCCACAGGGGTTCCTCTGCACTGCCAGGTCAAGCACCCGATTGATCCGACCCCAGGTGCGCCACTACCCAATGGACCGATCTATCGACGCTCTGTTCTGGAAAATGATGAAATCAAGAGGCAGATTCAGGAGCTGTTGCAGAAAGGTCACATCAGACCAAGTTCATCGCCCTGTGGGAGCCCAATCGTGTTGGTACAGAAGAAGGATGGGACATGGAGACTCTGTATTGACTATCGGGCGCTGAACAAGATCACTGTCCGGAATAGGTACCCAATCCCACGGATTGATGACCTTCTCGACCAACTCCAAGGTGAAAAATATTTCAGTAAGATCGACCTGAAGTCTGGGTATCACCAGGTACCAATTGAACCCTCTGATGTGTGGAAGACTGCCTTCAAAGCTAAGGAAGGCCTTTTCGAATGGCTGGTCATGCCTTTCGGGTTGACGAATGCTCCCGCAACCTTCATGAGGATGATGGACGACATCTTGCGGCCATTCACCAACTCATTCGTAGTGGTGTACTTGGATGACATTCTGATCTTCAGCAAGACTTGTGAAGAGCACCTTCATCACATCCGACAAGTCCTCCAAACACTGCGGCAACACAAGTTGTGTGCCAATTTGGAGAAGTGCACGTTTGGCATGACCCAGGTTCAATATCCGGGATACATTATTGATGAAAGGGGGGTGCATGTGGATCCAGCCAAGATCCAAGTCATTCGGGATTGGCCAGCCCCGACTACTATAACAGAGCTTCGCAGCTTTCTGGGTCTTGCTAATTTCTACCGTAGATTCGTGTCGGGATTCTCTCATATCACTTGGCCCTTGAGTCAAGTCACCAAAGGAGGAGCGAGAGCAAAATTATTTTGGTCGGAACCTCAACAGAAGGCATTCAAAGAATTGAAAAATCGCCTCTGTTCCGCCCCAGTGCTCACCTTACCAGACTTGCAGCAGCCATTTGAGATCGAGACAGATGCCTCTGACTATGCTATTGGGGCAGTTCTTACTCAACAGGGACATCCAGTGGCATATCACAGCGAGACATTGTCTGAGACAGTTCGCAAGTATCCCACCTATGACAAAGAAATGTATTCCATTGTGCAAGCCTGTCGACAATGGAAGCATTACATTTTGGGGAAGGGAACAATCATCCACACAGACCACCGGCCCCTGCAGTTCATACAGACACAAGGGAAGTTGCAGAATGATCGCCATCAGAAGTGGTCCACATATCTGCAACAGTTTCATTTGAACATCAAGTACAAGAAGGGTAGCACCAATCATGTTGCAGACTGCCTCAGCTGACCACCGATCGTGGCGCTCACCACCGTGCTCAACTCTTGTGGGCACGAGACTTCTGATTGGCCGCTTCTCTATGAGAGTGACCCAGAATTCGGCCACACTTACAAGGCACTCTTCGGGGGCACGCAAGTTCCAAATTTTCACCTCCAAGATGCACTTTTATGTCACCTGGGACACCTTTGTGTTCCTTCAAGCGAGCGTGCCAAGATGATATGGGAAGCACACTACAGTCGAGTCGCTGAGCATTTCGGGGTCGAGAAAACAGTAGCAATACTACAGAAGTATTTCTATTGGCCGAACCTTCGAAAGGATGTCGAGAAGCACATCAGATCCTGCACTGTTTGTGCCATTGCCAAACCGACCATCAAGAAGCAAGGCCTATATACTCCACTACCTACCCCTAGTCGACCTTGGGAATCCATCTCCATGGATTACATGTTGGGCCTGCCTTCTACTAAGAATGGAAATGACTGTGTTTTCGTGGTCGTTGACAGATTCTCGAAGATGGCCATCATGGCGGCCTGTAAGAAGAATATCACAGCAGAAGCCACTGCTAAACTCTTCTTTGAACGAGTGTGGGTGCACTTTGGGATCCCACAGCCTATCATATCAGATCGAGATAGCAGGTTCCTCAGCACATTTTGGTCCAGCCTCTGGTCAATGTTGGACACAAAGCTCACCAAGTCCACAGCTTTCCATCCCCAAACAGATGGCCAGACAGAGGTCGTCAACAGAATGATTGTACACATTCCGCGCATGTACAACTCAAAGCATCCACGCACATGGGACGAGAGCCTCCCCTATGTACAACACAGTTATAACCGGGCTCTCCACAGTTCAATTGGCCATAGCCCCTTTCAGGTGGGCTTGGGATTCCAACCACTATGTCCCATTGACATAGCCATGCCGTTTGCAGCTGCTCAAGCCGATTCAGCTCATGTCCAGTCTGAAGTTGACAAAGCAAGTAGCTTCATCGAGCGCATTCAACACATCCGCCAACAGGTTCATGATATATTGGACAGAGCCAATGCGAAGTACAAGCAACGCCATGATCAACACCGGGTGCCACACAACTTCCAGGTGGGCGACAAAGTATGGCTGCATTTGCAGAAGGAGCGCCTCACTGGACCTCACCGCAAGCTTCGCCCACTCCGATACGGGCCATACACCATCACCAAGGCTGTAGGGAACAATGCTTTCGAGCTTAGTATTCCACCATTCCTTGGTCTGCACCCAGTCTTCAATGTGGATCGCCTTCGTCCTTACTTCCCACCTCTACTGGACACTTCGGACATTGCATAACAACTCACACCAACAGAGTTAAACCCAGACTGCATGGAACAGGCCACCACAGATTGTATCATGGACATGCAAATTAAGAACACTCGCCAACAGAGGATCCAACTGTATCGGGTTGTCAAAGCTGGCCAACTCCCGCACCAAGGAAAGTGGTTCACCAGGGACCAAGTTCAGCAGAAATTTCCTCATCTCATGGAGGAACTTAACGCAATGGGGACCATTGCTTCCTAAGGGGGGAGGAATGATCCAGGTGGATATTGGTGGTCACCCGCCTATTCCACTTGGGGCCCCACCATTGTCCAATGTCTCTTTCAGTTTTTCAGTTTCAGCACAACTTACTATTTTTTAGCAGTTTTTCGAGTCCCGAACTTCCGAGCCGTTTTGAGGCCCTAAACGACGTTTTTTTAAGTAATGAAAGCGCCAGCGAATTTTCATCAAAATCGTCACAAAAGTTGTAGTCCTCGGATAGAGCTTTCTAATGATGTATCATGTGCATCAAACGGAGATAGTATGCCAAAGTTACGTCCCTGGGAAGTTGAAACACCAATTTACTCAAACGGGGCCCATAGTTTTGGCGCTTCATCTCCTAGGGTTAGGTTTTTGGGATGTTTAGGGTTCTCCATTGTTTCTCAATAATAAATAGGCCCTCGCGCCTCATTGTAAAGCAGTTCAGAGGTCTGTAGCCACCACATCTCTTCTCAGAGATAGCTACCAGTACCCTAGCTAGTTTTATTTCCATTGTCTGTAAGCAAATTTCAGTTATTTGATATTAATGAAATGAAGTGTTATTTCCGCTGCATCTTTGTATTTATGGTTATGTGTTTATTCTGTTGCGTTCCTGCATAAATCTGGATCATTTATAGCCTTCACCTCGGGCCCCAAACTTGAATGACTGTGCATTTTGAACTTTGCTTTTTAGAAAAATAAAATGGTATATACAATGATGATGAGATAGATTCTCATCCATGTCTTTAACCATGGTAGTGCTTCAATAGCCTACCATTTACTGCTCCTCCAGGACAATCCTAGCCATCCATTTCTGAACGCAGGAAGGCATTCTGGCCCCTATATGTTGTAATTCTGTATCGTCCCTTCCAAGGTTGTCAAATTTACCGTGCTTCCCTTTGTCTTCATTTCTTGCATCCCATTTCAACACTACATCATCCACCTGAAACCTTTCTGCTTTAGTCTTCCTGTCATAGATCTTTTTAATCTTTTCCTGCAATTGACTTGTTTTATGTGACACTTCTTCTCTTGTTTGTTGAAGGTGGATCATCTGATTGATTCTTCGCTGGTTGTCATCATCTTCACTGCCAACTTCTTGTAATAATTTCATAACTGGAACTGTAAGAGAAGTAAGAAAAATAGCATCAGTACCATAAACCAGCTCAAAAGGTGACATACCTATTGATTTTTTACTACTGACTCTGTCTTCCCACAGTGCGTTGATAAGCTTCCGGTGCCAATTTCTTTTGTTTGCCTCCAACATTTTCTTGATTATATTCATTAGTGACTTACTGGATGACTCCGACAGGCCGTTGAATTGTGGATAATATGTTGTTGAATGGCCCAGCACGATGTTATACTTATCAGAGAAATCAACCATTTTGTTTGATATGAACGCGGTTGCATTATCTGTCACAATTTTACATGGGCAACCAAAACGGGATAAAATATTTGATTCCAGGAATTGAATAATAACCATCTCAGTTGCTTTCCTAGCAGGGATGGTCTCGATCCATTTCGTAAAATAGTCTGTCCCAGTCAATATCCATTAATGTTGTGCTGAGGACGCGGGATGTATTTCTCCTATAAAATCGAGCCCCCACTGCTGAAAGGGCGCGTTCACTGAAACAGGTTTCAAAGGAAGTGGAAGCAATTTCTTTCTCCCTTGGAAAATTTGACATTCATGACAATTCATCACTGTTTTATACAAATAAGAAAACAATGTGGGCCAATAATACTCGGCTCTCAATACCTTGTTCGTTGTAGTTTTCCAAAAAAAGTGCCCACCCCAGTCACCTTTATGGAAATTGTGCATTACCTTCTGAGCTTCTTCTTCAACCAGGCAATTTAGCAAAAAGCCTCCCGGATCCTTCCAAAACAGAGAACTATTCAAAATACAATACTTTGCAGATTTGAGTTTCAAAGATCTACCTTTACTCTTAGACATGCTTGGAGGAGGTGACAGATGCTAAAGAACATACGCAATATCTGAATACCAAGGGGATTGCAGAAAAATATCTGAAATAGGAACCAACAAACCTTCATCTTCCCCTTCCGACATTGCTGAAATGAGGTTTATATATAAAGCACGCAGATTTGATTGAACCATCAATTTCGCCAAACCTTGGCCTTTAATCAACTTCGTAGGCTTGATCTCCAGATCGTACTCCAACATAGCTACTATCCATTTGCCTCTTCGACCTTCTAGATCAGTTTGCATGAGCACATCCTTGACTTCTGCATTAGGGACATATGTTGTAGTGTGTGAATGAAAAATATAGACCCTAAAATATTTCAATGCCTTGACAAGAGCCAATGCCTGCTTTTCGATAATATTATATCTTAAAGAAACATCTCTAATATTCCTATTGAAAAAGGCGATTGGATTCTCTACTCCATCTCTCTTTTCCTTTAAAACAGTGGCCATAGTATCCTCAGATGCAAACGAAAATATAATAAAATCATGAGTATAGTCAGGACTGATAAGAACTGGGGCATTAGACAAAGCAAACTTTACCAGATTGAATGACTTGATAACTTCCTCACTCCACTTAACAGTTCTATCTTTCTTCAACATATTGGTCATTTCTCTCAAATGCTCAACCAGATTAGGTATAAATCTACGTAAAAAAATCATCTTACCATTGAAGGCCTAAATTTATTTCTTGTTCTGTGGAAGATCTATGAGCTAGATTGCCTCCACTCTGGCTGGATCTATGCAGATGCCATATTTAGAGATGATATGCCCGAGAAATTTTCCCTCATCCATGGCAAAAAGGCTCTTTTTGGGATTGAGAGAAATCCCAAACTTTCTGCAACGCTGAAAGACCACTCATAAATGGTGCAAATGCTCATCATCTGAACTTGAAAACACTGTCAAATCATCCAAATAAACAACAAGAAAAACGTTTTTTTCATTTGCAAAAGCAATGTCCATTGCACGCTGGAAGGTGCCTCCAGCGTTCTTCAGTCCAAAGGGCATCTTGGCATACCGGAAAGTTCCCCAGGGAGTTGTGAAAGTAGTTTTATCTTGGTCCTTCTCATGCACCAAGATCTGGTTATACCCTGAGTAGCCATCAAGTAGTGACATCCTAGATGCTCCAACTACTCTCTACAGGATATGGTCCATTTTCAGAAGTGGGTAATTATCCTTTAAGGATGCCTTATTCAAGTTCTGAAAGTCAATACACAGTCTTATTTCTCCAGTATTTTTACGCACCGGGACCAAATTCGAAATCCAATCAGAAAATCTAATAGGAACTATGATTCCTGCTTTGTACAACCTGTTTACCTCCTTTTCAATTGATGGCAGCAGCTTTGGATTGATTCTTCTCAGCTTTTGTCAGAAAGGCTTCTGATCCGGCTTGATAGGAATTGTATGCTGAATTATGTTCTTATCATACACTTTCAAATCTGAATAATCCCATGCAAATACATCAGAAAATTCAGAAAGCAGTTTAACATACTTCTCCTTTACCTCAGGGGATAATGCCTTTGATAATTTGACAAACTTGGGCTGATCAGTTGTTCCAATATTCACATCTTCAACTCCTTTCTCTGTGGGCACCAAGCTTTGCTTCTTTGTGACATCATCTTGATCAAAAATCTCCTCTAGAGGTACGAGACCTATAGGAATTATGTTATCTTTAGCTATAATATGTCCATCTGGTTTGCTTCCAACTCCTGATCATCAACCTCATACTCACCCTCTATAGGAGTATCTTTGAATTTTCCATCACCCTGCAAAAATGCATTGTTCTCATTATCATCCCAAAACACTTGCCAGTACATTAAGTTGTCTGGAACAACAGGCCTATGTTTGAAATGGATCTCAAACTTGTTGCTGGAGTTCATTGGAACCTTCAAGTTACTTGCAGTAGTGGCAAGAGAATCGGAAATCAGATTCTGCATCCTAGGCACTGCTGTCAAAGTATACTCTGGGAATGTCTTCAAAATGTCCAGGACTGCATTTCTGTATGCCCTCAATCTTGGATGTTTTACTTGATATTCTCCCTTCACCTGTTTGGTTATCAATTCGGAGTCGCCATACACAGAAATCCTTTTTGCATTCAACTTCTTCAAAATTTTGAGGCCTGCAATCAAAGCCTCATATTCTGCTTCATTATTAGAGCAATCAAAAGCTAACTTATAGGCACAAACTCTAACATTACTCAGAACCTTCTCAAGTTGAAAAACAGGACTCCTAATCCATATTCCAATGCCAACTCCATCCTTACCAATAGCTCCATCAAAATCCATACTCCACAGGCCTTCTTCTTCTTCTTGAAGATGCTGGAAATTTGTTTCTTTCTCTTCTTCACCTTGGCTGATTTCTGGCTGTTCATTGTTGCCTTGCTGCTGGTAGGCAGAAGGTTCAGAGGTGTTTACTGCTTTGTCCTTTTCCTTTTTGAGGACCTCTCTGAAATTCTCTGAAATCTCAGGTATTTCATCCACTTATACCAATTGAACATTATCATCATTTAAACCACCATCAGAATAAAAGACAAAAGACTCTAAGTCTTTATGGACAGCATTAATGGGATGATTTACAGGCCTGTCTTTGCTGTTAATCATATATTTCATTTTATTTTCTCTATATAACTTCCTCAACTAACCAAATACAGGGATAGTGGCATAAGAGAAGTCAAGTTGCATGGTTCCCTTAGGTTTTGCACCCGAAGACCTAGATAGAAGCATTCCAAACCTTGGTGGGACATCAGCAACAACTACATCCATCAAGACATTCTTTGCTAGAATCTGATCTAAAGACACTACCAAATCTTTAATTAAACCAATACAGTGGACCCTACTTGAGTCGAAGGAATACAAGTCATGATATTTACGAGTGATGTCAAGGCCTAGCTTGTCCATGACAGCTTTGGGCATCAAATTATGTGAGGCCCCAGAGTCTAACATAGCATTATGCAGGATAAACTCATGTACTCTAAGACTCAAGTAAAAAGGAGGGACTTCGTTTTCTTCAGATTCTTCTGTGGCTGGGCCGAAAATAAGTTCATGGTAGTCTTCTTATACGTTGACCATATCAGAGACAGAATCAATTTGCAAGACTTTGGACACCTGAGTTTTATACACACTATTCTTTACCAACTCTGTGAGGGGCATAGACACCTTTAACTTAGAGATTTGATTTTCTAAATTAAAGGAGGGAGCTTTTTCTACCTGTTTAATGGGCCGGTATTTCTTTTTTGTTGGCTCCTTTATTGTGTTCTGCTAGTTCTTTTCATTTATTGTATTAGCAACTGCACGCGTTTTACTAGAAGAAGGATCAACTAGCTCCTTTCCTTTCTTATGTACATCGTTCTTCATTTGGAGTTCCTTTCTCTTTTGAATGGGGATGACTGTAACCTCTCTGTTTCTTAAAGAGTATTGCCTTTGCTGAGCTGACAGACTGTTCATATACCCTCTCTAATAGTCATCAAACTCTTCTTCCAATACTGTATCATTGGCCAAAATGAAATTTTGGTCTTTTTGAATGTCTGGAGTCGCCACTGTGTATTCTTCGTCTTCTGTAAGGAAAATGGGCGCACCGTTAGCTGTGAAAAGGTGATTAGCCTCAATCACAGGATCATTTTCATCTGAATCTATCCCTTGCACATAGTTCTGCTGTAAAGGAGTTTTAATTTGCTGCTGTGGTGGCGCAATTTGGTCCTGCATTCTCTGCTCTCTCTGTTTAATTCTAAATTTCAGTTGCTTCCCTCTGAAATTCGAATTTCTTATTTGAGGCTCAGGTCTATCTACGATGGTTAACCTATTGACCATTTTTTCTACTGTTCTGATCAGAGTGTCCATTTTATTGTCTGAAGTAGAGGCCTCCTCTTTTATTGCGATTCTTTTCTTAGCTCTGGCTCGTGCTCTCTTAGCCAGCAGATTTTATTCAACATTAACCACTATCTTCTGCATGTCTTCAAGTGAGGACGGATCTCTTTCATGCAATTGATATACCATGTCGGCATCAAATCCATCTGGAAATTTTAACAATTCTAGTCCCTCAGGAGGTTTCAAATTAGCTGGAATAGCATTATATGTAGCATTGAATCTCAAACAATAATCTTGCACGGTTTCATCCACATTCCTTTTAATGTTCTCATATTCAGACAAAATTTGAAGTGGGTTATTTTTCACCTCCCACCGATCCAGGAACTGAGTGTGCAACTCCTGCAATGTGCGAATTGTGCCTGGCAGTAGGGCTCTAAACCACTTTCTGACTTCACCTCCGAAACTTTGAACAAACAACCTCATAGTTACATTCTCTGCTTCTACCTCATGCAAATCAAAAAAGTCATTCATTTTATCAACATGTTGTTGAGCTGTGATGCTCTGAGTGGCATCAAAAATATGAATTTTGCTTTGATAGTCATCTGGCATGTCATTGAGGACCTGGGGTAAGACCAGGGGTGGATACCTGGCAGCCATAACTCTGGGTGGATTTACGACAGGATTTGTAGGATTTGAGGGAGGTGTTAATGGAGGAGATGATAATTGGGAATTGACTAATGGGAATGTTGATGAATTGGGGGGGGGGGGGATTCTCTTCGTGATGATTTTGAATGCTCAGGCATATTAGTTACAGTGATGGACTGAGGAGAATTCAAAATGTAATCGTCAATGGAGGTATTTTCTCTTTGGACTTCAATATCTACAAGGAAATCAGGATCTAAAACTGTATCATCAATGTCATTTTCAGACTTATTCCTAAATAAAGAAGGCTCAAAATTCTCGTCAAAGGAAAAATCTTCTACAAAAAACCATTCACTAGGACAAGTATAGGATCTGAAGATGGGTCTGGGGCTTAGTGATCCTTCTTGTCTTCTGACAATTCTTGGTATAAGATTTGGATTTTCAAAGACAGGGGGAGGATTTGGATCTGGATTAGCCATGGTGTATCTTCTTGAAGCTAGTGTGGTGAAATTTCTATTTTACAAAAATCTTATTTGCAGCCTAGCAAAAATCTAAACGTCATCTTTCAAATGTCTGGAATTATTTGTTCTACTGGGGCAAATCTTGCAAGTCAGATGTTATTGTCTATAAAACTAGACCGTAGATTGACTGAAGCAACATTTATCTACTTATCCACTTGCAAAGAAATGTGCATTTCGAAGGCTACCTGGCATAACTTCAGGCTCCGTCTGTATTTTATAAAACAAATAACACTAACAAACAAACAATCTTGAACATTCCCCTGTATGGTCGCCATAGATGTTAGCACCTGAATTGGACCTTAGGCTGCAAAAGGAAAATCAGGGTAACAACTAAACCACGCTCAGCCTTGTAGCTAGCCCTACAAGGACAGGAGAAGGCTCTCTCTGTGAAATAATATTAAAAGGAATACAATAAATGGACTGATATTAGGCTAGATCAAATGATAGGAAAAATGGTTTAATAGAATGAATGAAATGAATTAATTAATTTCAGGGATGTGTGGTGTAAAAGGGACAGTTGAAACCGAGAATTAAATCAGGACACAGGGTATTTCATGGGGCAAGATAGGCAGGAAACTTAGCAATTAAAATTTAATGAGAATGGAATGGAAAGACTGGTGAGGAGCTAAAAAGGGCACAATAAATGGATCCTTTTCAAACAGAAGGAAAAACACATAGCATGAATGATTTCCCAAGGCAAAGCATATAAAATGGATTCTACCTTTCTATCTTGAAAGAATTCAAAGGAAAATGTTTATGAATGAATGAAACACATAAAAATTCACATATGAAACAATGGAGAAAAACAAATGCTAACTCTCATACCACATGGATCCCACAAATCAAAGCTTCATGTCTTATTAATTCCTGTCAAACTGTACAATGTAGCGCAGAGATGTTTCTTCCACACTATTCCCCTACTTTATCCAACTCAGAATTCTTACAAATGATTTACAATTACATTAAATAAGCTGAAATGGGGGAATATAGGTCCATGAGAAGAGGGAACTGTTCTAACAGCTGAAGAACTGAAATACAATCATAGTAAAGAAATACAAAAATCTGCCCCTGAAAATGAGGGACAGCATTACATTGACTGCTTTGGAGATTTGTTGTTAGGCTGTATAAACAAAAATAGGTAATCTGATGACCAGATTCCCTATTTTGCTGCTTGGTGTAACAATATTTTTAGAAATAAGCTCTCGGCCCTTTGATGGATCAACTTTGAAGATCGTATGGCGCTGAACATGTTGCGGAAAACCTCTCTGAAGGCAGGGACATCACTTTTTGGAGATAACAGCTTTTGAATAGTGACTTATTACATATGATGAAATAAAATTACATAATGAATGATAATAAAGGAAAAATATCATGTTTTCACCTCAAAACATGGTTTTGAGGTGAAAATTACATCAAATAAAAATGTTTCTTCGATCTTCCAGGTGCTGTGACTTTGAATTTATTGACATCCTCATGACCTTGTTGATATTATTGATACTTGAATCATTAATTTGACCATGTTGAGACCCTAGAAACTAATGAGACCCATCTTATGACCTACTGACATGATTTTTAGAATAAAATTGACTAATGACTGAAGACCATAGAGAGGAAAATCAACAAGTTTCACATGAGGGAAAACTGATGAAAATTACTACCATCAATGAGTCCATGACCTAACGGAATGGTGAAATTTATTCAGTATGAAACACCTAATATGCAAATGAAAAAAGAGTAGATTTGATCACTCATGGCAGTATGACTAGACTGACACTAACAGGTGGCAATGTTATGTCTTTAACGCCTAAATGGCGAAAGACTTGGAACTCCTCCTGCTAATGGGGGGAGGTCCAAAAGATGTCTAGATCGACGAGGTCTTATTGGGTCCACTACGGTGTCGACCAGGTATGGTTTCGGAAATATGTTCCATCTCTATGAGAGGAGAGAGATTATATATCAAAGCAAAAAGGTGATCACATACATAAAACAAACTGAAAACAAACAGGTTAATTCCCCTTTAGATTAGTTCTATGTGATAAATCAATCAAAAAATGGTTTTGGTTGTTTTTGTGCGTGATAATCAAAATCCTAAACAAATAAACGTCCTCACACTCTCAATCATAACTGGGCCTTGCGAAGATATCTTCTGGTGGCTATTGGGGCTAACATCCCAATAGAACCGGCGATGCCTTCCAGCAACCAATGAATTGACAAAGGTAATGGGAAGATGATCTAGTACTGCATGCACTGTCACCTATAGGGAAGGATGCCCTAGATTTGGCCACTAATTATCGTTTACCCACATGAGTATTCAAGTCTTGAGCTTCTTGGTAATCAGCTACTAGTACCGAGCATTAGATGGGTCAGGCAGCCCCAAATAACACTGCACGCAATGGGCTTAGGATTAACCCCCTTTGAATCGAGTCTCTATGGCACTCAGGTTTTCTTTTCTGTGGGTAGATAGACGGGTTTGAAGCTCCCTATAAAGTCAAATTTTATGTTTCAAGATGTAAACTGACCATGGCAGCTTATTGGATGCCTACCCCCATGGTCCTAACTTGAACTATTAATTATCTTCTGGCCCCTGTGGGGAGATTTAATGACTTCACTTATGGTTAGTTTTAAGGTGGCTTACTTTTCTTATGGTATGGAAAAGTGTGTGAGAAATTGAAAAATCACAAAATTTTATAAGATGTGGATATGAAATGATCCTTTACACGTCCCCCCATTTAAACTATGTTTTGATTGTTCCTTCCGAAAAGAAAATTATGTGCAGATAGTGTGCCGCTTACAATTTTTCTTATTAAAATAATTTTTTTACTAAAGGGAGTAGCCAATCCTATAGTGGTGGTTTTGGTGTATGAGTGTACTAAACCAACGATGCTTGGGAGGAATGGTTTCACCCTACAAGCAATGGTCACGGGTAGAAACGATGATTAGCAAGTTAGTCAACACATGCTAATATATAAAGACACACTAAATTACGGAACATTGTATGATGTAAATAAGAAGAAGAAACACGACTAGAATGAAAGGAAAACACAAACTCCAATGAGTCAAATGAAATAATAATACAAATGGTGGAATAATCCCCTCTTATTGACCACTATTAGTAAGAAAGGTAGAATGCTACACACTTGCCAAAGGATCCTTAGAGATATGGAGCTGTAAAACCCAATGCAAGGAGGGCTTTACCCTTGAGCTGGTTTTGAAATGCCTCTCTCTTCTCCTAATGGATTGAAGTTGTTGGGTGGCTAACAACTAAATCCTATAACTCTATTGTTACTCCAGATCACACACTGCTAGTTTTCTCATGGTCAATTTGGCCACCATAACAATGTGTTCTCATTTTGTTCTTCTCATGGTGGAAATTTATAGTAAGATTCAAATCCTTCTTCCCTCTCTTGGTACACTTGTGAATAGTGACCCAAGAGTGGGGGTTGATTCCTTTGTGTACTCACTTAAGGTCTCAAGGTGGCTCTTGGTAGTTTTCCTTTGGTGGAATCAAGTGGAGGATCTTCTCTTGAAGTGTGTCAAGTGGTCCGGGATGGTGCCTTTCGACACTCCCATGACCACACAGATGTTTTAGGGAAAGCTTCCCAGATCAACATGCCTATCAAAGAAAAATGTGTGCAAAGGACATTTTCATGTCTCTTTGGTGCGTAATTTAAGATTTTCCCTTGACCTTAAATATTTTTAAATTTTTCAGATTCTCTAATGTTTCTCAACCATAGAAATCCTTTTTCTTTACATTTCATAATGTCATTTTCCTTGTCCAATTTTCTAGTGATAACAAGCACCTATCGCTGCATCTGATGCATCTGTAGGGATATGAAAAGGTAGCTCCAAATTGGGCCTGCACAATACTAGATCAGTCGATACTATTTTCTTCAAATCTATAAAAGAAATGCCACATTTATCAAACCAACTGAATTCAACATTTCCTGTGTAATATTCCCAATTATATTTTAGCTAGTTCGAATATTAAATTTTGTTTTTTCTTCTTAGTTATAAGAATAAGAGCATAGGGAGACCCCTAAATATCCTTAATAGGAATAAAATCACTTCAAATGTGAATGTAGGTCATCTAATTAGTTGGATTAAATATCCTTATGTGTGAATAGGGGATGGAGCATGTAGACTCGGTAAACTTTGACCAAATCAACAACGCTGGTATGGAGGGAGTGGACATTCATTGAGGGACATCATAGTTTTGGAGGGAGATTCCATGCATGGAAGTAGTGGCTTTAATGAGTGGGGCCAAAGGTGAGGAAGCTCACCAAGCATATAAGGAAGAAAATGGCAGCCGTATAAGGCATGATTGACTATTATTTTGTTTATGGTATGTTATAACTTGTTGCTCTCTTCATCTGTTTAACGGAGACTGCAATGTTGTTTAGCACAAGGGTTTTCTCGAGCCGGAATCCCACCTTCATCCTTAGGGGACTTCAATTTCCCACTCAGGATATGTTATTGGGCTACATTTCCACATTTTGGCATCAGGGCAAGCTACATCTTTCTTCTAAAGCATAGTTTCTACTTAGGGTTGTGATGTGTTCCAGGGTGTCGTAGTGGAGGATTGGATTGGGCCATTTTTGAGCTATTTTTTCAGTGGAGGAATCATTTATTCCATTTGGAGGTCAGTAAGGAGGGTCCTTGGGAATTATTTCTGCATTTGGCACTAGGCCAAGTTATTATTATCCCCTACAACACAGTTTCGGTCGTGCACTACGTTATTTTAAGGAGGAGTTGCAGGGGTGGTTTCATTGCGCCATTTGGGGAGATAGATTTCCAGTGAAGGGATCATCATTTCATTTAGAGAGTCTGTTGGGATAATGCTTCATTATATGCTACATCATATTAGCCATATATTCCCATCTATTCATTTGCAGTGAATCTTCAGCCCTAGGGTTGCAGTTCACATTTGTATTTTGGTGTTTTTTTCCAGAAACCCTCTTGGGTTGTCATGGAAAGGTGATATAGAGCCTAGATCTTCATGTATAGCATCTCTTGAGGAATATATCAATATTTTTATATCATTGTATGCTTCCATACTACATTTATGTTCATTTTGAATCCTCTATAGCAGTTCTCTGGCATTTTGTATATTAGTATCATCTCACTTTGAGAGGGTTTGATCATTAGAGGCTTGTTTTCTTATGTTGTATGATTTGTGCCTCAATATATTGCATATATTTTCTACTGATATTATTAATAAAATGGATCCATATTGCTCACATATCTTAATGTAGTGTTATTCACTACTATTTCCATTATTGTGTTTGATATTGCTTCTTTTCATATTTTGGAATATTACAGTGGTATCAGAGCATAATATTGGCTCAGCTTGTGGATTTCATCCATTATGCTATGAGAACAATGAGAAGAATAAGAAGATGTAAAAAATGATGGAAGGAATGATCTTTGTCTCATCTCTTTTCAGATCTATGAAGGACCTCTCGAAGGAGGTCAAGAAAAGGAGAATGGAGTGATGCAATGAGACCTGAAGAGGGTTTCAAGATGAGGACGGTCCATGCACTTCCTATCAGCAACATAAGAAATCGGTATTTCATAGAGCTCCAAGGCAACATACTATGTCCACTTCCATTGAAGAGGAAGGAGAAAGACATAGAGATGGGGGGAAATTAGATTATGAGATTCTAAGTGAGTATCTTGTAGAATACAAATCTCAATCAAGGGTTTTCAACAAGAATCTAAATCTCCAATATTTCATTCAGATCAATGAAGATAGGAGACCCTGCAACAATAGAAGGAAAAGACACAATAGATTTCTATTGTCTACATCTGATGGGTCTTCCACATGCAGAGAAAGGGCATGGAGAAAAGAGTTACATGTATTATTATTGCTACATATAGTGGTAGAAAGAGAAGTTGTTGAGATTGCAATGGTGCACCTTGAGGGTGAAGCAAGCATTTGGTGGTTCAGCCATTTGAAACATTCAAGAGTGACTGCTTATGCATATTTTACTCAAAGGCTAATCTAGAAGTTTGATAGAAAAAAATAGGAAGTAGAGAAACTTCCACCACCACTTGTTGCATGAGTAATTGCATCAAGAGAAGGATCACTTGCATCTTCTTAAAGTGGGCTTGATCTCTTGAAATTTACAGTCCCATGCATTATTCAGGAGATTCATGACGAAGAGGAGACTTTTACCAGCACTGGTGCAGCAGTAGAGGAGTAGCCATCACCATCACCAGCAGTTGGAGGAGGCATTCCACTGGTGGGAGGAACCATTGTAGAAGTACAAGATGTTCCCAAGGATCAGCTTAACCAAGGTATGCAAACAATTCCACCCCATGTTATTTCAGTATATCATATGGAGAGTTTTGGGTACATGCCATCAGGGAAATTGCATGACCTAGGGTCAAATCACACTATTTGTTTGGAGTAGAAGACTATCACTATGCCAAGGACCCTTGACTTGTTCAAGGAGGAGATGTATAGTCGTCCTAGTTACTCATTGATGAGCTACACACAACACTTTGTGTTGGAGTGTAGAATTTTGGAGGATAGGATGATAATAATCCTAATCAATCCAATGTAGAACTATGTGTTTAGCATTGTGCATGATCATGAGACATCATATGCACCATCATGGAGATCAACAGGACTGTTAGTGAGCAGCAGTGAAGAGTTGGGGCCCAACTATTATTGGGACATTCTGATGACCATTACACTTGTGTAGCATTGGATAGGTAGATGGTTGATGAGAGACATCTTATCTCCCATTACTATGATGGATCCTTCTTAATGATCACTTCACAACTCAATGAGAAGTCTTTTACTTCAGCATATTTGAATCCTTATGGATTCAACATGGTCATGGATATTGGTCTTCATGTGGATATCTCAAGGAGGTTGCACTTCAAAATCTCATGAAGTGAAAATATAGTTATTAGATTTGGGAGGGTGGTATTCTCCATTCGAGGGTTACCAATTTGGCATAGGATGGAAGACACCCACAATTGGATGGATGGGTGACGATGATGATCAAGGGGTTGGTGAGCCACCTACAGATATATGACACAGTAGAGTAGGAGGCATGGTTACACTGCCTACTCTTGAAATATTTTGGCCATCATGTGACATATCATATTTCAAAGGGTATGTTATTGGTTGGGACATGGCATGACACTTGCATCATGTGGCAGCAAGGAGTTTGGTTGTATTGGGGTGATGTGACATTTTTTTATGTAAATCATCATGTTTTCACTCAATGGTCTGTATGATGAAGATGTGAGTAGGCAGTAAGAGCTATTTTTGCTCTGGTTACTCTTTGGAGAGTATGGGCTGATTTTCTCCCATAACTTGCATGGTGATTCAAGAGTAGAGGATGGCCCAATCATGGTGTAAAGGGGCTACTCCTTAGCTTTCTAGAGTCAGGAGACACTTCCACATGGGGAGGATTCTTCCATATATGGAAGCATTATGGCAGATGGCTTTGGCATTTGGCATGTCAAAGTATGGGGTTATGAGATTATGGGAGCCTTATCACAAAGGCCAAAAACACTATCACCTGGGAGTTTGGATCTGTTGATTGGGTGTTCCCAGGATCACTTCACATATGATGCACTTGGTGGGAAGGTGTTGTACTATACAACAACCCTCCCTTTTTCTTAATTTTAGAATAAAATTCATTTAGAAATAGGGTCCCTTTTTCTTTTTATAGAAATAAAAGGCTTAGAAATAAAGATTCATTGTTTTGAAAAAGCTCATCTTTGTTTATATACAAACCAAATACAACATTCAAAACTTTCGATCCGATCAAATATAGAAGACCTTATCATAAAAAACAAATCAAGTTTAAAAGGCCAAATGAATAAAAATCGCAATCGGAGATCGGAGAAAACCCTTAGAGGAAATTTTATATACAAATCCAAAACCTTCGATGCGATTAGTTCGATCGCAAAACTTCAATCACAAAGAGTTTAAGTTATCCATTCACATACTTCCGATGCGATGCGATCAGTCGCAATCGCATGATCGGGATACTCTTTAATAAGCCCTTTGCAGTCAAATTAAAATTCGCCGATGCGACGCGCGTTATTACAATAAACGCTTTTCAAAAGAAAACAAACATTTGTTCGTTTAAATAACAAAAACCTTTATATGGTGGACCCCACCGTCGGAAATCGGAGAAAGCTATTAACAATTATTTTTGATTAAAACTCCCCGATTGCGATCTAAACAATCTAATCGGAAATCGGAAAAGTTTTCAATCGAAATCGGCCAATCGAAGAAATTTGTATTATGATATTTATGTTCCATTTGAAAACTTTCGATGCGATTGATAAATGACATTTATTACATTCGAAAAGTTCAGAATAGGTGAATATTATAATATTTTACAAGCGCCAAATCTCCATTTGTACGTGGGTATTCAATAGCAAAATCAAATGAATATTGGTTGATGATTTCGTTTTTAATACGTGAGTGTGACCCAAAAAGAACATTTACGCGCTATACGAAACCAATAAATAACGAATCATTTGTTCATAAACGTTCCGTTCAAGTTGCTTGTTTGTCACGACTGAAATTTTATTTTTTTGCAGAGCCAAGGAACACCAAACCCTTTCATTCACAGACAAAGGGAAGTAATATCAAACGCAGAAATGTCGAAGAGAGTGAGAAGAGCCAAGACCGTTGTTCCTGTTAAGTTTGTTGAGACTCTTACAGTCTCAAAAGAGAAGCCAACAAAACTGAGATTAGTTACAAATACATCATGCCAAGGGCTCGGGAGAATGACGTGGGAAGGAGTCTACAATCTATTGGAGAAAGAAAACCCCAAAGTCATAGTGGAAAAGGCATCAGTTCCAGATGAAGATAGCTCAGATTCCGACTCTGAGATTACTAAAAAAACACTTGCAAATTTATTTTTGCATCGAATTGCAGCCAGAGCAAGCATCATGCCTTATTATGATGTAATTCGATGGGTCATCGATAGTGTGCAGATACAGGACAAAACATTTTTTTCAGCTTCTGGAGTGTCTTTTGGGTCGTTTAAAGCAGAAGACATTAAGGCAATGTATCATCTTCCGGATCCGCAGAAGGTGTATAACAAAGAATTTATCAAAGAGTTCGCTGATAATAATAAATTCCAATCTGATCCTATCAAATATTGGAGGAAAATTCCTGAGAAGCAAAAAAATGAAGCATCCGGTATGTATTCTGTAGATTCCCTCTTACCTCCGTATTGCTATGCCGCTGCCATGATGTGTAGATTATTTGGCAATGATAATTCCGCTAGGTTTTCTATACAAATGGTCCCATTAATCTTAGCTGCTGTCAATTCCGACATGATGGACTGGGCTGTTATTCTTTCTGATAGAATGGCCAATAGAATACTCAAGTACAGACAAGATAAAACCGCTGGAAATTCCACTCCTTTTTTCTTTTGTGCCTATATTCTAGATGCTCTTTTTTTTAATTCTGAGTTTCCCTTGTTTGGATGGAAATGGATTCCCAAAGACCCTACCCCAATTCATATATATCATAAAATTCTTTGGAAAGTTCATTTCCAAGATAATGTGTGTAGAATATGCCATGGTTTCCTTATCCGTGTTTTCCAAACAATTTTCAATCGCTTCCCTCCTAGATTCTCTGATAAAGCTAAAGCCGACTTATCCTCAATAGGAGATTGTTTTGGAGAGGAGAAATTTACATACATCAGGATTTTTGGTAGTATTGTGGAACCCCATGTTCTTCCTCTTATTGTTCCAGACAAACTTCTCGCCCAGGAAATTTCCTATCAATTAACAGTTGAAGGAATATCCAGATCTTTAAACAACAGTAAGAAATGAATGTGGCCTCAATTCCCATTCAATTGTGGTCAGTTTACTTTAAATGACTTCAAACATGCTGAAAAGGAAGTCGCAAAAATAAAGGTTTGTAAATTTGCAACCATTCCAGGGAGACAATATGATCCGCGACAGATAGCCTTTAATGTTACTGCTTCAGTTTCAATTGCTCGATTTGAGCATGAACCATATGAGTTTGATGATTTGTTTGTTTCGTTGAATGATTTTCCTAAAATTTATGATTTAGCCAAGTCTAAATTCCAGAAGGAGGAAATGAATAAATTTTTGTTATTCAGAAGTCAAATATTGTTGAGAGTTCCTCTGGACCAACTAAGAATTCCAATACAAGGGTCAGAGACAGAAGGTACATCTGGCAAAATGCCAGGAGAAACATCTGCTGGTAAAGTCATTACACAATCGGCTGTTAACCAACCAACTGTACATACTGCAAAGGTGGGCACCGATGGCAAACCTGAGACTCAGAAAGGGAATACTGATGGTAAATCCGATCGAAATATTGATCAGCAGTCCACTGCTCAAACAATAGAAAAATTCACAAGTACTGATACTAATGTGCATAATAAAAAAGGAGGATCGGATAGCAAAACCATTGAGCAGAAAACAGATACAGGGAAAGCAGACACGCAATCGGGAGGAAAAGAAACTACTAAGAAGATTATAGACTCTACTAATCTTAATGTTTCTTCTCAGTTATTGAAACAATATGATCAGTTCGCTCAACAATTGGGACTACAAGATAAAGATAAAGAGAAAGTAGATCAGGATGTTGAAATCATTCTTGAACATCCTACAGGGCAGATTATATTGAAGATCGAGGAGATCCCTCCTTTAGATGTATTTTACAGCCCTAAACATAAGGCTGTTGTTAGAAGACAAAGAAAAAGAAGGAAGATGGATCAGGACATGTTTTCTACTCCACAGGAAGAATTCATGAATATTGTTTACAAGAATACTGAAGTGAATCCTTCTGAGGATCTCACTAAATTGTCCCAATATGCAGGAGCTTATAGTGCTGCGACAGTTGATAAAGCTGTAGAAGTTTCTCAGATGATGACTCAGAATGATCTCCATATAGCTTCACTTGAAGAGCAAGCTAAGGAAAGTCAGCAAAAGATTACTCAATTGCAACAACAACTACAAGATCAAGAACTCAGGTCCAAAGAGTTAGAAGAACAACTTGCCCAAGAAAAGAAGAAATTTTATGAGCAGGTCTTAGGCAAACAACAACAATTGAATGAAGAAATTTCCAAGTTACAAGGTTTGTTACAAAATGAGAAGAATGCGAATATTGTACAAGAAAAGGAGTTTCAAACAGCTTTAGATGGGTTCAAAGATTTCCCTAAGTTAAGTGAATTCAAATCAGAAGCTCTTGAAGCTAATAAACTGCTGTCTCAACAATTGAATGAATTTTGTGCAAAACTGTCACAGGCAGAACCATTTTGTGATATTACCTCATCCTTGATCTAGAACATTATTACTCTCAGACAAGAAATTGATGATGCTGATGAAAAGATTTCTGAATTTCTCAATTGGCAAGATACAGAAAAAGGAAGAGAAGCTAATCTTCCTAGAATAGAGGAAAGACATAAAGAAATCATGTTTACAGAATGGGAACATCAGATAATGAAAGCTGAGAGAGCAATATCAAGGGCTAGGAGCATGATGAATAATATCACGCAATTTATAAATGACAGCTTGTATTCAATCAATCTCATTTCAGACTGTGTTCCTGGCAGTTTGCCTAAAGTGTAAGAAACTGAAAACAGATGGAAAGAAGAAATGATCAATAAAAGTCAATAAATTGACAAACTTCAAGCAATATCTTGGGACAGTATGTGGACTCATTTAATTAAGCCAAACAATCAACAAATGGCTATTAAATTCCTTTCAAATGCTGTCGATTGTTTAATTCCAAAATTTTCCGATGCCACCTACGCTGGACAGCTGCATTCCGAGATGAGTCATCCACCAAGGCTCCAAGATATGCTGAAAATTTGCAACTTGGCTACATCAAGTGAGAAAGAAAAGCAATGAATCAGTTTCATTTAAGATAGCATTTCTGTTTTTAATTTGATAGATTGTAGCAGTAGTAGTAGGATTTTGTTATGTAATTTCTTATTTAAATCCCTCTCATGCATTTAGAGAGGGATCCGGAGTTCTAATAGTTTTTTGGACTTGGAGCTTACATTTCTGTACTCCATTCCCTCTTATATTTTATAAAGGATCACATCTGGTGATTTTGTGTTGAAATTATCTTTGAAGTGTTGCATTTCTGTACCTTTGGATTTAATTTTACATCGGAGTTACTGGATTAGAATATCATATTTCATTTGACAGTCTTCAAGATGAATGAGGTATTTCTATCTGTTCACTGTTGATTTTCTTTGTTATATGATATTCGCTTGAAAATTTTCTATCATTTATATATATGGTTCTCATAACTTTTCTTTTTATATATCATTTCTGAGTATAATTGAAATGTTATCTTTCATAAGCATATATAGATGGTATACAATGATGAATGCAATATGCTAATATAACTCTGTTTAATTTCTTAAACAGAGTTATTTTTATTCATTTCTGCACATTTCAATTTAAATAATAATACATTTTCATGGTTATTGTTAAATTGGGACAATCTTAAATTGTATTCACATATAACTACCCGGGTTAGTGTTAGAATTTCTTTATCAACATTTAGTTTAATTAGATAGTTTTATTTCAGTCAATTTAGTCCCATTTCCACTCATCCAAATCAACCCCTCACCAACCCATTTAGTTATAAGGAAACTGGTCCTTTAAATCCAGTCAGAGCCACCATACCAAACGGAAAAGGAGCTGTCCTAAGGTCCCGACCGGGTGGTTTTCCCCAATGTTTGAAGCAGAGATTTTCTAGGCTTCAACATTTTTGGCGCTAGAAGGAGGGCCTGAGCTATGAATGGCAAGTAAATCTTTATCCACGGGCCATTCTGAGAGCAAAACACCCTCATCAACTTCTTCAATTTCTTCTGAAATTCAAAATCCTAGAGAAGAAATTGAAAAAAATATTCAGACACCCACTACCAAAATCTCAAAACATTCAGACAAGCAATCTCCTGAGTCTCCTGAAGTACAAGATTTAATCCATAAATTGAAAGGATTCTCATTATCTCTTGAAGAGTCTGAAATATCTGAAGGTAGTGTAAGTTCAAAATTTGTTCCTTCAAAACCTCTTACTAGGTTGCAAAGTGAAAAACTTGGTATTCCTCCGAAATAATTTCCTTTACCTAGTAAGGGCAAGACAAAAAGAATTCAATCGGAATCAGAAAGTGATACAAGTTCATCATCTCATATTCAATCACCTGTTTCCAAAACCACAACTCAACAAAGTGCAGTTGTTTCCACATCATCTCCTCAATCATCATCTCCTCAGTCATCATCAATATCAACATCATCTATTCCAACAACTTCTATTCAAACACCACCAGTTTCTACTACTCCTCCAATATTCGTTCCGATAATGGCTAGACCATGGGCTACTCCAGGGGCAGTCAACATGGCTGCACCTTTACATGATTTACCAGACAATCCTGGAAAATGGCTTCCAAAATTTAGTCCAGATCTTAACATTCAAGATGAAGAACATATCAATAACTTTATGCTGGCTGTAAATTTGAATGGAGTCACACATGAAGATGTTGTGGTCAGATTATTCCCTTATACTCTTCAAGGAGCAGCAGGATCATGGTACTTTTCATTACCTTCGGGATCCATAACAAGTTGGGCCATTTTTGCAGATCATTTTTTAACCAAATTTGGAGATGACCGATCAATAGCTACTTTACTCAATGACCTCTCAAATTTGAAAATAGAGCCCAAAGAGCCCATTAAAGATTTCAACGCTAGATTCAACAAACTCTTGAACAAAATCCACACAGATTCACAGCCCAGTGAACAAGTCAGAAGTGAATGGTATATAACTGCCTTACCCTCAAACATAGCAATTTTTGTAGATAGAGCTGCAAAACCTACATTAGCCGAGAATATGAAAGAGGCTATTGTAGTAGAAAAATGAATTATTTCTCTAGAAAAGAAAAATTCTATGGAGGAAAGGAGATCGAAGAAATTCAGCTTCAAAGATGATTCAAAGAAAAAGGCCAAAGATCCATATGACATGGAGGGTTTACAAAAAGTTCTTAAAACCATGTAAAATGAAATGGTTGAAATTAAAAAACAAGTTACTGAAACTTCTACCAAAAAACCATTCCGAAATTTCAGAAGAAACCAAGTTGAATCTAAACCTCCTAATGCAATCTCTAGTGCAGAATCAGAGGAAGAAGAAGAAGAAGAAGATACATCTTTAGTATCAGATGAGGAAGATGAGAATGAATAAATAGTTGAATTACATGGAATGTGGGATTTTATCCTCCCTAATTCTGATAGTGAGGTAGAACAAGAAGCTATGCCTGTAAGTACTAGGAGTAAATCTACAGCAGAGCCTATACAAACAGCTCCTAAAAAGAAAATCACAACTCCAAGTACCAAAGACAAATCCCCTGCAAAGAAAGCTTCTCCATTACCTACTCAAAATCATCCATCTTCTTCTAATCCTCCCACATCGACAACAAAGACTTTAGTGGTGTCAGATCCTATGGAGTACAACATTGTCGAAGACATGAAAAATATCAAAGCCAACATTTCCTTACATGAACTCAGCAAACTAAAACACCAGCAGAAGTTGCTATTGAAAGAATTAAACGCTACACCAATTGCTCCTTTACCAAGTGGTGTAGTTGCAAAAGCAACTAGGGGAGCTGGTAAACCACCAGATAAGGTAGATGCTACTGATACCGTGCTCATTGGAGAAAAGTCAAATTCTCAAACTCCTCCTTTTCTTCTGACTTATGAAATGTACAATAAGAATTTGCATAATTGTTTGATTGATTCTGGAGCTTCCTCTAATATAATGCATACTTCTGTTTGTGCCAAATTGAATATCGAACCATAGAAATCAGCAGTTCATATTGTTCAATTGGATCGCTCTAAAGTTCAAGTTGTAGGAGAAATCAATTCAGTTACTATCAGATTAGCTTCCGATCTTAGAATTGTCCAAAGAATTGATATTTTGATTGCTGATATTCCTGAATTCTATGGATTAATTTTAAGCAGGGATTGGTCTGCGAAACTTAATGGTTATATCTCGACTGATTATTCACATATGTGGCTTCCCTACAAAGGGAAACCAAATCAAATCAAAATCGAACGAGAAAAACATATGACACACACTGTCACTGAATTTGAACAACCTAATGAACTTGTGGCATTCAACAACAATATTCTTGGAGGTTACTCTACTGAATCATTTCTTGGAAACTTCGAAGCACCCCAATCACCTTTTTCTGTAAATACTTTTGTTTCTCAAGTAGAAATTTTTTCACAATCCGATTCTTCCAGAATTGTAAATACTTCTAATGTAATTGTAGATAAGTCAATAGATAAATCTTTATTTTGGTCATTATATTTTGATGGATCAAAGTCTAGTGATGGAGTTGGAGCAGGATGCATTTTAATCGATCCAGATGGAGAGAAAACCATGCTATCATGTAGGCTAGAATTTGAGTGCACTAACAATACTGCAGAATATGAAGCCTTGGTTCAAGGACTTTATAAAGCTATAGGGTTAGATGTTAAATACTTGAAAGTCTTTGGTGATTCTGAAATTGTCATAAAACAAGTTAGGAATACTACTCATTGCCTTTCAGGACTTCTTAAACACTATCAAACCCTAGTGCAAGATCTCACCACTCATTTTTTAGCATTCAATATTTCTCCTATTCCTAGGAATCAGAATACATCAGCTGACTTGTTAGCTAATGTTGCATCTAAACTCCTACCTGTTGAAGACTGCAGTCCTGATAGGTTTTCTGTAGAATTAATTTTTCGTCCATCTGTCCCAAACAATGTCACAAATTGGAGAGTTTTCTATCATGATCAAGATATTTTAAATTTCATGACTTCGGAGAAATCATATGATGAGCAAATTATTGATGAAGATGATCATGATTTACAAATTGCTTCAAAAGGTAATGAAAATCCCATTCCAAAATTTGTTGTTAAATTGAAGGACTTATATGACATTAAAGACAGATTCAAGAAATTCATTAATGCCAAGCTTCAAAGTTCCACTTTGAAGTTTGAATTAGTGAATCTTGGTTCTGATTCCAAACCTCAAAACGTTAATTTAGGACTCAATTTAACACCAGAGGAAAGGAATGCTTTCATTAAACTCTTGAAAAAATATAAAAACGTTTTTGCTTGGAATTATGATGATTTAAAAATGTATGATACTTCGGTTATTCAACACACAATTCCAATGCTTCCTGATATTAAACCTGTTCAACAAAAGCTAAGGAAGGTTCATCCTAATCTCGAAGGACAAATCAAATCAGAACTTAATAAACTTTTAAAAGCCAAAATCATTTTTCCTGTCAGGCACTCCAATTGGGTTTCCAATATGGTACCTGTAAGGAAGAAGAATGGTGATATAAGAATCTGTATTGATTTCAGAAATTTAAACAAGGCATGTTTAAAAGACAATTTCCCATTGCCAACCATGGAGCAGATACTTCAAAAGGTAGTTGGTTCTGAACTTATGTCCTTTCTTGATGGATTTTCAGGCTATAATCAAGTCTTAGTTCATCCAGATGACAGATTGAAAACAACTTTCAGAACAAAATGGGGAACTTATGCTTATCAAAAAATGCCTTTTGGACTAATAAATGCAGGAGCAACTTTCCAAAGAGCCATGGACATAGCGTTTAAAGGTATGATCAATAAGTCAGTTGTTTTTTATCTTGATGACATAACAGTATTTTCAAAAAAGAGAACCAATCATCTACATGATCTAAAGCAAATATTTGAAAGATGTAGAAGGTTTGGTATTTCCTTAAATCCAAAAAAATCTTTCTTTGCTTTGGATGAAGGAAAACTTTTAGGATTTGTTGTGTCAAAAGATGGTATATACATTGATCGAGACAGAGTTAAAGAGATCTCTGATATTTCTTTACCTCATAACAAAAAATCCATGCAATCATTTCTTGGACAGATCAATTTTGTAAAAAGATTCATTCCTGATTTTTCTTTAATTGTTTTACCTATGCAAAATATGATCAAGAAGAATTCAGTATTAAAATGGGGGCATAAAGAGAAAGAAGCCTTTGAGGCAATCAAACAAGCAATCATTAATGCACCAGCATTGAGTACCCCAAATTTTTCTAAATATTTTATTTTGTATACCTTAGCCACCGAGACATCCTATGCAGCTGTTTTAACACAGCTCAATGATCAGAAAATTGAAGCACCAATTTCTTTCTTTAACTCAAATCTACAAGGAGCTGAACTGAATTATTCCGATGTTGAAAAACAAGTCTTTGCTGTGTTTAAATCAATCAAGCATTTCAGACCTTTTCTCTTGAAAACTCATACAAAAATCATTGTCTCATTCTCTGCATTGAGGCAATTATTAATTCAGAGAGAAGTAGGAGAAAAACGAGCTAACTGGGTAACATCTTTGCAAGAATATGATGTTGATATTAAACCAGCTAAGATTGTTAGAGGACAAGGTTTTTGCAGACTATTAGCAGGAGCTCATAACATACCAGAAAATCAAGATTCAAATCAAGATATTCAAGTAAGTCAGATAACTGTTACAGATTTTGAATCTCAGTATGCTGATCTCATCTATTACTTGAAAAATGGGTATGCTCCTTCTAATCTCAGCTATAAGAAAAAACATGCTTTAAGGTTAAAAGCTATTAAATATGAGATCATTGATAATGTGTTATTTAGGAAAAATTATGATTCAAATTTATTAAGATGTCTTGAAAAGACTGAAGCTGAAAAGGTTTTGCAGGAGTTGCATGATGGACCAGCAGGAGGTCATTTTGGAGGTGATACCACAGCTCACAAAATAATTCATGTTGGCTATTACTGGCCTACCCTTTTTAAAGATACACATGACTATGTAAGGAAGTGCAGAATTTGCCAAACTGCAAGTGGAAGACAAAGGAAACCAGCTTTTCCTTTGCAACCAGTGAGTATTGAGCAACCATTTGAACAATGGGGGCTTGACATTATTGGTGAGATAGTACCTCATTCTTCCAAACAACACAAGTACATCCTTACTGCAACTGATTACTTTACGAAATGGGTAGAAGCAATCCCTTTGAAGGTAGCCAATTCTGATGCAATTATTGATTTCATAGATCAATTCATCATAACCAGGTTTGGTGTACCTCAAGCTCTTGTCTTTGATAATGCATCTTATTTTTCAGGAAATAGTTTAATAGAATTTGCAGTCAAAAGAGGTTTTAAATTAAAATATTCAACAAATTATTATCCACAAGGTAATGGTTTGGCTGAATCCACTAATAAAAACCTTATCAAAATCATTAAAATGACCGTTGATCAAAATCAAAAGAATTGGCACAAATCTTTAATCTTTGCATTATGGGCTGATCGTATCACTGAAAAAGCTTCAATAGGGACTTCACCTTTCAATCTGGTTTATGGAAAAGAAGCTGTGATACCATCAAATTTAACTCTTCCATCATTAGCCCTAGTACAATTTATTGAAGAAAATCCTTCTTCATCCATTCAATTGAGATATGATCAAATCCTTAAATTAGAAGAAGAAAGAGATAAAGCTAAAATTGTTCATGAAAAACATCAGCATCTTGTAAAATCTTCTTTTGATGCAAGTTCTACTGGCTCAAAAATTTTGTCAATTGGTGATCTTGTTCTAAAATGGGATAAGGCACATGAAGAAAAATGTAAGCATACCAAATTTTAGAAAATGTGGCTTGGACCATTTCAGATCATTGAAAAAATAGGCTCAAATACATTCGTGCTCCAAGATCTAACAGGTAAGAGAGAATCTCTTCCTGTAAATGGGCTTATCTTGAAGAAATTCTTTTCATAAGGAGGTAACCCCTTCTTAAATTGTACATATTCCTTTCTGCAAAGTTTTTAATTGTTTTTGCAAATAAAGGTTGTTAATAAGTCTCTAATTGACTGTTTACTTGTTAGAAAAATTCTTAGGAAGAATATTATAAATATTTATTTTGTGTAAATAAGAATTTTTAAAGAAATGATTATAGTCTTTTGATAGTTTTAAATAAGATGTTAAACTTTGAAAGATTATACCAATTATTTGCATGATCTTTTGAAAAACTTGAGGGAAATGTAAATCATTATAAGTTTATTAAGAAGAGAGAGGTTATCTATAAAAGTAAAGATTATTCAAGTCTTGGTACTCAAAAAACTCTGAAAATTGTCATCCATTGATTCTTAAGGATAAAACTATTTCACCCCATCCATTTAGGTTGTGATTTTTTAGAATGTAATTCTAAGAAATTATGTAAAATTTTAAGAGATAAGAGGTCTCATCATGAGCCGATGTACCATATTCATAAGAAGTAATGAAACTGACATTACGAATACTGCACATCAAAACAGGGTAATGACTTATAAATATAAGACAAGGGGTCTCATCACGAGCTAGCTTGTTTAGTTTAATTACAACTAGTGAATGGCATTGTTATTAACTGGCTACCAAACCAGAACAATGGTTCTTAAAAATAAAAAATAAATAAAAGACAAAAAACATGATATAATATGTCTTATGAATTTATCTTTTAAAAAGTCATAATCTTAGTTGGATGGGACAATGAATAGTTAATGGTTAAAAGGTAACCCTGTCGAAAATACGAATGTTTGCGGGTAGCAGAGGCAATACCTATGACAATAGAGTATATTATAAAACCAAACTTGGAGAAATTCACTTACTTCATTATTAATACCAATCAAAGTTTGAGATAACCCAAAATGTCAATATTCTCAAGAAACTAGAAATAAATTGTAAATAATTTTTATTCTTTTTCATAAGCTAGATTTTATTTTTGATTATCCTAGGATAGTTTTCATTATCTTTAAAAATATTTACTTACTAAAATTATAGTGTTCATTTTATTTTTTCAGAGATAATTGGTTCTTTCAGTGAATCGCCAATTTTTGTACTATACAACAACCCTCCCTTTTTCTTAATTTTAGAATAAAATTCATTTAGAAATAGGGTCCCTTTTTATTTTTATAGAAATAAAAGGCTTAGAAATAAAGATTCATTGTTTTGAAAAAGCTCATCTTTGTTTATATCCAAACAAAATAAAACATTCAAAACTTCCGATCCGATCAAATATAGAAGACCTTATCATAAAAAACAAATCAAGTTTAAAAGGCCAAATGAATAAAAATCGCAATCGGAGATCGGAGAAAACCCTTAGAGGAAATTTTATATACAAATCCAAAACCTCCGATGCGATTAGTTCGATCGCAAAACTTCAATCGCAAAGAGTTTAAGTTATCCATTCACATACTTCCGATGCGATGCGGTTCAGTCGCAATCGCATGATCGAGATACTCTTTAATAAGCCCTTTGCGGTCAAATTAAAATTCCCCGATGCGACGCGCGTTATTACAATAAACGCTTTTCAAAAGAAAATAAACATTTGTTCGTTTAAATAACAAAAACCTTTATATGGTGGACCCCACCGTCGAAAATCGGAGAAAGCTATTAACAATTCTTTTCGATTAAAACTCTCTGATTGTGATCTAAACAATCTAATCGGAAATCAGAAAATTTTTCAATCGGAATCGGCCAATCGAAGAAATCTGTATTATGATATTTATGTGCCATTTGAAAACTTTCGATGCGATTGATAAATGACATTTATTACATTCGAAAAGTCCAGAATAGGTGAATATTATAATATTTTACAAGCGCCAAATCTCCATTTGTACGTGGGTATTCAATAGCAAAATCAAATGAATATTGGTTGATGATTTCGTTTTTAATACGTGAGTGTGACCCAAAAATAACATTTACGCGCTATACAAAACCAATAAATAACGAATCATTTGTTCATAAACGTTCCGTTCAAGTTGCTTGTTTGTCACGACTGAAAGTTTATTGTTTTGCAGAGCCAAGGAACACCAAACCCTTTCATTCACAGACAAAGGGAAGTAATATCAAACACAGAAATGTCGAAGAGAGCGAGAAGAGCCAAGACCGTTGTTCCTGTTAAGTTTGTTGAGACTCCTACAGTCTCAAAAGAGAAGCCAACAAAACTGAGATTAGTTACAGATACATCATGCCAAGGGCTCGGGAAAATGACGTCGGAAGGAGTCTACAATATATTGGAGAAAGAAAACCCCAAAGTCACAGTGGAAAAGGCATCAGTTCCAGATGAAGATAGCTCAGATTCTGACTCTGAGATTACTGAAAAAACACTTGCAAATTCATTTTTGCATCGAATTGCAGCCAGAGCAAGCATCATGCCTTATTATGATGTAATTCGATGGGTCATCGATAGTGTGAAGATACAGGACAGAACGTTTGTTTCAGCTTCTGGAGTGTCTTTTGGCTCGTTTAAAGAAGAAGACATTAAGGCAATGTATCATCTTCCGGATCCGCATAAGGTGTATAACAAAGAGTTTATCAAAGAGTTCGCTGATAATAATAAAGTCCAATCTGATCCTATCAAAGATTGGAGGAAAAATCCTGAGAAGCACAGAAATGAAGCATCCGGTATGTATTCTGTAGATTCCCTCTTACCTCCGTACTGCCATGATGTGTATATTATTTGGCAATGATAATTCCGCTAGGTTTTCTATACAAATGGTCCCATTAATCTTAGCTGCTGTCAATTCCGACATTATGGACTGGGCTGTTATTCTTTCTGATAGAATGGCCAATAGAGTACTCGAGTAGAGACAAGATAAATCTGCTGGAAATTCCACTCCTTTTTTCTTTTGTTCCTATATTCTAGATGCTCTTTGTTTTAATTCCGAGTTTCCCTTGTTTGGATGGAAATGGACTCCCAAATACCCTACCCCAATTCATATATATCATAAACTTCTTTGGAAATTTCATTTCCAAGATAATGTGTATAGAATATGCCATGGTTTCCTTATCCCTGTTTTCCAAACCATTTTCAATCGCTTCCCTCCTAGATTCTCTAATAAAGCTAAAGTCAACTTATCCTCAATAGGAGATTGGTTTGGAGAGGAGAAATTTACATACATCAGGATTTTTGGTAGTATTGTGGAACCCCATGTTCTTCCTCTTATTGTTCCAGACAAACTTCTCACCCAGGAAATTTCCTATCAATTAACAGTTGAAGGAATATCTAGATCTTTAAACAACAGTAAGAAGAGAATGTGGGATCAATTCCCATTCAATTGTGGTCAGTTTACTTTAAATGACTTCAAACATGCTAAAAAGGAAGTCGCCAAAATAAAGTGTTGTAAATTTGCAACCATTCCAGGGAGACAGTATGATCCGCGACAGATAGCCTTTAATGTTACTGCTTCAGTTTCAATTGCTCGATTTGAGCATGAACCAGATGAGTTTGATGATTTTTTTGTTTCATTGAATGATTTTCCTCAAATTTATGATTTAGCCAAGTCTAAATTCCAGAAGGAGGAAATGAATAAATTTTTTTTATTCAGAAGTCAAAGATTGTTGAGAGTTCCTCTGGACCAACTAAGAATTCCAATACAAGGGTCAGAGACAGAAGGTACATCTGGCAAAACGCCAGGAGAAACATCTACCGGTAAAGTCATTACACAATCGGCTGTTAACCAGCCAAATGTACATACTGCAAAGGTGGGCACCGATGGCAAACCTGAGACTCAGAAAGGGAATACTGATGGTAATTCCGATCAAAATACTGATCAACAGTCCACTGCTCAAACAATAGAAAAATGCACAAGTACTGATACTAATGTGCATAATAAAAAAGGAGGATCGGATAGCAAAACCATTGAGAAGAAAACAGATACAGGGAAAGGAGACATGCAATCGGGAGGAAAAGAAACTACTAAGAAGATTATAGACTCTGCTGATCTTAATGTTTCTTCTCAGTTATTGAAACAATATGATCAATTCGCTCAGCAATTGGGACTACAAGATAAAGATAAAGAGCAAGTAGAGAAGGATGTTGAAATAATTCCTGAACATCCTACAGGGCAGATTGTATTGAAGATCGAGGAGATCCCTCCTTTAGATGTATTTTACAGCCCTAAACATAAGGTTGTTGTTAGAAGACAAAGAAAAAGAAGGAAGATGGATCAGGACATGTTTTCTACTCCACAGGAAGAATTCATGAATATTGTTTACAAGAATACTGAAGTGAATCCTTCTGAGGATCTCAATAAATTGTCCCAATATGCAGGAGCTTATAGTGCTGCGACAGTTGATAAAGCTGTAGAAGTTTCTCAGATGATGACTCAGAAAGATCTCCATATAGCTTCACTTGAAGAGAAAGCTAAGGAAAGTCAGCAAAATATTACTCAATTGCAACAACAACTACAAGATCAAGAACTCAGGTCCAAAGAGTTAGAAGAACATCTTGCCCAAGAAAAGAAGAAATTTGATGAGCAGGTCTTAGGCAAACAACAACAATTGAATGAAGAAATTTCCAGGTTACAAGGTTTGTTACAAAATGAGAAGAATGCGAAGATTGTACTAGAAAAGGAGTTTCAAACAGCTTTAGATAGGTTCAAATATTTCCCTAAGTTAAGTGAATTCAAATCGGAAGCTCTTGAAGCTAATAAACTGCTCTCTCAACAATTGAATTAATTTTGTGCAAAACTGTCACAGGCAGAACCATTTTGTGATATTACCTCATCCTTGATCCAGAACATTATTACTCTGAGACAAGAAGTTGATGATGCTGATGAAAATATTTCTGAATTTCTTACTTGGCAAGATACAGAAAAAGGAAGAGAAGCTAATCTTCCTAGGATAGAAGAAAGACATAAAGAAATCTTGTTTACAGAATGGGAACATCAGATAATGAAAGCAGAGAGAGCAATATCAAGAGCTAGGAGCATGATGAGTAATATCACGCAATTTATAAATGACAGTTTGTATTCAATCAATCTCATTTCAGACTGTGTTCCTGGCAGTTTGCCTAAAGTGAAAGAAACTGAAAACAGATGGAAAGAAGAAATGATCAATAAAAGTCAACAAATTGATAAACTTCAAGCAATATCTTGGGACAGTATGTGGACTCATTTAATTAAGCCAAACAATCAACAAATGGCTATTAAATTCCTTTCAAATGCTGTCGATTGTTTAATTCCAGAATTTTCCAATGCCACCTACGCTGGACAGTTGCATTCCGAGATGAGTCATCCACCGAGGCTCCAAGATATGCTGAAGATTTGCAACTTGGCTACAACAAGCGAGAAAAGCAATGAATCAGTTTCATTTAAGATAGCATTTCTGTTTTTAATTTGATAGATTGTAGCAGTAGTAGTAGGATTTTGTTATGTAATTTCTTATTTAAATCCCTCTCATGCATTTAGAGAAGGATCCGGAGTTGTAATATTTTTTGGACTTGGAGCTTACATTTCTGTACTCCATTCCCTCTTATATTTTATAAAGGATCACATCTGGTGATTTTGTGCTGAAATTATCTTCGAAGTATTGCATTTCTGTACCTTTGGATTTGATTTTACATCGGAGTTACTGGATTAGAATATCATATTTCATTTGACAGTCTTCAAGATCAATGAGGTATTTCTATCTGTTCATTGTTGATTTTCTTTGTTATATGATATTCGCTTGAAAATTTGCTATCATTTATATATATGGTTTTCATAACTTTTCTTTTTATATATCATTTCTAAGTATAATTGAAATGTTATCTTTCATAAGCATATATAGATGGTATACAATGATGAATGCAATATGCTAATATAACTCTGTTTAATTTCTTAAACATAGTTATTTTTATTCGTTTCTGCACATTTCAATTTAAATAATAATACATTTTCATGGTTATTGTTAAATTGGGACAATCTTAAATTGTATTCACATATAACTACCCGGGTTAGTGTTAGAATTTCTTTATCAGCATTTAGTTTAATTAGATAGTTTTATTTCAGTCAATTTAGTCCCATTTTTACTCATCCAAATCAACCCCTCACCAACCCATTTAGTTATAAGGAAACTGGTCCTTTAAATCCAGTCGGAGCCACCATACCAAACGGAAAAGGAGCTGTCCTAAGGTCCCGACCGGTTGGTTTTCCCCAATTTTTGAAGCAGAGATTTTCTAGGCTTCAACAGAAGGTAAGAGATGTAAGTGAGCGATTGGTGGATGGAGCCATCTACTACCAAGATATGATCTTCTTGACTTGGGTCTCCTAGCACAAGAATAAGGCTTTACCATGCATCATGTGGGGTTTTTCTCTCCACCAACATTGATTTCATGAGTGCATATCATACTATCATGGAGAGATTCAGTTGGAAAGGCTTCCAAGAGGAGATGCACCATCATATTAGGAGAAGCATGGATTGTTTGGAGATTGAGGAGAGACATAACTCCTTGGTAGAGTTATCACAACCACTTCCTTTATCATTGGGAATGAGGGTAGGCCTAGCTATGCGCCATTTCAACAGCTTGTTCAAGGTACATGGTAAGGATTGCGTTTATGTGCATAATGATTCACTAACCATGTACTTGAATTTCCTTGTCATCCATGTACAATTCATTGCTCCAATAGGGGGCACCTTTCCCTATAGAATTCTTGGTTCATTTGGGGCCATAAGCAGTGATGAGGATGGCCACTCCCTAGGAGATTTTGGAGAGTTGATATCTCACTTGGGGTGTACTCAGTTGACACCATACATCATTCACCTTCTCCTAGCATGTGAGAGGATTAGGGCATCAATAAAGTGGTTGGGAAACCACTCATAATACCATACTTTGATGCAGTTAGGAGTAAAACTACGCTAGTTGCACTTAAGGGACCATTATCCTTCTCCGGTATTTCATATGGCAGCTTGAGTATCTTTGATTTTGATCCCATATGTTGACGATGTTATTGTCATTATTGTGGGCATGATTGGAGGGGGCACACATGGATTTAATGCGCCCATTTTGAGTGATATTCTCCACATTTATTATGCTTCATGCTGCAGGGAGAACATTGGGAAACCCATGATTACTACATTAGACCTTTTGTTTCCTTATGAGACAATCCATTTTCATCTCATGAGTACTTGGGAGGATAATTTCATGGATTGATTGATTGGGGGACACTTGGTTCATGAGGAGAGCCTATCACTTGGAGGTGTCACAATATAAGGAGGAAAAGAGTTGCAACACACACATTTACAGTTTCTTGAGGACAAGCAATATTTGAGGACTATAATATTCCCAATTAGATTTTAGATAGTTGATATGTTAATTTGTTTTTTTTCTTCTTAGTTAGAAGAGTAAGACGGTAGGGACACCGATAATTCTCCTTCGTAGGAATAAAATAACTCCAAATGTGAATGGAGGTCATCTAAGTAGCTATATTAAAGACCCTTATGTGTGAATAGGGGATGGAGCATGTAGAATTTGTCAACTTTGACCAAATCAACAACGTTAGTATAGAGGGAGTGGACATTCATTAAAGGACAGTACAGTTTTGGAGCAAGATTCCATGCATGGAAGTAGTGGATTTAATGAGTGGGGCCAAGGGTGAGGAATCTCACCAAGAAGATAAGGAAGGGGATTGCAGCCATAAAAGGCATGATTGATTATTATTTTGTTTATGGTTTGTTATGACTTGTTTCTCCCTTTAGCTATTTAGCAGAGACTGCAGTGTTGTTTAGCATAAGGGTGTTCCTGAGCGGGAATCCCAACTTCATCCTCGGGGGACTTCGAGTGCCCACTCAGGAGAAGTTATTGGGCTACATTTCCATATTTTGGCATTAGGTCAAGCTACAAATTTCTTGTACATCGTAGTTTCTACTTAGGGTTGTGCTGTGTTGCTGGGTGTAGTAGTGGGTGATTGGATTAGGCCATTTTTGAGCTAGTTTTTCAGTGGAGGAATAATTCCTTCAATTGGGAGGTCAATAATGAGGTTCGTTGGGAATTATTTCAGCATTTGGTAGCAGGCCAAGTTATTATTATCCCCTACAGTGCAGTTTCAGTCTTGGATTGCATTATTTTAGGGAGGAGTTGTAGGGGTGGTTTCAATGCACCATTTGGGGAGATAGATTTCCAGTGAAGGGATCAGCCTTTCATTTTGAGAGTCTATTGGGAGAAGGCTTAATTATATGCTACATCATATCGGCCATATCTTCCCATCTATTCAGTTGTAGTGAATCTTCAGCCATAGGGCTACAATTCACATTTGTATTTTCCTGTATTTTCCGTAAACCCTCTTGGGTTGTCATGGAAAGGTGATATATAGCCTAGATCTTCATGTCTATCATCTCTTGAGGCATATATCAATAGTTTTATATCATTGTATGCTTCCATACTATAGCTATGTTCATTTTTACTATGTTGTAGTAGCTCTCTTACATTTTGTATATTAGCGGCATCTCACTTTGAGAGGGTTTGATCATTGGAGACTTGTTTTATTATTTTGTATGATTTGTGCCTCAATATATTGCACATATTTAACGCTGCTATGATTAATAAAATGGAACCATATTGGTCTCATATCTTAATGTAATGTTTTTCACTGCTATTTCCATTATTTTCTTCAATATTTCTTCTTTTCCTATTTTGGAATATTACATCTTGTTAAAGCATAAAAAAGCATAATAATTCATGAAAATTTATTTATGAATCTACGAGAGTACCCTGCATATCCAAGGAAACTGCGTACCTCTGCCTGAGTGCTTGGTGTGTGTAGTAAAATAATTACCTCTACTTTTATTGGGTGTACCTATATTCCAGTTTCCGAGATGTAGCGTCCTCCGATTACGCCTTCTTTCATCATCATGTGAAATTTTTTGTTACTTAAACATAACCTGGTAGCGATGCATCGTTCCAAAAATTTCGCTTAATTTTGTAGTTCTTAATCGAAATATTCCCCATATGGGGTGAATTCATCCATGTAGACTTCAATTCCTTCGTTTATCATATCAGAAAAAATATTGAGTATGGTCCTCTAGAATGTAGCTGGGGCACTGCATAATAAAAAAGGTAACACTATGTAAGAAAAAATACCCCATGGGCATGTAAAGGTAGTTTTTTCTTGATCTTCAGGGGCAATTTGAATCTGATTATAGCCACTTAAGCCATCAAGAAAAGAGAAGAATCGTTTCCATGCTAGTGTATCGACAACTTGATCAATGAATGGGAGAGGGAAGTGGTATTTCTGCGTGGATTTGTTCAATTACCTATAATCCACACACATTATCCACTTCCCATTCTTTTTGGAGAAACCACCAACGGAGAGACCCACTTACTGTTCGAAATGGGATAAATGAAATTCAAATCTAGCAACTTCTGTAATGCTTCTCTTACGATATCCTTGAGGTGTGGATTTAATATTCGTTAAGGTTGCTGGATAGAGAGAGCATCCTTCATGGTGTAAATGTGATGTGTACACAATTGGGGATCTATGTTTTTCATGTCTAGGTAATCCCAAGAAAAAACCCCTTTATATTTTTGTAGAATCTGAATGAGATTTTGTTGTTGGTCACTGTCCAAATTATCATTGATGTTGAAAATATTGACTCGTTCAATCTCAAAAGGCCTGCTATTATGAACAGAAGTTGTAGGTATGTGTTGGTCATCAACATCTTTCAAAGGGTCTTCCTAGGCTTCATTGTCAAGAATTTCTTTCAACATTTGACACTTCACATTGTTCTCAGTAGTTGATAGGTTTATAAAATCATTAATTACATTATATTCCATCTAATTTTTGAACTGAAGTGCTTATGCTACTGTAAGAGGTGAACAAATGTTTTCTTCCAGGTATGTAGGTGGATGTTTATGAGTTTAAAGGGTGGGATGACTTGGATTAGCAGGGCGATCTAAAACACAATTTTTTTACAGAATTCCCATTTATAATGGTCATGCTACTAGTACAATAGCCTATTTAAGCATCTACTGTTGCTAACCAAGGTCGTCCAAAAATGAAAGGGTGTCCATCTAATCGGCTTCTTGGGTTAATAAATAAAAAATCGACTGGGTATTCTCATGAGTCAACAGAAACCATGATATCTTGTAAGGTTCCTTCTAGTTTAACGACTGAACTATCTGCAAGTTCCAGCAAGGTGGTGGTTGGTTCTAGGGCTGTGATACCATGTGTTTCGCAGGTTTCTTTTGTGATAATGTTAATGGATGCACCTAAATAAACTAGTGTATTTGGAGACGAGTGGTCATATATTTGAACTATTACTATGGGAATTCCTGGATCTTCATATTTGATTGGTGTTTCCCTTCCTAAAAAGAGATCAGACAGGGTTTTGACAACATGGATAGTTCGTGAAATTTTTTTTTTCTTCACAGGCTTTTTCACACACAATTCTTTAATCATTTTCGCATAAATGGGAATGTATTCAATATCCCGGAGGAGAGGAATTTTAATACAAAAAAATTTAAGTTTCCCTAAGAGATCAAAGTTTGGATAAACAATTATTTTAGGTATTACTAATCTTTCAGGGAATGGAGGAGAAGTGATGACAAATTTTTCAGGATCTTGCTGCTCGATTGTCTCTTCTCCTTGTTTTATTTTTGTATGAGTCATAGTCGAGGATTTATTTATGATAGGTGCATCTGTCTCATATTTTTTGTTTAATTTTATTTTCCTCAGGGATGATGATGTGTCTCGATATTAGCCTAAGTTCACTGCATTCCATCAATTTTATTTCTGAATATGAATTTTGAAAAATTTGTATCAGTTGAACTGGTTTGTTATTAGAATTTGGTTTCGCTTGGGCTAGCAGTTTTGGGTGCATAAGAGGCTGAGGATTTTGCTGCAAGGGCTACGGAGATGGTAAATTCAACTGAGGTTGAGGACCCATCCCCATAGGTGGATTAGCTATTCCCAGGGGTCACTGTCAGTTTGAAGACCAGTTCAAATTTTTTGACGTGGAGGTAACCCACAAGGATGGGTACGGATTTATTTGCCAAAAATTGGTAGAATTTGGCCAACCAATTTTTGGAAAAGGTTGGCTTAGCCAGGGTGAGATAGGAAATGATTGATATTTCCAAGTGGAGAAAGGTGATTGGCCTTCACATGTTGTTCAAGAATTTGATGTTGATTAAATGATGTTGAATAAAAGAAAAAAGAAGGATCAGGTGATTTGCCTGTGGGTCGCTTTTTCCACTGTCGACATTGGCCTATCAAGTATACCAGTTCTGTCTCTTCTTCTACTTCTTTAAAAACTTCCTTTAATCCCAGAAGTGATGGACACTGTTTTGTGGCATGGTACTTAATGTAGATGGTGCAGGTCTAGATCATGTCTAGCGACCATTCCCTCTTACTGTGTTTCTTTTGGAAGCGTGGCCATAAAATAGCTACATTTTGTTATGCTATAGCTTGTTTTTGTTCGGCTTGCAAGATGTCCAACTCTGTTGTGAGGGTGCCCAAGATATCGGTTTTGAAGTATTCTAGGAAATTATTGATTTCTGTCCAGGTTAGGCTGCCGCAAGCAGCTTTATTATATCTGGTGGTAGTATCTCATCCAGTTGGTCTAACATGCGTACTAACTTGAGAGCACCTAATACATAACTGAATAATGTCATCATAATTTCCCTGCTAAATATCTCCCTTCCCCCTTAGATTTAATGTTTCTATCCATTCATCCTTCATTCCTTTTATCATGGTTACTTTCAAAACATCTTTGGATAATGCAGCATAAGGATATCGTTGTAAATTATATTGAAATCGTTCAACATATTCTTCTAAATTTTCATTATCTTTTGTATTCATGTTATAGATTTCATCTTTCAGTTCTCTAGTTCTACAGTAGTCTTGGTATTTAGTCAGAAAACATGTTTTCATTTCATCCTAGGAGTTAATATTTCTGCCACCAAGCCCCATAAACCATTGCAAGGCTTCTCCCTTTAATGTAGAAGGGAATAGTTTGATCTTTTGAGGATCAGTGGTAGAATCATACCCCCTACATAAAACATCAAATTTGAACAGTAAATCATTAGGACCTTCCAAGGTTAAACCGTGGAAAGTACAGATGCTCTTCAAGGGAATGGCTTTCATAGGAGCATTATAAACTGGGTTGACGATGGGATATTTCAACATCGATTTTTGTCCCCGGGGTTGATTATGCATAATCTGATCAAAGATGTGCCAATAACCATTAGGAATTTCCTAGTTTGGAAAGTCAATTTGGACAAAACCCGTAGACATATTTGGAAGGGGTCTTATAGTACTACCTTCATCTGGGATATGAGGTATCCTTTCTTCAACTGATATCTTATGAGATTTAGGTCCTGGAGACTATAGATTTAATTTTGCAGCACCACTAGTTTCTCCCTCCCCTTCTTGCAGATTGCACAAATTTCCCTATTGTGAAGATTCATAATGAAAATTTTCTATATCCTAAAATCTTTGTTCAGACCCTTTGGTTTTGCTATCGATCTCGATGGGAGCTGTAGATGGTGAGCCTGCTTCATGAGGGATTACAGTAGAGCTTTTTTCGGGTGTCGTCCAAGGTCCTACTAACACATGATATTCCAATTTTCTTATGATTTCGTCTATAAAGGTTGATCTTCCAAGGGTAACCGGTCCCTTTGTATTGGTGGATTTTGGAGGCGGATTTGAATCTATTATTTCCTTTTTATTCCTAGTCATTCATAAAAAAAACATCTACTTCTATCTACTCTATGTGCATTTGCTAGAAAGCGAGCTTTGAGCAAGTGCTTTACTTGCGGGTATGCAGGTTCTTACCTCTCATTTTCAATACCCAAATCCTTCACAACAATAAACTCCAATTCAAAATAAGGAAATAAATATTTAACACTCTCCTCGGAAATGGCACCAAAATTTTGGTGCAAAATGGTGACTTATGAAAATCAATCCTAATGCCTACATTAATCATCAACTAGGGATTCGTCTATTTATTTCAAGAGTGTTGGAACTATGTGTGCAGAGTGAAATTAGAATCTATCTAAGAATAGATGGTGCTAAATCGTTGTAATAACTGCTTTTTGTAATTCTCAAAGTTCAATCAAAATAAAATCTTAAAGAAATTACGAACTATGAATCTTAATTTAAATTCAATTAACTTATAAAGAAACTAAATCTAATTTATGAAATAGATAATTCACACTCAAATAATTATTGCATTAACAATTATCTACCGAAATCAAAGATTACAGAAATGAACAACAATCTAGTATTCATGCTTCCAATCTGAAAATGACAATAGCTTATTATTCTAGATTCCCAATAATCATTACTTAGAAGAAGCATAAATAAATTGAAGTGATTAAAATAATCTAATGGACTGAATGAAAAATAACACGGAAGCATAAAAGTAACAACGGTTGAGATTTATCTCACAACAAAAGCAAATCGTAAAATCTATAGTCACAATAGTTGAATCAAGTAAAATTCTATGAAGTAACATAAATAAAATAAAGGAATACTTACTAAAAGGAAAACAAATGCATATGGCATAGAAAATTAGTTGATCTCCTAATGACTCGGCCCAAGATCCCCATAAGTCATTGCCGAAAAACACTTATAATGCGATTACGAAGGAAACTTTGTATTTTTCATTCAATTCAATAATAACGATACAAAATCACCACAATATAATCACTCTATCTCAAGAATAATTTTCATAATAAATTACATCTTTCGGGTTAAAATTCCCATTCTATTTCACCTATTGGTTTTTTATAATCTAAAACAAAAACAAACGGATGAGAGCGAATACTCAGGATCAAGAGACCCAAAGGATTTCGCAATTGTCGATCATATTGTTTTATAAAATAAACTCGATCCTCCTAGTCTTCTGCTAGCCTATATGAAAAGGAAATGGTATTATTTTCCTTTCTTGGCTGTTGGTGTCCAATCGTTTGAACAATATTTGTCCCATTCGATTTCCTACAAACAAAAAGCAAGCAGAAGTTAGTTTTCATGCCAGAATCACAACATTTTTGGATGGTTGGTATTTTCAATTTTTCATGATATTTTCTTCTAAATTTATTATAAAAATGGAGATAAGTACATAAAATTCAATAATAAATCAAACTAATATGAAGATAAGACATACCTTTTTCATGGCCCAACATAGCGCCAAAATGTTGGTGCAAAAAGGTGACTTATGAAAATCAATCCTAATGCCTACATTAATTATCAACCAATGATTTGTCTATTTGTTTCAAGAGTGTTGGCACTGTGTGTGTGTAAAGTGAAATCGTAATCTATCTAAAAATATATGGTGCTAAATCGTTGTAATAATTTCTTTTCTAATTCTCAAAGTTCAATGAAAAACAAATCTTAAAGAAATTACAAACTATAAATCTTAATTTAACTTCAATTAACTTATAAAGAAACTGAATCAATTTATGAACTACAAAAATCATACTCAAAGAATTGTTTCTTTAAAATTATCAACTAAAATGAAAGATTACCGAAATGAATAGAAATCCAATTTTCATGCTTCTAATTTGAAAATGAAAATAAATAATTATTCTAGATTTCCAATAATCATTACTTATAATAAGCTGCAATCAATTGCAATTATTAAACCAATCTAATGGACTCAATAAAGAATAACACGCAATCATAAAAGTGACATCAGCTGAGATTTATCTCACAGCAAAAGCAAATCGTAAGATCTATAGTGAAATTAGTTGAATCAAGTATAATTCTATGAAATAACATAAGTAACAAAAAGGAATAATTATAAAAAGGAAAAAAAATGCATATGACATAGAAAAGTAGTAGATATCCTAGTGATTGGGCCCAAGATCCCCAGAAATCACTCCCAAAAAACACTCAGAATGTGGTTATGATGGAAACTCTGTCTTTTCCATTGAATTCAATAATAACGATTCAACATCCCCACAATGTAATTACTTTGTCTCAAGAATACTTGTCATAATATAAATTATAGCTTCCACGATAAAATTCACGTTATATTTATCTTATTGGCTTTTTATAACCTAAAAGGAAAACAAATGGATGAGAGTGACTCCTCATGGTCAAGAGATCTTGAGGATTTCTCAACTGTCGGTTAGATTGTTTTATAAAATAAAATCGATCCTCCTAGTATTCCGCTGGCCTGTATGATCAAGACATGGTCTTCTTTTCCTTTCTTGGTCATTTTTGTCCCATAATTTGAACAACAGTTGTCCCATTTGGTTTCCTACACACAACAAGAAAGAATAAGTTAGTTTTCATGCTAGAATCGCACAATTGGTGTATGGATGGTCTTTTCCACTTTTCATGATCATTTCTTCTAAATTTATTTAAAAAATGGAGATAAGTACATAAAATTTAATGATAAATAAAACTAATATGAAGATAAAACATACCTTTTTCATGGCCCAACAAAAGGATTGATAAGAATATTTTTGAGTTTATTTCTTGGCAAGAATTTGAGGAAGGGATGAAGGTTGACCTCCCAAAGATTGAAAAATATCATAAGGATATTTTATTCAAATATTTGGAGATGAAATTAAAACAAGCAGAGAAAGTGACATCAAAGGTAGCCAATGTAGTAAACAAAATCATTGAGTCTCTCAATAAATAGCTTTAGAATGCCAAACTTATTACAGAATGTACAGCTGTAGCAATTCCAAAGGTCAAGCTATTAGAGAAGGATTTTAAGGAAAGAGCTGAGAAATAGGCATAAAAATTAAACAAATAACTAAATTGGATCAAGAAAATTGTTGGAATTTCTTGACCAGACCACATAACCAGTGCATGACTCTACGATCCTTAACTGATTCCACGAGAAAGGCATTGCAAACACTTTCAAATGTCTTATTCAAAGTAAAAGTGAGATCCGGGATCACTCAACCAACTCAACTGAAGCCAATGATGGATATTTCCCAACTGAAAGACCAAGTAACAAAAGAAAATAAACCCAACTAAGTAGTCTTGTCACTTTTAATTTCTATATTATAGTTTAGTTTACTTATTATGAGGAAGGTTGTTTGAAACCTCCTCATATTTTTTTGTAATAATATATTTTTACATCTTTTGTTTAGTATTTAAACCCCTCTCATACATTTAGAGAAGGGTCTAGAATTTTGTCCAAAAACAATTTGTGAAATCTTGCATTTCTGTATTTTTGTGAATGCTTCTGATAAAATATATGGAACAGGATCCACGTTTTTGGAAAATTGGAGTATTCTTTACTAAAATTTCACTTTTTTACTCTTAAAGTATATTTTTATTGAGAAGAAGCAGGCCAATATTATGGATTTCATGAGAATAAATTATCATATATAGTACTATTATCTTTATTATTAAGTCTTTATTGTGAGTTTACATTAATTTCTCTTTATATTGTGATATGTATGCAGTTTTATTTACATTTTATCATTCATGTATTGAACCCTTAGTTAAACTGAGAAGGGGGGGGGGGGTGAATCAGTTTAACACATTCATGGACTTTTAAAACTTTTTCATTAACACTTGTTTACACCTTCATTTCGTGTTAAACTTAACATGTGAGTAATCTTAGAATGTGAGCAGAAAGCATTAATATAAAGTAACAGTAGACTTAATATGAGAGCAACAAGTATTAAGCAGATGATATAAACTAGATCAACACATAAACATCATGCACAGAAACACCAGAAATAAGTGGAAACCCATAAAGGGAGAAAACCACATCGTATTATTGTTGTGATGCAAAGGAAAGCTCCAACTCCCTCTCACCACTGATTTCTGAACCAACATCGCAGGCTCCTCTGGTCCTGGCTTCACAAGCACAGAGCTCAATCCTGTTTATGTGGCACCAACCTACAGGCTCCAAACTCGATCGGCTACAGCGGCATTTCATCGAGCTACAACTTGATGTGACACCAACTCCCATCTATTTCTCCAGGCACCAACCTATGGGAGGCTCCAACCTCAGTCAACTACAACTGACATCTATCAAGCTACAACTTGATAGGGAAGCTCCAACTTCCTTACTCTTTCAAAAGGAAAACACTTGCTGATTTACCTTGGATATCAGCTCTGTTCTGTATCATCTTCACTGTTGTGCATCAATCTTCATATTTGCCTTATATCATTTCTGCATCTTCTCAGATTCACTATCAGCTCCTCCTTTTCTTCTCAACTCCTCCTTCTTCTCTGCCTCACTGCTTCATTTCTGCATTCTCTAACTTTTCACAACATCTTTTTCTTCTCCTCCTTCTTCTTCTCTTCTCTTTCTCAATTCCATACTATGCATTCTCTATGCTCACTCTCTCTCACCTCTTGCAGCTTTCTTATTTTCTTCAACTCTCTTCAATTCTGCTACACACTCTCTTCTTCTCTCACTTTGTTTTCGTCAATTTTCACCCCTTGGATATTACCCTATTTTATACAAAATAGCTTCATGGTTGTTTGTATTCTACTGGGAATTCGAAATGGACAACCATGTCTCTTTGCCTTTTGCCTTCTCATCTCTTTTATCCGCTCATTCAGAAAACATAACTATAGGTACCAATTTATCATTACAATGGGATATTTTTTCTCTTCCGGAGACTTGCCAATGCATCACAACAATATAAATCAATTAAAACATTTACATTTCACCTTTTCGGTTACATAAAAACAATTTCACTCAGCCCATTTTCTGGCCTTTGGCTTTGCTAGTTTTGTCTTTTTCTGCTACTGTTAAGAAACTGTTCTGCATAATCTATTTACTGCTACTATGTGCACCTATGCATGTACACCTGACAAGTTCATTCCTGTGCATATTCCTGTTCACCGTGATTGTGTGTCTATTGAATAGATATAGCTGCGTTACAATACATATAACTACTAACTTTAAATCTGGGAAAATTCCAACGCTTTGGTTTCCTTTACTGGCAGTTTAAATAACTGAATGCAGAGGCTTTAATATTTCCATGGTTATAAAACCAATATATGCCCTCTATGCAAGGTTCTCTCCTTCTATTATTTCAAGCAATTAACATTCATTCTATGCATTATTATTTTGATATTTGAACCTTATTATCAACCCTTTTATATAATTCTCTATGACATATCCACCATCAAGCACACCAGTCTAGTTATTTCTTTTCTCTATTGAAACCTGACCGATTTAACTTTTGAATAAATCACTTAATTGAATAACTCGGGCCCACAGGGTTATTCAACGCATATCACAATTCTTCATAGTATATGTTGGTCTGTACATAATAAACCAACAATAAATCTTCGCTTTTCACATATGTTAACATATACGAAACCTTCAACAGCCGATGTGATTAATCACAATTGAATTCTTCCGATTGCGATCAAATGCTGATGCGATGAATCCCTTTTCCAGAGTTTTTCGATTGCGATTGATCACAATCGCAAACTTTATTAACCTGTTCCGATATGTTAGCTTGTTTCGATTGCGATTGCTCCGATCTTGCTCTGATTGTGATTACTCCAATCCTACTCCGATTGTGATTACTCTGATCCGATCCGATGCGATCACTCCGATTGCGATTAATCGCAATCGCAAATTTTAGTTGCAATTTCCACCGCCCTGCTTTCACTCCAATGCGATTGACCACTGTTTACTAGAACTCAACCATATATGAATCATAGTTTATAATCCCATTGGGTCCGGAACTCAATGACAATCGCAATTTTCATTTGCATGTTCTGATGTTCTTATGCTCCGATGTTTCGATGCGATCACTCTGATCTGATGCGATGTGATTACTCTGATTGCGATTAATCGCAATCGCAACTTTTAGTTGCATCTTCCGATATTCCTATGCTTCGATTCTCTGATGCGATTAGGCCAGAATTCAAACACATATTAATCATGATTTATAAAATCATCGGGTTTGGGCTTTCATCGCAATCGCAACTCTTTGTTTACATGTTCCACAGCACAGTTTTTCTCCGATGTGATTGGGAAAGGGTCCCACCTTATGGTACTTTGGTTCGTTGGATATCGCGCTATATGTATATGCTTTGGACCTTTATATGTGTAAGGTGCATCATATGTGTTGAGCCCCAAATATGTTCTTCTCACTCACCACATTCCACTTCATTTTCTTTGTCCCTCATCAATTACAGGCTTAAATGATCAATAAGATTAATTAAAATTTCTTTAATAATTTATATAATGGCTAAATTGCTATGTTTTCATGATTTTGTTGGTGTAGTAATTTTGACTAAGACTCAGCTACAGAATACAGAGAATATAGGCATTTCATAGCCAGTTGTCTGTTCTGCAGCCATCCTCATGTTTATGTAGGTTACATGTGTCACTGCAAAGGATAAGGCATATGGGTGAAATCCACAACACCTCCACATCATCTCTTGCTCCCCACGAAGTCTGAGTTAAAGTATCAAAGCGGTTATGAACGTAGAAGAGAAGCAGTTTCCTATCAAAACACGGACTCTACAGATGTCTGCAGTTAAGCACAAGACTGTTAATAAGAGTTTTAATTTGATTAGAAGTGGGAGAGACATTTATCACCGTTTTTCTCAAAGAGTAGTTATGTAACTTCATTATAAGTATGACTCGGGAGACCGAGAAACTGTTGGTTAGATTTTGTTTTGTTGCTAGATTTCGGAAGGCCGTAAATACTCTGTTTTGAAGAATTTCTCCTTTAATGAAAGAGACATCATTTTATTGCACGAGCTGAGTCAATCTTGAGTAGATCCGCGTGCTGATCTGGTGGTAGAGGGCCCCTACGCCCGTGAAGCATTATGCATTTGGTTTAGATAAGTATCCGTAGCTTTGTTTCATTCTCAATTTAAATAGTTTTCTGAACTTTGCTTACATTGGATACTACATTTTAGCTTTGTTCTCATGAAGTATTCCAAAATATCACTAATCCGGAATGAGGCATAATTGTAGCAATTTATAACTTTACGTTTTTGTGTTCAATTACAATTATTTGTTACAGCTAGTCCTATTCTCATTAATCTCTTCCAAAATATCACTAACTCTGGATAAGACTTAGTTGTGGTGTTTTAGTTTAACTGCGTACTGTTATGTTTCTATGCCCATTTGCACTGAATGATACATCCAGACTTGTTTGTACAAACTATTCCAAAATATCACTCATCTTGAAGAAGACAGGCCTGTAGTATTTCATAGAATTAGTTGCATTTTGGTTCAGTTGAAATACTCTGGAGGTAGATGTCATTCTAGTTTAATTCTGTCACTATATTTCAAGCTTGATAATGGTACTCTAGTTTAACTCTATTCACTATATTAGTATCATTCTAGTTCAGTTCCAATTCATTTCAAGTTAGATAATAGCACTCTAGTTTAGTCTTAGTTCACTGTATTAGCATTCTAGTTTAGTTGTTATCCATTTCATTTTGAATTTTATTAGTTGTTAAATTTAGATACCACGGTCTTCATTATATACAAAACTTCTTTTGTTCTAACTTCATATTAATACATCATCAGCTGGACAGAAGCTAGTAATATCAGTTTAAGGCCTTGAGTATTTTGCAACCTTTTTACAATTTCACAAACAAGCCTTTTCTCAAAGACTATTCTAAAAATAAATCTTTAACTTTTGAATGAGGCCTAGTGGTGCTAAATTGAGTTGCAGAATAGAATTAGAAGTTAGTTTAGAGTAGAAATATTATTGTGCTACAAATGTTATTTTCCAATTATGTTCCAATGAACCTTTAACCATGGATGAGATGTTGTAACATTGTAAGTTGATTTTTGACTTAGGAAAACCTCAATTGCACTAAAAAATTATCCTTTTCTCAAGCTATTCCAACATATCTCTAAATGAATGAATTGGACGAGTTCATGATATGGGTTACTGAGTTCATGTTTTGATTTGTTTCTTTGCTATGATTCCTTATCAAGCTTTGCATTTTTTGTCCTTTAGTGCACACCTAGTTTAGAATAGTTTCAATCTGTTTTAGTGTAAACTTCCTAGCTCTTTTTCAACATAAAAACCATAAAACCAAAAACATCATAAAAACACTAAACACAACGTAGTGAGAAAAAAATACCTAGGCACATACAGTGCACCACACTTCAGCAGTTTACTAGCCCTGGTTGAAAATTAATGAACTCAATTTAGGAACACTAAGTTGAGCACAACATTTTGGTGCCATTGCCGGGGAAGTGTAATTAGGTAGCCTTGTTTGTTATCACCCAAAAACAATGATATGCGTAGAGAAAGAGACTCAAGGGGTAGATTCATAAGAAGCAGAAGCTTGATTCCTAGAACACCACTTGTTTCACCAAGACGTAGAGCCAGCACACCTCCAACTCAAACCCACATTCCATCCTTTACTGATCCTAGACTTCCAGAGAACTTAAGATCATATTTTCCATTAGAAAGACCTTCCACTTTACCCACTGAACCTATCTTAGAAGGAGATTCAGGAACCCCTGCTAGGGACATAAACTTTTCAACTTTTACAGAAGAATCAACTATGGCAGAAGAAGGGGGAGGAGTTTTTAATGGAGAACACACACTATTTGGAGGGGGTAGAGGTAGAGGTAGAGGAGAAGGAGCTAGAGGTGTAGAAGGAGAAGGAGGCAGAGGAAGAGGTAGAAGAGAGATGGGAAGCTCTTTTGGGTTTCCTATAGTAGATGAAGAAACCAATACAACTATGAAAAACATTTCACACTTTTTCCTTCCAAACTTTTATGGACTTAAAACTGAAGATCCTGAAACCTTCCTATTTGAATTTGAAGTCTTGTGTAGAACCTATGACTACTTACAAGATACTCAAAAACTTAAACTATTTCCTTCAACATTGAAAGGGGCAGCATTGAAGTGGTTTATGAGTTTGATCAACAGTTCTATTAGGACATGGGAAGACATGAAACAAGCATTTATAGAGAGGTATTTGGATTATTGTATGCCAGTCAACCATAAGGAGGAAGTTTTTAAGATGCTACAAAAATAAGATGAAAACTTGGAAGATTTTTTGGAGAGATTTCATTACAACATCAAAAGAGAAAAAATGGAAAACTTAGACCAAGACACCTTAAAAGCTCTCTTGTTGAAAAAAATTAGGGATGAATGGTTAGATATCCTTAACATGATGGGAAAAGGAGATATATCTCAGCTCACATTACCTGAAATAGTTGAATTATGTATCAACCTTTCAAGAGGGAAATCTAAAACTGTAAAAGGACCAAGGGACCCTGCTCTTGCAAGGGCAAGTAAGTCTGCTTCTGGGACAGTAAGTAGGGAAAAAATAGTACATATGCTTGATGAGTTCAAATATGATATCTTGGGGAGTCTTAGTGAACAAATAGACACCCTTAAGTTACAAAACAAGCAAAAAGCTGAATCTGATGCCTTAGCAATCTTTTGTCCCAAATGTAGAAAGAAACATGCCTTGAGAGAGTGCCCTTTGGATGCCAAAGTTGTGGAGACTTGTGTAATTTGTTCAAAAAAACATGAGACCAAGAGTTGTCCTTCACTTCCTGGTCTTAAAGCTGTCTTTCAAGAAGAAACTCCTACAAGTTCCACAGAATCTCTCAATTTTGTCTCCAAGAGGCCTTGGCAAGGACCTCAAACACAAGGATTTCATGATCAGTTGTATAATCAACCCCCACAAAATTGGAATTCTTGGCAGCAACCTTGGCCCCAATTTCAAAATCAATCACAAACTTGGGCGCAAGGAGCACAAAATCCCTATGGAAGATACTCTCAGTATTACCAATATCCACCATCCTATCCACTATATCCACATTTCCCTCCTCAACAAAATTTTCAACAAAATTCTCAACAAAATCCTCAAAATCCACAACATCAAAATCAACCACTTCCATTACTATTTCCTTAGAAAACAGATCAGTTGCCTGCCCAACCCATACCAAACCCCAACAATAAAAATCCTCAAAACACATACATGATAGAAGGCCAACAGTTTCCAACTTATTTGATCACTCCTTTAGACCTTAGTGATGTTCAACTTAGGTCTAGAAGAATACTTGAAAAGAGGAAACCTTCTGTAATCATACAAGAGCAAGACAATTCTGAGGAATATTCTCTACGGGTAAATAAAAGTCTTGAAGAGAACACAACTTTCCAAGACTCAAACGTTGAAAAATCAAAACAAAAAGAACCAATAATTTCAACTCCTATATTAGAGCATCCATCAACATCCACTTCTACACCTCCCTTCCCAAAAAGATTACAAATTGATAGGGGTGTAGAAAAAAAAATTATGGTGCCTAATTATGATTTCCTAGATGAGCTGAGAAATGTTTGTATTAAGATCCCATTATTGCAAGCCATCAAGGAAATTCCAATCTTAGCAAAAAAAATAAAGGAGTTGAGCATGAAGAAAACAAGAAAAAGAATAAGAGAGATAAAGAAAATTCAACTGGCAGGAAAAATAGAAAATATCATGATGGGTAAGATTGCTATTCCGAAGTATCTAGACCTAGGAAATCCAGTTGTCAAAATTCACATCAATGGAATTGAGATCCAAAACACACTCATTGATTTAGGAGTAGCAATCAATATCATGAGTAGACAAATCATGGATAAACTGAAACTTCCTAATATTCTTTTTACACCCACATTATTAAAATTAGCAGATAGATCTGTGATTAAACCTGATGGTGTAATAGAAGACATTCCAGTGTCCCTAGATTCTTGGGAGTATCCTGTGGATTTTATGATCCTAACTCAGAATAATCTAGGAGGACACCCTATTATATTAGGAAGACCTTGGTTAGCTACAGTTGATGCTTTCATTAGTTTTAGATCCTGTGATATGTATATCTCTAATGGTAATTCAACCAAGAAATTTACCTTGTATCCTCCAGCAAGAACAATTACAAATTAGATGATACTCAATGGATAGAGGATGAAGAAGACTTACAACCTCTCTTCACAATTTCAGAAATTAGTGAAGATATCCAAATTCTGAATACCTTGGAAAAATTTGAATCCTCTTCAGAATATAAACATGAAAAATTTCAAGAAGAATCCAACATTTAGTTTTTGTCATCAAGACAGATGTCTCTCTATTCCATGGATAAATTTGGCAGCTCTACAATTGAGATATTTCCAGGCAAAACTTTAAACATAAACAAGAACCTAGAGAAATCTCAACAAGAAGAGCTAGTCAAGATATTACGGAGACATTCTTCTGCAGATGCATGGGAGTACACTGATATGAAAGGGATAAGCCCCAAGACTTGCACTCATCACATCTACATAGAGGAAAATTGTAAACCAATCAGACAACCTCAGAGAAGGATGAATCCAAATCTTAGGGAGATTTTTAAAGAAGAATTGCAGAAATTATTGCATGTTAATAGATAGTTAGTGGGATTCTGCTTTGGTAATTGTGCCAAAGAAAAATGGTAAATGGAGGGTATGTATTGACTACTGGGACTTAAACAAAGCTACTCTTAAGGATCATTTTCCCTTACCTTTCATAGATCAGGTGTTAGACACATTAGCTGGCAAAAAGTACTTCTCATTTTTAGATGGGTTTAGCGGTTATAATCAAATCCAAGTAGCACTGGAAGGCCAAGACAAAACCACATTTACCTGTCCTTGGGGTACCTATACTTACCGAGTATTGCCATTTGGACTATGCGATGCACCCGCAACATTTCAAAGGGCAGTACTAGGAATGTTTTCAGATCTAATACATGATTGTGTATAGGTATACATGGATGATTTCACAGTTTATGGAAACACATTTGAAGAAGCCTTAGCAAACTTGGAAAAATTATTAAAGAGATGTAAAGAAGCAAATCTTTCACTAAGTCATGAAAAGTGTTTTATGATGTTTACTGAAGGAATTGTTTTGGGTCATCACATTTCAGGGGATGGGATTAGAGTTGATGAGTCAAAAGTTGAAGTCATCTCTAACTTATCTATTCCAAGTTGTCAAAAAGATGTTAGGATTTTTCTTGGATTTACAGGATATTATCGAAGGTTTATAGAAAACTTCACCAAGATAGCATCTCCACTTTTCAAATTACTTACCAAAGACTGTGAATTCAAGTGGAATCTTGATTGCCAGTTAGCCTTTGAGACCCTGAAAAAAAAAATCTCTGAAACACCTATTTTAAGGGGACCTAACTGGAAGCTACATTTTCATATTTCAACAGATGCCTCAGATACAGCTCTAGGAGCAGTATTGGGACAAAAAGACCTGATTCCTTATGCCATCTACTATACCAGTAAAAATTTGACCCCTTCAGAGTTAAACTATATTGTAACTGAAAAAGAGTTTTTAGCTGTTGTTCATGCCATAAACAAATTCAGACACTATATAACAGGTTATGAAACTTTTTTTCACACATATCACTCTGCAATTAGATATTTAATGAACAAATCAATTACTAATGGCAGAGTCATAAGATGGTTATTTCTTTTACAAGAATTCAACATTACCATTCTAGATAGGCGTGGAAAACAAAACACAGTAGTTGATTTCCTATCTAGACTCCAAAACATCCAAGACAATACCCCAGTTGAAGATCAATTTCCTGATGAAAATCTTTTTGCAATTTCTACTCAAAATCCTTGGTTTGCTGACATTGCTAATTATTTAGTTTCAGGGAAATTTCCTTCAATAATGAATGCAAGAGACAAAAGAAAGATCATTTATGACAGTGCAAAATATTCATGGGTTTCTAATGAGTTATACAAGACAGGTCCATATTTTATCATTAGGAGATGTGTTCGGGAAGATGAGATGCCTGAGATTCTCAAGGCATGTCATAATGAACCTTTTGGCGGACACTTTGCTGATAAAAGGACAGCCTCTAAGATCCTTCATTTGGGATATTATTGGCCATCCCTTTTCAAAGATGCTAAAGAGTATTTCAAAAGGTGTGACAGTTGCCAAAGGGTAGGGAAACCTTCTCCTTCAGGTGAGATGCCATTGCAGTCTCAGGTACATATTGAACCTTTTGAAAAATGGGCTTTGGATTTTGTAGGACCTATTAGTCCTCCATCAAGACAAAAAAAATATATATTAGTTTTCACTGATTATGTTACTAAATGGGTAGAGGCCAAACCATTACTTTCTGCTACTGAAGCATCTGTAGTTAATTTTCTTTTTGAGGATATTTTTACTCGTTTTTGTGTCCCAAGAGAAATTGTTACAGATCAAGGAGCTCAATTTACATCAAGGCTAGTGGAAGAAATGATGGAAAGGTACAAAATCAGACACAGAAAATCTACTCCCTATCATCCACAAGAAAATGGTCAAGTGGAATCTACTAATAAGGTCATTGAAGGGATCCTAATGAAGACTTTCCATTTACATACAAGAGATTGGGTAGATAGGCTTCCTGAAGCCTTGTGGGCCTATAGAACTACATGGAGAAGCATAACAGGCCATACTCCTTATGAACTTGTTTATGGAAAGCAAGTTTTGTTTCCCATAGAGTTCCAGATTCAAACTTTCAAAATGGCAGTTCAGCTAGGACTTGATCTATCAGAGGCACAAAAGCACATATTGGAGAAGATTAATGAATTGGATGAGATCAGACAAGATGCAGTTCAAAAAACAAGTATAGTCCAACAGTAAAGGACTAGATGGCATGACAAGTACATCAAAGAAAAGAAGTTCAAAGAAGGTGACTGGGCTCTCTTGTTTGATTCAAAGTTCAAGGATTTTCAAGGTAAATTTCAAACACATTGGCTTGGGCCATATGAAATTATAATAATTTTTGACAATGGAGCAATAAAAATCAGGACAATAGATGAAGAGAAGGTCACTTTTCTTGTGAATGGTCATAGATTGAAGCTGTATCATAAGCCACTCTCGAGAGAAGAATTTGTCAAGAAATTCCAGGAAAACAGTGATGTGAAGTTAATGAAGAAGAATTTTTCATCTTCATCAACTTAATTGAATTTTCTAAAGTCAGACATTTGAAAAAAAAATATAAAAAAAAATATAAAAAAAAATAAAGTATAAACATGAAAAATAATCTCTGATTAGCATGTTTATACAGAAAAGATAGAGTGAAAATCAGAATCTTTCTGAAACTTTAGCTTTTCAAGTTTGTTTTTTTTCTCTGCAAGCAGCCATCATAAAATCATAAGTGATTCACATCCCACTTATGATCCATTTCACTCCATTCATCCATATTCCATTTGATTTCATACTCCATTTCATTTCATTCATCCATACTTCATTCATTTCATTCCATGGTCCACCTCATTTCCATATCAGAGTTTTAAGATTGATTTCTTTCTACAATTGAATAATACAGATCAGAAGATGCAGGTCACTTTTTCACTCCACTTTATAGTTGTGATTCATTTCATTCCATTACTCACTCCACTCATACTCCATCACACCATATTCCATGATCCATTTTTAACTCATTTCATACAATATTCTAACATTCCATTCATGCCTCAAACCATTCCTTTTCAAGGCTTCTACAGGTACATTCTGCAATCAGTCAGACATTCTGCAGCTAGACAGACATTCTGCAGCTAGACAGACATTCTGCAGCCGAAGATCCTGAAGGCACTATCCAGTAATCACCTGATTGAGCAACAAATTGATCCTGCATATCCAAGACAACAAGAAAAATCAAAGAAGTTATGAGGAACTGAAAATTAATGATTCAGGGCAAGGCATATCAAAACCATGAAGAAAATCAAAGGAAAGGCAAAGGTATGAAATTATATGGTGACAAATCATGAAAATTTTAGCATAGTTAAGTCATATATGATTCAAAAAGGTTGTTTTAATTAGTCATGTTGATCATGCCTATGAACCATATCATAAAAATTTAGACCCAAAACCCTTCCATCTTGCAATATCCGATCATCATTTAAAATTTAATGGTTAAGTACCAAAGTGATTTGATCAGTCATGTCACTAGGCCAAAGCATTTAATGATGATTTTGAATTGTTTAGCGAAATATCTCCGCGGTATTTTCTTCCGTGTTAGCTTTCAACTCATATGAACCACCTCACTGCATTATACTCATTTCAAAACCACTCCATATCATTCATTTCCGCAGCCAATACTTTGCCATTCCACTCTGTAAAATGGAGGAAACATCTTTGGGGCAGAAATATCTCTTTAACAGCCATTTTCACCATGAGTAGGGGAGCAGTAAACTGAAGGTTGGAAGAAAAGCTATGGGTCTAATAGTGAGGACTGAACCGGTTGGAACCAAGTACTTGGAGGGATATCCAAAAACCAGAGATATGTTACAACAAGCAAGTTGGTTGCAATTTTTGGAGAAATTTAGTGGTTTTCACAAAGAGGTGACTAAAACATTTGCAAGGTCCTTCAATGGAGCCAAGGTCGAAATAGGAGACATTAAATTCATTGTCACAGAGGCTTTCATTGCAGAGGCAATGGAACTACCTAGACAAGGAGAAAGGTGGTTCAAAAATAGGGAATTCCATAACGAAGCATGGAGGCAAATGCTTAAGACTCCAGGTATGGATGTTTCCATTTTTAAAAAAGGTATTCCTAGCTCGGCATTAAAGAATAAGTGGAGGAACATGTTACTCATTTTTCAAAAATTTATCACCTGTGAAGGTAGATTTGGTACTCTCTATATCTACCATATTCAGTTAATGATGCATTTTTTAGATGAGGAAATTAATTTTCCCTTTTTCCTACTTCATATTCTGAAAAGAATGGCCTCAAACGTTCAAAAAAGGGTTCAATTTCTAGAAACAACTTTGTATCACCATGGTTTAGTCAAAATATTAATTGAACATGATTTGAGGAAAATGGGAGATAATTGGGAAGAATTTCTAGTAAGGAACCATTTTGAGGAACCCAAAGAATCTCCACCTAAAAGGAAACCTACAAGAAGAAGCAGGAGAAGGGAAATTTCCAAAGCTATCGAGGTTGAAACTGGTAAATCAATTCAAGAGGACAGTGAAGAGATGATTTCTGAGAAACTGGTTCAAATAAAGAAGCAGCTTAAGAAAGAGAGAAGATATCCCAAAGAAAGAGGTGAAGGGCCATCTCAAACAAGACAGAGTCATAGACTCAGGGGTATACTAAAGAAAACAGAGGTTAGACAAACAGGGATCATAAACATTGAGGATGAAGAAACTCCAGAAATTGACCCAGCACAGCAACAAGTTTACAATTATATTGAGTCATTAGAGAGGAGAGCTTTAGAATCTAGAGACAGAACTTCTAGCCCACCAAAATCTTAAATTGATATGCTAAGAAGAGATAAGTATGAGTTATAAGTACTCAATAGGCATATCAAGAATGAGAATGACATTTTAAGGGAGCAGGTGAAACTAAAAAGTGATATGAATTCAACTTTGTCTCTACAAATGGAGAAATTGTACAAGGCCATTGAAAAAGTGAAGAAGAAAAACAAAAAGCTAATCAGGGAACTTACAAATTTAAGATTCAAGTTAGTCATTAGGAAGCCTAGAAGACCACTAACTGTCAGGCAAAGCAGAAAAAGAGGGTTGGATTTCCTAGCAGAGGTCTCAGAGTACATGGAGTAGTTGCATGAGGACATGCAAAAACCTTGCAGTGGGGGTATGTTGAGCCCCAAAGATGTTCTTCTCACTCACCACATTCCACTTCATTTTCTTTGTCCCTCATCAATTACAGGCTTAAATGATTAGTAGGATTAATTAAAATTTCTTTAAGAATTTATATAATGGCTAACTTGCTATGTTTTCATGATTTTGTTGGTGTAGTAATTTTAACTAAGACTCGACTACAAAATACAGAGAATACATGCATTCCGTAGCCAGTCGTCTGTTCTGCAGCCATCCTCATGTTTATGTAGGTTCCAGGTGTCACTGCAAAGGATAAGGCATATGGGTGAAATCCACAGCACCTCCCCATCATCTCTTGCTCCCCACGAAGTCTGAGTTAAAGTATCAAAGCGGTTATGCACGTAGAAGAGAAGCAGTTTCCTATCAAAACACAGACTCTACAGATGTCCGCAGTTAAGCACAAGACTGTTAATAAGAGTTTTAATTTGATTAGAAGTGGGAGAGACACTTATCCCCATTTTTCTCAAAGACTAGTTATGTAACTTCATTATAAGTATGACTCGGGAGATCGAGAAACTGTTGGTTAGATTTTGTTTTGTTGCTAGATTTTGGAAGGCCGTAAATACTCTGTTGTGAAGAATTTCTCCTTCAATGAAAGAGACATCATTTTATTGCACGAGCTGAGTCAATCTTGAGTAGATCTGCGTGCTGATCTGGTGGTAGAGGGCCCCTACTGCTCGTGAAGCATTATGCATTTGGTTTAGATAAGTAGCCGTAGCTTTGTTTCATTCTCAATTTAAATAGTTTTCTGAACTTTGCTTACATTGGATACTACAGTTTATGTTTTTTCTCATGAAGTATTCCAAAATATCACTAATCCGGAATGAGGCATAATTGTAGCAATTTAGAACTTTCAATTACAATTAGTTGTTACAGCTAGTCCTATTCTCATTAATCTCTTCCAAAATATCACTAACTCTAGATAAGATTTAGCTGTGGTGTTTTAGTTTACCTGCGTATTGTTATGTTTGTATGCCCATTTGCACTGAATGATACAACCAAACTTGTTTGTACAAACTATTCCAAAATATCACTCATCTTGAACAAGACAGGGTTGTAGTATTTCATAGAATTAGTTGCATTTTGGTTCAATTTAAATACTCCGGAGGTAGATGTCATTCTAGTTTAATTCTGTGACTATATTTCAAGCTTGATAATGGTACTCTAGTTTAACTCTGTTCACTGTATTAGTATCATTCTAGTTTAGTTCCAATTCATTTCAAGTTAGATAATAGCACTCTAGTTTAGTCTTAGTTCACTGTATTAGCATTGTAGTTTAGTTGTTATCCATTGCATTTTGAATTGTATTAGTTGTTAAATTTAGATACCACGGTCTTCATTATCTACAAAACTTATTTTGTTCTAACTTCATATTAATACATCATCATCTGGACAGAAGCTAGTAATATCAGTTTAAGGTCTTAAGTATTTTGCAACCTTTTTACAATTTCACAAACAAGCCTTTTCTCAAAGACTATTCTAAAAAGAAATCTATAACTTTTGAATGAGGCCTAGTGGTGCTAAATTGAGTTGCAGAATAGAATTAGAAGTTATTTTAGAGTAGAAATCTTATTGTGCTACAAATGTTGTTTTCCAATTATGTTCCAATGAACCTTTAACCATGGATGAGATGTTGTAACATTATAATTTGATTGTTGACTTAGGAAAACCTCAATTGCACTAAAAACTTATCATTTTCTCAAGCTATTCCAACATATATCTAAATGAATGAATTGGATGAGTTCATGATATGGGTTACTGAGTTCATGTTGTGATTTGTTTCTTTTCTATGAGTCCTTATCAAGCTTTGCATTTTCAGTCCTTTAGTGCACACCTAGTTTAGAATAGTTTCACTCTGTTTTAGTGTAAACTTCTTAGCTCTTTTTCAACATAAAAACCATAAAACCAAAAACATCATAAAAACACTAAACACAACGTAGTGAGAAACACATACCTAGGCACATACAGTGCACCACACTTCAGCAGTTTACTAGCCCTCGTTGACAATTAATGAACTCAATTTAGGAACACTAAGTTGAGCACAACAATATGTATATACTTTTCCGCTTGGGTTAGGATTCCTAGAATATTGTGTATTCTTCTGCCTGGGTTACGGTTCCCAGAATTTTATGTGGAGGGGGGGGGGGGTCCCACACTATATGTATAAATTTATCTGTCAACATAATATTAAGTCTTTCACTCAGACTTAAACCCAGCACTAATATAAATATATATTTATATAACCTCTCAGGTTTCACAGTTCGATTAATGTTTCCGCTCCCAGCATAGACTTAGCCATGTTATTTATTTGACCCTTAGTCTTAATGCTACAAATGGTTCCGGCTTTTTGATTACATACATCCGCTCTTACAGCATTCACCCAAAGTTTAGATATATTAAAGAAGCACATATATCGTATTATGGATCACGAGTCCCATGCTCTATTGTTCGCCCTCGTCAGTTAAGTATATCCATGACTTCATATATATATATATATATCAATGCCTGAATTAACCCTCAATTTTAGCTTAGACCCTGGCGCATCAACATTCTATATATATATTACTCCTTGACTTTGGTATTAAACCTTAAGTAATTCAAAAAGTATCAATTATGTATCCAACAAGAATCCACACACGCATTTTCCTGTGGTCTCACACCATATGTATTAACATTTGAGTTATGTTTCGATTAACCATATAGTTGTTGATTCAGGCCCACTAAGTCTATGCATGATTTCTTGGAACTTGAAGGCATATCTACACAGAATTCTTCATGCAGAGTTTATTCCAGGTCCATTCTTAATTCTATCTTTTCCATCATTCATCTGCAAATGGTATTAACCTCTGTATTAAGCTCCTTCAGGCCCTTCCAATATTCACTGCTCTGTCTCTCCAGTTTTGCTATTCAATGGCCCTCTTCTACTGTCCTCACTACTCTATAGCACCACCTCTCTGCTTCTTTGTTATCTCTGCTACTTTCTTTGCTGCCTCTGCTACTTGTCTACTTTGTTGTTGTTTCAGGTGTTCCTCCTTTTCCATCTCCTTTTCCATCAATGAAAAAATTTCCAACAGTCTCCCCCTTTGGAATTGATGGCAACTCATCCACCAATAATCCAATGCTTTTTCCAAGTTTTCCTCTGCCTAGCTTCTTTTAGAAGAGCCTTTCTACTATTTCCTGCTTTTCCTCCCCCTTTGACATCAATGGAAAAGGGTTGCACATTGCTCATTGTAGATTATGTCTTTGCATTTCCTATCTCTGATTTGTCTTTAGACCACCTTCTTCTGACTTTGTACCCTGCTGCTCCAGACTGGTGTACAAGACTTATTGAGAGAACACTTTGAGGATTATTGATCTCGAATGTACACTGCAAGATGATACAATCCCAAAGCACTGACTCCTTTCACTTGTATAAAGCTGAAAGTGAGGATAATGACACTTCATAGAACACATTGTACCAGCTTTATCTAATCATGGATGCATCACTGTATTAAACCTAAAATACTGAGAATGCTTCAAATATACTTCAGTCTCTATCTGATGTAGTGTGCCAGTACATTTCTGTTGAGGAAGATTGTGGATGGAATATGTCTTTTTCTGCAATATTCATCTGTAGTACAACATTTGTTCAATTGTGATGAAGCCAATATGTATTTTATAGCTGTGGTTCACTTTTCTTTCCTATTAGTGATGATTTGAGCTAGGATGTTGATAATAATATTACACTTGATAGCTGCAGGTCCTTGTTACTGATATGATCAATGCATCAACTAGAATTTTATCTAAGCGATCAAATGCTTTTATTTCTTGCATAATGTACTTTCAAAACAAACGCTTGAGACTAGATACATTCAGTGTATTAGTCAGTCTCACTTATCAATCATGCACTTTCCTTTATGACATAAGGAGGTTATGTATGTCAATGATCAACTTCTTTTCAATGGTTAAACATCAACAATTCCTTTCTGCTGAAGTATGCTTGTGATGAATCAATAACAGACTTTTGGACTTCAACTGTTAGGTTAACACAACTATTCTGTCATGATGATCTTCAGCATAAACATCTTCAAGTTATTTTATTGACATCTCAGCAAACAGACTTCTTTAGCAGTACTACTGACGTTTTCATGCTGAATGCAGATAACCCTGGGAATTTTACCTTGATGCATTCTTGCCGTAGTCCTTTGATCTTGTGGACCTGTATCATACTGTTGCTTACCTGATAATGCTTGGTAATCTGTTGATAAGCATGCTTCCTGTACCTAAACACCAATTGATGTTACTTTGATAAATCATGCAGAGATTTCACTTCAGCTTGGACATTAACCCATAATTGATACATCCTTCATAAATTATATTATTGAGCTTTCCACTGTTCACACCAAAAATCATCAATATATTGAATCTGATATTGAACTCATTAATATTTTTCTTTTTCTGTCATTTTGTTCAGAGGAAGTCACAACATTTTCTTTTCTAGGACTGCTCCAGAACCATTGCTTCTTTACATACAATTCAACTGTTCTAACATAGTGCTCTTAGGGAAGACATATTCAATTTCTTTCCTAGGACTCTTCATGGGCAGATCACTCAGAAATTTATCACTTACTTGACTCTACTCCTCCAAGGGGAATTTTCATAGATGAGTGATGTAATGATATTAATGATGACAGGCACTTTTCTTACTCATTCTTCTTAATGTGATTCATTGTCAATTCTAGCAATATGATGCAGAATGTGATCATCATTTAAGGTGCTGATGTTTTCTTTCTATTACCATGGATTCTTGTTTCCTTCTCTTCTTCCATCAATCTTTCAGCTAATTAAAACATCAGATAATCTTCTTCCTCTATAGTTCTCTGTTAGAGGAATTTCCTTTCACTTCTTGATCTCATGGCTGTTTTCATTTCACGGAGCTCTTCTTAGACTAATTTTTGTGAGGAATACATATGAACTGCTCTCCCCCTGGGATGTTGCTTCATATTTATCACTGGTTGGATATTTTCTTTGTTTCCTAGAGCATCTCCCCCTGAGACTAGGATGTATTCATTATGTTATTGAGATAATAGGCTCCCCCTTTCTCTTTTCCTTCCATACTCTATTGGGGTTCATCATAATGTCTTCACTCCTTTCCGGTTCATAGTTTTGTTTGATTGGATTGGATTTCATCATCTGTCAGGATTTCTTTAATATATATGGCAGTTTACAGTCTTTCGATTTGTGACCACGCTTAAGGAATACATAACATCTTATTTGACCAAGGTGCATTTGAGCTGATGTATAATATTTTTTTCCTCTTTTTGAATACATTTTAGAATCAACAATTTTATGTCCAAAATTATTGCATGCATAACAATAGCCATGGAAATGATTTGTGTACCTGGTGAAAGATTGTCTTGTCCATTTTCTTGCTTGAGGGGTTCCTCTCTTTTGCTGTATCCTTTGCTGGTTGGACTGGATTGGCTTTGTCTTACAATATGCTGCATTATGTCCTAGTTTATGACAAGAGAAAAATGTGCTATTTTTCATAGGAGAGAGGAACCTCCTTTGACATCTTCCGAATTTGTTCAATTCATCCTTAGGAGCATATGAGCCTTTAGCAGTTGATTGTTTCATCTTCTCATTCTCTGTTCTTTCATGTTGCTACTTGATTCTATTTGTTTCTCTGCAACTCATGTTCTTGTTGGCTTTTGCTTCTATAGGAATTTGCTGAGTTATTTCACTGTTCTTTATAGCTTTTACAAAAATGATTTTCTTGTTATCTTCTGCCTTGGACGTACGGGTTTCTCCTTCATATCCTATCCCAACCTTTATGAGAGGAGACCTTTGAGCATTTAGAATTTGGTCCAACCGTCCAGAGCCTTTCATTAGAGGTGTATTCATTAATAATTCTCTTTGGGATTTTTCTAATTTCTTTCTTAGGCTCACTACTTCTTCTTCCAATCTTTCACATTCTTGACTTTTCTCTCTCATTTGTTGCAGCAGAGTGTCTTCTACTTTCTTTGCCTCTTCAAGCTGTGTCTTCAGGCCAATAATTTCTTTCCATACCTCAAGTTCATCAGCCATTAAACCTGTTTTAACCTTATCTCTCCATTCAGGAAAGTTTGTTGTATTTAGCACAGGTACATTTTGATAGTCCATGACTCAACCAGATCTCCTTCAAGATATTAAGCTTACACCAAAGGAACCTACTCAGATACCAATTTTTGAACCCTTAGTTAAACTGAGAGGGGGGGGGTGAATCAGTTTGACACATTCATGGAATTTTAAAACTTTTTCATTAACACTTGTTTACACCTTCATTTCATGTTCAACTTAACATGTGAGTAATCTTAAAATGTGAGCAGCAAGTATTAATATAAAGTAATAATAGACTTAATATGAGAGCAGCAAGTATTAAGAAGATGATATAAACTAGATAAACACATAAAAATCATACATAGAGACACCAGATATAAGTGGAAACCCATAAAGGGATAAAACCACATCTTATTATTGTTCTGATGCAAAGGCAAGCTCCAACTCCCTCTCACTGCTGATTTTCTGTAGGCACCAACCTACAGGAGGCTCCTACCTCAATTCTGCAAGCTACAACTTGCAAGGAAGCTCCAACTCCCATCATTTTTTTGCAGGCACCAACCTACAGGAGGCTCCAACCTCAGTCAGCTACAACTGACATTTTATCAAGCTACAACTTGATGTGGAAGCACCAACTCCCATCTATTTTCTCCAGGCACCAACCTACAAGAGGCTCCAACCTCAGTCAGCTACAACTAACATCTATCAAGCTACAACTTGATAGGGAAGCTCCAACTTCCTTACTCTTTCAGAAGGAAAACACTTGCTGATTTACCTTGGATATCAGCTCTGTTCTGTATCATCTTCACTACTATGCATCAGTCTTCATATCTACCTTATATCATTTCTGCATCTTCTCAGATTCACTATCAGCGCCTCCTTCTCTTCTCAGCTCCTCCTTCTTCTCCGCCTCACTGCTTCATTTCTGCATTGTCTAACTTTTCACAACATCTTGTTCTGCTCCTCCTTCTTCTTCTCTTCTCTGCCTCAATTCCATACTCAGCATTCTCTATGCTCACTCTCTCTCACTTCTTGCAGCTTTCTTATTTTCTTCAACTCTCTTCAATTCTGCTGCACACTCTCTTCTTCTCTCACTCTGTTTTCGTCAACTTTCTCCCCTTGGATATTACCCTGTTTTATATAAAATAGCTTCATGGTTGTTTGTATTCTACTGGGAATTCGAAATGGACAGTCATGTCTCTTTTCCTTCTTCCTTCTCATCTCTTTTATCCGCTCATTCAGAAAACATAACTGTAGGTACCAATTTATCATTACAGTGGGATATTTGTTCTCTTCCGGAGACTTGCCAATGCATCAAAACAATATAAATCAATTAAAACATTTACATTTCACCTTTTCAGTTACATAAAAACAATTTCACTCAGCCCATTTTCTGGCCTTTGGATTTGTTGGTTTTGTCTTTTTCTGCTGCTGTTAAGAAATTGTTCTTCATACTCTATTTACTGCTACTCTATGCACCTGTGCATGTACACCTGACAAGTTCATTCCTATGCATATTCATGTTCACCGTGATTGTGTGTCTGTTGTATAGATATAGCTGTGTTACAATACATATAACTGCTGACTTTAAATCTGGGCAAATTCCAACGCTTTGGTTTCCTTTACTGGTAGTTTAAATAACTTAATGCGGAGGATTTAATATTGCCATGGTTATAAACCCAATATATGCCCTCTATGCAAGGTTCTCTCCTTCTATTATTTCAAGCAATTAACATTCATTCTCAGCATTATTATTTTGATATTTGAACCTTATTATCAACCCTTTTATATAATTCTCTACGACATATCCACCATCAAGCGCACCAGTCTAGTTATTTATTTTCTAAATTGAACTCTGACCCATTTAACTTTTGAATAAATCACTTAATTTAATAACTCGGGCCCACGGGGTTATTCAACGCATATCAAAATTCTTCATTGTATATGATGGTCTATACATAATAAACCAACAATAAATCTTTGCTTTTCACATATGTTAACATATACGACACCTTCAACAGCCGATGCGATTAATCACAATTGAATTCTTCCGATTACGATCAAATGTCGATGCGATGAATCCATTTTCCAGAGTTTTCCAATTGCGATTGATCACAATAACAAACTTTATTAACCTGTTTCACTATGTCGGCTTGTTCCGATTGTGATTACTCCGATCCTGCTCCGATTGCGATTACTCTGATCCTGCTCCAATTGCGATTACTCCGATCTAATGTGATGCAATTACTCCGGCTGTGATTAATCGCAATCACAACTTTTAGTTGCAATTTCCACTGCCCTGCTTTCACTCCAATGCGATTGACCATTGTTTACCGGAACTCAACCATATATGAATCATAGTTTATAATCCCATCAGGTTTATAACTCAATCGCAATCACAATCACAATTTGCATTTGCGTGTTCTGATGTTCTTATGCTCCGATGCGATGCGATGCGATTACTCCGATTGCGATTAATCGCAATCACAACTTTTAGTTGCATGTTCCGATATTCCTATGCTTCGATTCTCTGATGCGATTAGGCCGGAATCCAAACACATATTAATCATGATTTCTAAACTCATTGGGTTTTGGCTTTCATCGCAATCGCAACTCTTTTTTTACATGTTCCGCTACACAGTTTTTCTCCAATGCGATTGGGAAAGGGTCCCACCTTATGGTACTTTGGTTCTTTGGATCTCACGCTATATGTATATGCTTTCGACCTTTATATGTATAAGGCGCATCATATGTATATACTTTTCTGCTTAGGTTAGGATTCCTGGAATATTGTGTATTCTTCTGCCTGGGTTACGGTTCCCGAAATTTTATGTGGGGGGCGGGTCCCACACTATATGTATAAATTTATTTGTCAACATAATATTAAGTCTTTCGCTCAGACTTAAAACCAACACTAATATAAATATATATTTATATAACCTCTCAGGTTCTGCAGTTCGATTAATGTTTCCGCTCCCAGCATAGACTTAGCCATGTTCTTTATTTGACCCTTAGTCTTAATGCTACAAATGGTTCCAACTTTTTGATTACATACATCCGCTCTTATAACATTCACCCAAATTTTAGATATATTAAAGCAGCACATATATCGTATTATGGATCACGGGTCCCACGCTCTACTGTTCACCATCGTTAGTTAAGTATATCCATGACTTCATTATCATATATATATATATATATATATATGAATGCCTGAATTAACCCTCGATTTTAGCTTAGACCCTGGCGCATTAACATTCTATATATATTACTCCTTGACTTTGGTATTAAACCTTAAGTAATTCAAAAAGTATCAATTATGTATCCAACAAGAATCCACACACGCATTTGCCTGTGGTCTCACACCATACGTCTTAAAATTTGAGTTATGTTTCAATTAACCATGCAGCTGTTGATTCAGGCCCACTAAGTCTATGCATGATTTCCTGGAACTTCAAGGCATGTCTACAGAGAATTCTTCATGCAGAGTTTATTCCAGGTCCACTCTTAATTCTATCTTTTCCAGCATTCATCTGCAAACTGTATTAACCTATGTATTAAGCTCCTTTAGGCCCTTCCAATCTTCACTACTCTGTCTCTCCAGTTCTGCTATTAAATGGCCCTCTTCTACTGTCCTCACTACTTTGCAGCACCACCTCTCTGCTAGTCAAAATCTATGCTTCTTTCTTTGCTGCCTCTGCTACTTGTCTGCTTTGTTGTTGTTTTAGGTGTTCCTCATTTTCCATCTCCTTTGCCATCAATGACAACATTTCTAACATCATGCACTTTTGTATAATGTTTAAGCTTTAATTCCTTACCAAATATATAAATAAATCGATATATGTGATATATTTTACATTATTATTTTGACTAACTATTTAGTCAAAATAATTATCTTACATAATTTTCATCTCTTTCCATAATTGAATGATCTTTATTACCTTTTACTATAAGATACCTTTTTATGTCGCATTTATGGCGATTCGTCCTGGGTTATAGATTAATTTAAATAATTAGATTAAATAGATCCAAGTGTTTCTTACTTAGATTATTTCCATTAGTTTAAAGTCATTATTAATTTCAACTTGTATCAATCCCATCATCACCATATCAATTTTTTTTCTGGGAAACTAGTCCCATTATCCCTAGTTGGAGCAGCTATACCAAATGGAAATGGTGTTTCTTTAAGGTTCGGACTGGTAGTTATCCCCCATGTTATTGCTATGGAATTCTCGGGCTTCAAAATGTTTGCGCTAGAAGGAGTGCATATTTTGAATGGCAAGGAAAACCAATAAAAAATCTAGAATCCATCCTAATAGTCATTCTCCCTCTAGATCCCTTCCAAATTCTGGATCCCCATCTGAAATTACTATTTTAAGACTAGAATTTGAACAATCTTCTCCAAAATATCCAAGTAGATATCAGAGATTACTTTCTCTAGATTATAAATATGAATCACCAGAAGTTCATACTCTAATAGAGAAGTTAGAAAAAATCTCTATTTCAGCTAAAACACCTACAATATCTCAACCATCTGAAGAAAGTGTTTCATCTATGTTACAACCTAGAATGACCTTGACTCGTTCTCTAAGTGAGAAAATTGGAGTTCCTCCTTTGGAATTTCCCATTACTTTTTCCCGAAATAATACCAAGAAATCTAAATCACAAACATCAATTAGTGAGATTTTATCCAATTCCTCATCCCAAATCCATTCACTTCCCCCACACATTACAACAACTCTCATTCAAACTATTGGTGCTAGTTCTTCAAGTTTAGGTAGTCAACATGCCTCTTCTTCCACTCACATCTTATCCATATCCTCATCCACTCGTACTACTACAATCATGGTACGAAAAAAACCACCACCACATGTATAACCATGGAATAATCTAGGTGTTGTAGTAATGACAGCTCCTCTTCATCCACTTCCTAAGCATATTTAAAAATGGTTTCCGAAATTTAATCCTGATGATGGCCTAATAGCTAAAGAACATATTTACAATTATATGTTAGCCACCAATTTAAACGAAGTCACCAAAGAAGACTGTGTGGTTAGATTATTCCCATATACTCTTAAAGGATCTGTAGGATCCTGGTATTTTTCATTACTAGGTCGCTCTATAACTAGTTGGGTTATGTTTGAAGAACAATTCTTAGCTAAATTTGGTGATGATAGAACTATTTCATCACTCATCCATGAATTATCAAATCTCAAGGCTAAAATGGGAGAAAATATTAAGGACTTCAATTCTAGTTTCAATAAATTACTCAATAAAATCCCTACTGCGTCAGTTCCTGGCATTGATGTTCAAATTGAGTGGTATATATCTTCTCTTCCTTCTAATATAGCCATTTTTGTAGATAGAGTGAAATTAGCTACATTAGCTGAGAACATGAAAGAAGCCTTGTCTATAGAGAAACGTATAATTTCTCTCGAAAAGAAAATCTCTCAAGAGAATAGGAAATACAAAAAATTATCTTTTAAAAATGATTCTAAGAAAAAGCCAACAAAATATCCTTTTGATGTAGAAGGCCTCCAAAAAGTACTAAAAACCATGACGTATGAAATGGTAGATATAAAAAAACAAGTTGCTGAAAACTCCAATGCTAGGAAAAATTTCAGGTCTTTCAAGAGAAATCATTCTTCTAGTTCTCAGCCACCCAACACTATATCTAACGCTGAGTCTGGCCTAGAAACTAAAGATGAAGAAACTGAGGAGAAGGAAAACGAAGAAGAGGAATTCTTTGAACTAAATGGCATGTGGGAATTGATTCTTCCAAATGGAGAACAACAAGAAGATTTGAATGTTACTACAAGAAGAAAAGGACCTTTTGAAGTTAGCTAGCCAAGTCAAAAGAATAAAAATTCAACATCAGATTCAAAGGATAAATAAGCTAATTAGAAATCTGCCTCTAAGGTTTCAGAGTGTCGTCCACCTTCAACAAATTCTCCATCTACATCAAAAACCTTGGTAGTTTCTAGCACTATGGAATATAATATTGTTGAAGATATGAAGGAAGTAAAGGAAAATATTTCACTACATGAACTTACCAAATTGAAACACCAGCAGAAGATATTTCTTAGAGAACTGAATGCAGTTCCTACTTCACCACTACCCGTTGTTGCTATATCTCAGGCTGTAAATGGTTCAGGAAAAAGTGCTACTTCTTCAAATAAGGTTGATCCTTCAGATGAAATCCTTATAGTTGATAGATCTAATTCACATACACCTCCTTTTCTTCTAACATACAAAATTTACAACAGGAATCTTCACAATTATTTGATTGACTTAGGAGCTTCTTCTAATATAATTCCAATGAGAGTTTGGGCTAAGTTGAATATCACTCCTAAAAAATATGTTGTTCACTTAGTAAAACTTGATAGAACCAAAGTTGTAGGCCTAGGGGAAATAAATTTGGTCAATATCTGACTTTCTTCGAATCCCAAAGTCAGTCAAATTATTGATATTTTAGTCGCTGATATCCCATAATTATATGGCTTAATTTAAAGTAAATATTGGTCTAAAAAACTCCATGGATATTTTCCTACAGATTGGTCTCACATGTGGTTACCTTATAATGGAAAACCAAATCAAATTTGAGTTGATCAGAAAAAACACATGAAATATACAGTAACCAAATTTGAAGGTGGCAATGATCCAATAGCATACACCAATAATATTATCGGCAATTACTCAATTGAATCATTTTTAGGGAATTTTAATGCTGAAAAGTCTCCCTTCTTAGACAATGACATTATTTTACAAATTGAAAACTTATCACAAACTGATCTTACCAAATGAAAAAATTTTCTAAATAAACCAGTAGTCAAAACTCTATTTTGGACTTTGTATTTTTATGGTTCTTAATCTAACAATGGTGCAGGAGCTATTTGTATTCTAATTAGCCGAGAAGGAGAGAAGATCATGTTATCTTGCAAATTACAATTCGAGTGTACAAATAATATTGTAGGATATGAAGCATTGATACAAGGATAGTATAAAGTCATTAGTCTTGATATGATATATGTGTAGGTATTTGGAGACTCATAAATCATTATTAAACAGGTAAGAAACACTATCCATTGGATTTCTGGACATCTTAAAAATTATCGAACATTATTTCAAGATCTCACAGATCATTTTTTGGCATTTAATATTTCCCTTATTCCTAGATTGAAAAATGCTAGTGTTGATTTATCAGCTAACGTTGCATCAAAACTCATACCATCTGAAGACTTTAGTCCAGACAAATTCTCCATTGAATTTATTTTTAGATGATCCATTCCTGATAATGTCACCCATTGTTGAGTTTTCAACGATGATTATGATATTTTCAATTTATTGACATTAGAAGGGTCATATGATGATTTTATGTTAGATTAAAATCAACACGACCTTCAATTAAAACAAGACATTGAAGAAAATCCAATACATAAATTTGTGGTTACGCTGGAAGATCCTGATGATCTCAAGGATACATTTAAGAAGAGAGCTAATGCCAAAATTCAAATTTCAACTTTGAAATTTGAATTAGTAAATCTCGATACTGATGACAAGCCGCAGAACATTAATCTAGGTTTTGTTTTACAACCTCATGAAATATCACCATTCATTCAGTTGTTGAAGAAATTGTTGTGAAACTAGCTCCAAAAATAGAAGAAAAGATAGATCAACGCCATAGAAATCAGCCACTTCGAGGGGGAAACCTCCAATACATTACATAAATGAACAATTATTGGATGCTACAAATGACCAAAATGTACTTCTATATATAGGAGTCCATGGGGCCACAATATAATCCTAGCCGACCTAACAATAACAATTTAAGGGCACAATAATAACAATTGGGGTTACAGGGGTACAAAAATAACAATAAAGGGGATATACTAATAACAATAAGGGACTAAACTAGTATTATAGGGACCTAACATGCCCCTCTCCTTCAATAAAGTGTTGTCCTCAACGCTTGAGTAGCTCTGGGTGCTTCTGTATAAAATTCTCATCCTCCCATGTAGAATCTTTAGTGGGTAAGTTCTTCCACTTGATGAGATACTATGAAATTGATCGATTTCATAGTTTTCAAGTTCTTATTTGCGTTACCACTTCATGTTCCAATATGATTTTTCCTTCCCCGTCAAGTTCTGGAAATATTGTTTGAACTGGAATATTTTCACCTATAAACTTCTTTAAGCATCAAACATGGAAAACTGGATGCACTTGCGAAGAAGCAGGAAGCTCCAATTTGTATGCCATAGTAACAATCTTTTGCAACACCTTGTAAGGACCATAGTAATTTCACAATAATTTATTATCCTTCTTAGCTTGATTGAGGCACATTTGTTTCTATGGTTGTAGCCGTAAAAATACCCAGTCTCCTACATCAAAACTTCTCTCGCTGTGATGTTGATATGCCTATTGTTTCATTCGATTTTGTGCCAAATTTAGGTTATCCTTTAAGAGTTGGAGAACTTCTTGTTGATGCTTGATGTGATCTTCCACTGCTTGAACCTTCGAATTTTCTCTTAAAGATGATGTGATGGATGGTGGATGATATCCATAAAGTGCCATAAATGGGGTCATTTTTGCTGCAGTATGGAAGGAAGTGTTATACCACCATTCAGCGAGAGGTAACCACTTGACCCATTGTGTTTGTTTATCAGATACAAAAAAACAAAGATATCCTTCCAAACATTTATTTACTATCTCACTTTGACCATCAGATTGAGGATGATAAGATGATCTATGAGCTAATTGAGTACCCAAACAAGAAAATAACTCCGTCCAAAAATTTCCAGTAAAAATGGGATCTCTGTCGCTCACAATAACCCTTGGGCTTCCATGTAGCTTTTGAATTCTGTCCATAAATGTAGTAGCAACTGTACTTGCTTTCAATGGATGAGATAATGCACAAAAGTGTGCATACTTGGTAAGTCTATCAACTACCACCATGATGACACTCTTTCCTTCGGACTTAGGTAAACCTGTGATAAAATCCATTGAAATATACTCCCAATGTTGACTTGGAATGGATAAAAAGTTTGTAAAGACAAGATTGACAAGAGTCTATGGCATTCATCAACTTTATTTTTCACTGAAACCAAACCTTCGCGACAAACATTTGAATCTCGGATTTAACCATCCCAAAAAATACTAACCACCCACAGCTAATGCAAAGCTTTTAAAAATCTCTGAGTGGCACTCTGAGAAGTATTACAATTCAAAATAATATTTTGTTTTAGTTGAAGACTTTCTGATACAACAATGTGTACCTGGAATCATTTTCCAACTAAATGTATCAGATGCACTAGGATCTTGCTGCAAATTTTGAATGAGTGTCCACACTTCTTTGTCATTCTTCCATTCCTACCTTGCTTCGGTTATCCAATCTGGTTGGATAATAGAAATAGCTTTAAACAAATACTTCCACCTCTTCAGCTGTACACTTGAGGTGCATACAAATATGTATTTTAGCTTCCCTTTTTTGTAGATTATTTCAAAGTCATAACCCAACATCTTTGTGACCCATTTTTGCTGCTCTTCTGACAATATTCTTTGTTCCAAAAAGTGTTTAAGACTATCATGATCAGTTTTTACCTTGAAGTGTCTTCCCATTAGGTAAGTTCACCATTTCTTTAGTTCATGTAGTATTGATAACATTTCCTTCTCATAAATAGGTTTCTGTAAATACTTTCCTTTGATTGGACGACTTTCAAAAGCAATGGGTCTTCCTTCCTGCATTAAAACTGCACCAATTCCATTTCCTGAGGCATCACATTCCACGATAAAGGTTTTTGTGAAGTCTGGCGTAGCTAAGACCGGTGCTAGGCACATTGCCTCTTTAAGATGTTCAAAGGCCTTAGTTGCTTCAGGAGTCCATGAAAATGCATCTTTCTTCAATAATGTTGTTAGAAGTGCTGCTATTCTCCCATAATTCTTAACAAACTTGCGATAATACCCTGTTAACCCGAGAAATCCTCGCAACTGCTTTATGGTTGTGGGAAATTTCCATTCCTTAATGGCTTTAATTTTGTTAGGGTCTACTTTAACACCCTCATGAGATACAATATGACCCAGATATTCCACCTCTTGTACTCCAAAGAAACATTTGGATTTTTTTGCATATAATTGTTTCTCCTGCAATAGTTTGAGCACACTGTCAACATGTTCAACATGATCCTTCCAAGACCTGCTGTAGATTAGTATATCATCAAAAAATACTAGCACAAATTTTCTAAGGTAGGGTTTGAAAATGGAATTCATCAACCCTTGAAATGTAGAAGGTGCATTGGTAAGGCCAAAAGGCATGACCAAAAATTCATAATGACCCTCATGAGTTCGAAATGTTGTTTTTGGAATATCTTCAATCTTCATTCTAATTTGATGATATCCTGAACGAAGATCCAACTTGGTAAAATAAATTGCTCCATGTAATTCATCCAATAATTCATCAATCACAGGAATGGGAAATTTGTCTTTAATGGTGAGCTTATTGAGCTCCCTATAATACAGACACATTCGCCATGATCCATCCTTCTTGTGTACCAATACTACAGGAGCAGAGAAAGAACTTTGACTAGGTTGAATTATACCCGCCTCTAACATTTTTGCAATCATACGTTCAATTTCGCTCTTTTGGAAGTAAGGATATCTATAAGGCCTGATGTTTGGAGGAACACTTCCTGGACTCAAATGAATAGCATGATCATGATCACGAATAGGTGGGAGTCCTTTGGGAGTTTCAAACACCTTGGAATGATTGTCCAAGACTTGTTGGAGATCTGCAGAAATAGATGATTTTGATATCGGAACTTCTAGTGAGCATAATTGTGCAATTACGCCTCGTTGTTCTTTCTTTAGAAGCTTTGTCATTACATTAGAGCTTATTATCCTTCCTGGCTTCCCTTCAATACCCCGTAATTCGACTTCCTTTCCTTCTGAAAAAAATTTCAAGAAAAGTTCTTGAAAATTAAAAACTACCGTCCCCAAAGATTGTAACCATTGTACTCCTAGTACAACATCAACACCTCCCATAGGAATGGAAAGCATTGGACTAGTCAATACATATTCCCCATGGTTAGCTTGATATTATGGCATTTTCCAGAGCAATTTATAGTTCCTCCATTTGCAACCATCACTTGACATTCTGGTGTTGGGTATAGGAAACAATTCAATTCCTTGGCTACCTTACAATGAATAAAATTATGGGTACTACCCGAATAAATCAACACTATTACCTTTTTCTTCTTGATATGTCCTTCTATCCTGAGAGTTTGAGGAGTGGTAATTCCTGCCAGTGCATTACAGATATGGTCAGACTCATTTCTTCTTGTTCTAGGGTTGGTTCCTGGTGTATATCCTCTTCTTTTGAAGTTTCTTGTTCATTTTCTTCTTCCTCTTCACAATCTATGTAAAATAATTTCTTCTCAGCACACTCATGACCTTTAATTGTTTTTTTCTATCTTCCCTTGTGATCATTTACTCTTTTTCTTCCATTGTTGTGGTGTCTTTTCACAGGTTGTGGAAGTCTAGTAGTAAGACACTTCTTTATAGATGTAAGTGGTAAACTACTGAAAACTTTCTAATTTGACAGCTGTTTTATAAACAAAGCCCTTCCTACGATGAATCGAGTTCCCAAACACGAACTTCATGTTGGATGTTATCCTATAAAGTCCCTATGAAGACATCAACCCTGTGTTCATCTGGAATATCAGTTACCCTTATATTCAATTTTTGGAAGTTCTGAATGTGCTCCACATCTAAACCCTTTTGTTTGAGATTTATCTATTTCCTAGATAAGGTGTTTCTCTTTGTATCCTCATAATGTGCTATCATTTCCTCCGTAAAAATTGACTAAGTGACAATTTTGTTACGAGAACAAAGCCATCGATACCATACAAATGTATTATGTTGTAAATGTAAAGTTGAAATGCATACCTTTTATGTGTTTTTCACATTATTGAGATCAAAATATTGCTCCATGTGTAGTACCCATTTTACAGGATCCTTGCCATCAAAATTCCTCATATCCATCTTTGGAATATGGTGGTTCTTCCATCCAACATTAGAGTTTATGAAATGAAGATTAACATATATTTTGTTCTCATCATGAGTTTCTTCTACTATCTTTCCACCCTTAGGAATCATTTCTTGTATTAGCTTTGTCAAACCTTCCATGTCTTCTTTTAGATCATTTTTCATGTTTTCCATGTTGTATTTCATTTTTTCTTCCATATCCTCCATCTTAGCTTCCATGCCATCCATCTTATCTTCCACACATTTCTTCAAACCATCCATATTATTCTTTAAACAATCCATCTTCGCTTCCATGCCTTTCCTCAAAACATCCATTTCATTTTTTGTTGCTCTTTGCGAGAGCGAAATTTGGTGCACTTGCTCTTGTAATTTTGATATATCATATTGCAATTATTCATGAGTCATAATAGAGTATTTTTAGGGCTTAATGGGTGTTGAATTATTTTTAGGAGGCATTTTAGAACCCAATACTGAAATATATGCTCAATAGGCCCTTCGAATCACTTCAAATTGATTTTTTACACAAGACTTATGCAATTCGGAAAAAAATACACACCTTTTTCTTGCTTTTGAGGAGCTCAATATTGAGACTGAATTATCTATGTGATTTCAGATCTTCAATATCTAAAATTTGGCCCTGATGTAGCCCTCTGAATCCTCTTTCGAATGCCACAGGTCTGACCTGATTGGAACAACGAAACCATGGAATCCAAAGCTCTAATACCAAATGTTGTGAAACCAGCTCCAAAAATAGAAGAAAAGAGAGATCAATGCCTTAAAAATCAGCCACTTCGAGAGGGAAACCTCCAATACATTACATAAATGAACAATTCTTAGATGCTACAAATGACTAAAACCTCCTTCTATATATAGGAGTCCATGGGGCCACAATATAATGCTAGCCGTCCTAAGAATAATAATTTAAGGGCACAATAATAACAATACTGGGGTTACATGGGTACAACAATAACAATAAGGGGGTTATACTAACAAGAATAAGGGACTAAACTAGTAATATAGGGAATTAACATAAATACAAAGGAATTTTCGCCTGGGATTACATTGATATCAATACTAATGATACGTATGTTATACAACACACCATACCCATGATCTCAAATGATAAACTAGGACAACATAAATTAAGGAAAATCCACCTGAACCTTGAAATTCAGATGAAATCTGAATTGAAAAATCTTCTTAAGGCTAAAATTATCTTTCATGTTATACATTCAAAATGGGTTTCCAATCCGGTGTCTTCTAGAAAGAAGAATGGTGATATTCGCATATGCATAGATTTTTGAAATCTAAATAAAGCTTGTCTGAAGGATAACTTCTCACTGCCAACCATGAAACAAGTACTGCAATCAGTAACCTGTTCTGAGCCTATGTCTTCTCTTGATGGATTTTCAGGATATAACCAAATCTTAGTTCATCTAGATGAGAGATTGTAGACTACATTTAGAACATAATGGAGAACATATGCTTATCAAAAAACTCATTAACAAATTTGTTGTAATTTACTTGTATGAAATCATTGTTTATTCCAAGAAAAGAAGTAGCCATTTCAATTACCTTAAATAGATCTTTGAATGATGCATGAAATATGGGATTTCACTAAATCCAAAAAATTATTATTTTTCTTTGGGCGAAGGTGAGCTTTTAGGATTCATCGTATCAAAAAAGGGTATTTATATTGATTCAGAAAGGATTAAAGAAATTGAGAAATATTCTTTTCCCCACAATAAAAAACCAATGTAGTCTTTCTCGGGTCAAATAAATTTTGTAAAAAGTTTTTTTCCTGACTTTTCAAAAATAGTTTTTTCTTTACAATCCATGATAAAGAAAACATAGATCCTTAAATGGGGTCACATTGAAATGGAATCATTTAAATTAATCAAGCATGTTATTATCAATGCTCATTCTTTGGTAACTTCTGACTTTTAAAAACATTTTGTATTATATATGTTTGCCTCAGAAACATCATATGCAGTTGTTTTAATGCAACTTAATGAAGAACAAATTGAAGCACCTATTTCTTTATTAAGTTTAAATTTACAAGATGTTGAATTGAACTATTCTGTTGTTGAAAAACATGCATTTTCCGTCTTTAAAGCAGTAAAAAATTTCAGGCCATTTCTCCTAAAAACTCACACCAAAATCATAGTTCCATTTTTAGTAGTAAGAAAAAATTTTATGCAAAGGGAAGTGGCAGAAAAAAGGGCCAACTTGGTAACTGCTTTTCAAGAATATCATGTAGAAATTAGAATAGCTAAAATTATTAGAGGTCAAGGTTTTTGTAGAATGTTGACTCGAGCATCTGATTCACCAATAGAATAAGATCTAGGTAATGATATATAGATATCTAAGGCAAGCCTCAACAATATTGAATCTCAATATGTTGATCTCATCTTTTACTTAAGAAATAGATATGCTCCTCTGCAACTCAATTACAAAAAGAAAAGAGACTTGAGATTAAAAGAAAAACAATATTAGATCATCAAGGATGTATTATTCAGAAAACATTATGACTATATCCTATTAATATGCCTAGCAAAATATGAGTCAGAAAAGGTTTTTCAGAAACTCCATGATGGCTTAGATGGCGTAAATTTCAGAGGAGACACAACGACACACAAAATTCTACGTACTGGCTATTATTGGCCAATTTTGTTTAAAGATGCACATTAATATGTAAGAAAATGTAAAACTTGTCAAACTGCTACTTGAAGAAAAAGGAAATATGCCCTACCATTACAGGCAGTCAACATTAAAGAATCATTCGAACGATGGGTACTAGACATAATAGGTGAGATCATTCCTCACTCTTCAAAGCAACATAGATATATTCGTACAACAACAAATTATTTCACAAAATGGGTCGAAGAAATTCTACTAAAGGTAACTAATTATGAGAACATCATTGAATTCATTGACCAATTTATTATTACCAGGCTTGGTTTACCAACTGCCTTAATGTTTTATAATGCATCTTATTTCTCAAGCAATGCAATGACATAATTTTCTCTTAAAATAGGTTTCAAACTTAAATACTCTTCTAACTATTATCCTTAGGGAAATGTTCTAGAAAATCAACCAGCAAAAATCTCATTATAATTATAAAACAAATTATTGATAAAAATCAAAATAATTGGCACAAATATTTAAGATTTTCTCTATGGGTAGACCGTATTACACAGAAGGCTTCAATAGGCACTTCTCGACTTAGTCTAGTTTATGGGAAAAAAGTTGTTCTTCCCACAAACGTAGCTACTCCTTCTCTAGCCCTAGTCCAATATATCAAAGAAACTCCTTCTTCTTCCTTGCAATTGAGACAAGCACAGATCCTCAAACTTGAAGAAGAAAGAAATAAATCAAAAATCACACATTCTCACCATCATCAGTTAGCAAAGACTTCCTTTGATGCACACTCTGTTAGCCCAAAATCATTTCAACTAGGAGACCAAGTATTGAAGTGGGACAAAGAACATGAGGAAAAGGGTAAGCATACCAAATTCTAAGGAATGTGTCTTGGAGCACTTTAGATTGTTGAGCTAATCGGCCCATCAACATTTTTATTGCAAAATTTATCAGGCAGGAAATAATCCTTACCTCTAAATGGGCAGATTTTGAAGAAATACTTTTCATATAAGATGACCTCTTCTATCCCTTGTACATTATTTATTTTAATTTTCATAGGAAAAAAAATTTGAAATAGTATAACTACTGACTTCACAAAAATATTTCTTTGAACATTTTATTATTTCTACTTTTATAAATAGTAACTGTTAAAGAAATATTTATAACATTTGAAAAATAAAGAAAGGTTTTGGCTCTCTGAAAAAATTCTTGTTTTTCACAGTCATTTGTTCTTCGAGAATCCTCCAACTTTATAAATTATTTTTTATCTATTATCAGTCAATAAAACTATCTTTAACCAAGTAAAAGACTCGTTGCAGATAGGAATTTTTAACTCTAAAATTGTCATCCAGAAACTCTTAAGGATTATCTAATAAAATTTTCTCTTTGTAAAGTCTAATCTTGTGAAATAGATTTTCAAAAATATTAAAAGATAAGTGGTCTCAAGAGCCTGCTTACAATATTCATAGGGGAATAACTAACTAACATTACCAAAACTGCATATCAAAATAGGGTAATGGCTTAAGATTATTTTAATTAAAAGACAAGGGGTCTCATCACGAGCCAGGTTTTTCAACTAAGTTACAACCAATGAATGGCATTGTCATTATTTGGTCACCAAACCAAGGCATTGAATTTAAATAGTAAAAATAAATTAAAAAGAGGAAAGAAGAATAAGTATACGAGTTAGGATTTATCTTTAAAAACCGAATTCTTATTTGGATGGGATACTGAATCATTGACTGGTTAAAAGGTAACCATGTCAAGGATATTAATACCTAATTGCAGCAGAGGCTCTACATGTGACAAATGAGAATATTTTAAACTAATCTGCAAAAAATATTTTCTACTTTATCTTTAAACCTAGTAAAAACGTATTTAGACAAAATAATTTTCACCTTTAAGAGGATACCAAGTGAATAGTAATGAAGTGATTTTATTTTACTTTTTTTAAATTTCTTGTTATTTACATTTATTGAACTAATTTTATTTTTGAAAAAGACAGAAATTTTAAAATTATAAGAGATAACTGGTTCTCCTAGTGAATCGCCAATTGTTGTACTATGAAATAACCCCACCATTTATTTTTACTTCGATTAAAGCTGTGAATAATAGATGGGGACACTTTAAATAATTACAAACAAATAAAGCTTAGGATGGATTACTTCAATTTTTTTCAAAGTCTTAAAAAAAACTTTAGAAATAAAAGGCATGGACCTTTTTTCCACTTTTATCTTGTTTTTCTTACGCGCATATTGCAAATTTCTAAATTAAAAATGTTAGAACAAATGTAGAACTTACGAATTGCGATAGCATTAAGACCCTTTTCAAGTCAAATACAATTTCCCATTAAAAAGGTTAAGAAGCCCTTATAACCATAAATCACATCCCTCCTTCCTAAAAATGAACGAATAAGAAATATCATTCGAGAAATGAAATGATATAATGTCCGACCCGATAGAGCAAAAACAAATTTTAAAGACTTCAACAAATCTGATAAAGCACAATACTTTGAGTTATATGGCTAATAGCATCCCGCAACATCAAGCTAAATCAAAAGTCATATCCACTTTGATAAAGTGTGATATGCCATTTGTGCAGATTGCATTTCGTAAACACTCTAGGTCAAGATACATAGTATCAATACTTGTATGATGTGCGATTTTCGATATATAATTTATTGTGAAGCAGTATAAATGATGCCTAATAAATTGATCCATTAAAAATATATCACAATATAAATCTTCTAACTAGACATATATAGTAAAACACATAAAATATTTGATAAATTTTTAATGAGATATTAACGTCATTTAATGGTTTCGGGACTCGAAAAGATTGATATCATTCTATGCCATTTTTCAAATAAAAGCATCAAGTTTACGATTTACGGTAATTAAACTCTCATCTTCTCTTCGTCTCTACTCTGATTTCCCTTTTTACTTAAATTTAGGAAATCACCTGAGAAAGAAATATCAGGAAAAATTACAAAGAAAGAAAAATCAGTTTCCCAATAATCTACCTCCAAAGTCACGGATATGTCTCCACTCTTCTCAGATACTACTTGCAATAAGGACATCAGAACCACTTCCTGGGAAGCTATGTACAATTTTATGGAATGAGAGAAACCAAGGGAATTGAAGAAAGTAGCAACAACGGAGGCACCTGCTTCATTTGAAGCTTCCTATTTCAAGGCTGCATGTTCCTTTTTACACAGGATATCCGTAAGACCAAAAATTTTACCATACACTAACATGGTGAGATGGGTCATTGACTATGTAAATTTCACAGGAAGAACTTTCAAGAAATCAAGACAAGAAGACATGGGTTAATTTACCCTTGAATATGTGTGCGCTATGTATCATCTGCCAATACCACAGAAGGTTTATGATAAATATTTTCCTGATATGTTTGCCAATGAAAATGAAGACCCGATGAAGGTAGTGAAATAATGGACCACTGATCACAACAACATTAAGCGAGATAGAATTGTTATGTATCCAATTTCACAATTACCAACACCCTATTGTTTCATAGCAGTAATGATGTGTAGTTTATTTTCCAAGCATGATACCACAAAATTTACTATTGACTAGGCTCCCCTAATAAACATTTCCTTCAATTCTAACACTATGAATTGGGCCAATATATTATCCAATAATTTGGCCAATACTATTAGAGAATACATAAAAAATACGATCTTTTCTACTAGAACAATCCCTCCTTTCTACATGAGTGCATACATTACGGACGCCATATGTTTCTGTTCAAATTTTCCTATTATGGGTTGGAAATGGACCAGTCAAGGCCCTAGTCCTATTAATGTCTATCACAAAGCCTTGTGGGAATCTGAATTTCGTTCTCATTTTTATAAAATTTTCCATGGAGTCATGTTACCTATCCACCAAATCATTTTTAATGAGAGATCCCCCAGGATGTCTAAAGAGGCCCATGTATATATTATTCCTGTAGTCATATGGTTTGGAGAAGAAACTTTTACTTATATCATATTTTTCAAGAGTATTTCATTTCCCCATGTTTTCCCTATTATTTTCTAGAAAAAATTTTGCCCACATAAATTCCATACCAAACATTAGGAAATTGTATACCAATCATCTCAGAGATTCAAAGAAGTCTATTTGGCCTATGTTTCGAGTGCAGTGTGGTACCTTTTCTATTTGTGATATAAGTCATACGACAAAGGAGATCCCAAATATTACCTCTTTAAATCTAGCTTTTATGCCAAGAAGACACTATCGTCCCAACAATGTAGTCCAAAATTTGACTACTACTCTTAAAATTAGACCATTCATGCATGAGAAAGATGATTTTGATCATTTTTTTGAAGGAACGAATAAATTTTCGGAGGTATTGAACATGGCATCCAACAAACTTAGTGTATTAGATATCAAATCTTTCCATGAATACAAAAATAAAAGACTGGAAACAATCTCATTGGACCTATTGCAAATGGAAGAAATTAGTGAGCCAAATCCCAGTATCAGCCTAGATGATGATCCAAAATATATGTCTGAAGATGAATCCGAGGAGAAATCAGTTCAGGATTTAGATCATTCCAAGAAAGAGTCCCAAGATTCAGATCATTTTGAAAATGAATCTGAAAATAAAGACGAAAGCCATGATAAAATAATTGAAGATGTAATTAAAGGAATTGATATGCATGTTGAGGAAAGAATAGGTGAAGCTGGATTAGAAAATCCATATTCTAAAGAACTTCAGGAAGTTCAATCTACACCCGAACAGATAGAAAAATCCCATGTGGAGCTTTTAGAGAAAGAAGAGCAGAATTTTACTGAAAAACTTCAGATACCAACTAATAATAATCTTGAAGGATCATCAAGCTTTCATACTACTGAAAAAATTCAAAAGCTACCAGAAAAAAAAAATAACACCAAAAAACTCCAGGTGTTCAAGATCAGGAAATCATCCTGGCCTTCCCTACTGAATTGATTATTTTGAATATTAAAGAGATACCTCTATTGGACTTTTTCTACATTCCAAACCATAAAGTTGTAGTAAAGAGGAGAAAAATAAGAAGAATTGATGAAACAATGACAACCCTTGGTAATGAGTCAGTAGATATTGTTTGGAAAGACACTCTTGTCAATCCAACTGAACATCTTACTAAGTTTCACAGTTTGCAAGAGCATATACAAATGCTACAATTGATAAAGTAGAATAAGTGAAAGTTATGCTTAGACAAAGAGAAGAAAGAGTCCAAGTGCTATAAAACCAACTGGAACAGGAAAAAAATAATGCCAATAAGCAAGCTAAAATGAAAATGTCATTGTTCCAGAAAGAATTTGAAATGTTGAAATTGCAGCATCAAGTGCACATCTCTAAGAAATATTCATATATAGAAGCAGTGATGGAGAAGCTTAGGACTCAACCTCAAACAGAACAATTCATTAAAGAAGAACTTGAATGTAATTCACAGTTGAAATAGTAGCAAGAGATTTTCTGCCAACAAATCTCTGCTACTAAATCATACTGTGAAATAAAAAACAAATTGACTCAAAAGGTGGAAAACAGAAAGTTGGAATGTGAAAGCATTGATAAGAAAATTTATGATTTTATTTCTCGGCAAGAATATGAGGAAGTGAAGAAGGTTGATCTCCCAAAGATTGAAAAATCTCATAAGGATATTTTATTCAAATATTGGGCGATGCAATTAAAACAAGCAGAGAAAGTGTCATCAAAGATAGCCAACGTAGCAAGAAAAATCATTGAGTCTGTCAATAAACAGCTTCAGAATTCCAAAATTATTGAAGAATGTAAAGTTGAAGCAATTCTAGAGGTTAGTCTATTAGAGAATTAGTGGAAGGAAAGCGCTGAGAAACAGGCAGAATTAGTCAAACAAATAACTAAATTGGATCAAGAAAATTACTGAAATTTCTTGATCAAACCACATAAACAGTGCATGACTCTGTGAACCTGAATTGATTCCACAAGAAAGGCATTGCCAACAATTTCAAATGTCGTATTCAAAGGAAAAGTGAGATCTAGGATCACTCAGCCAACTCAACTGAAGCCAACAATGGATATTTTCCAACTCAAAGACCAAGTGACAAAAGGAAATAAGCCCAACTAAGCAATCTTGTCATTTTTAATTTATGTATTGTAGTTTAGTTTACTATTATGAGGAAGGTTGCTTGAAAATTGAAACTTCCTCATATTTTTTTGTAATAATCTATTTTTGACTTCTTTATTTTAGTATTTCAACCCCTCACATACATTTAGAGAAGGGTCCAAAATTTTGTCAAAAAACAATTTGCAAAAGGTTGCACTTATGTACTTTTGTGAAAGCTTTTGATAAAATATATGGAATAGGATCTACTTTTTTGGAAAATTGGAGTATGATTTACTGAAATTTCACTTTTGTACTCTTAAAGTATATTTGTATTGAGAAGAAGTAGGTAAATATTGTGGATTTCATGAGAAGAACTTATCATATCCGGTACTATTATCTTTATGACTAAGTCTTGATTATGAGTTTACAGTAATTTCTCTTTATATTGTCATATGCATGCAGTTTGATTTACAATTTATCATTAATGCAATTTTGTATAATGTTTCAGCTATAATTCCTTACCAAATACATAAAGCAATCGATATATGCGATATATTTTACATTATTACTTTGACTAACTATTTAGTCAAAATACTAATCTTACGTAATTTTCATCTCTTTCAGTAATTGAATGATCTTTATTACCTTTTACTGTAAGATATCTTTTTAGATCACATTGATGGTAATTCTTCCTGGGTTATAGATTAAGTTAAATAATTAGATTAAATAGATGCATGTGTTTGTTACTTAGATAAATTATTTCCATTATTTTAAATTCATCCTTCATTTCAACTTCTATCAAACCCATCATTACCATATCAATTTCTTTGCTCGAAAATTAGTCCCATTTTTTCTAGTCAGAGCCACTATACCAAATGGAAAAGGAGTTGCTTTAAGGTCCGAACAGGGTGGTTATCCCCCATGCTGTTGTAACGGAATTCTGGGGCTTCAACATAACCATGATTTCTATGAATATAAACACTTTTTATTTCCAAGAAACTTATAAAGATCATAATTATCTATATGCCTAAACAACTGTTCTTTTTCCAAAAGAAAGTAGTACCATAATTATTATTTTTGTGCATACAATTACATGTTTCTCTAACTCAATTTCTATTCATTTTTGCATGTAGTATGTGTCCTTTCTAACACAATAACCATTAATTTCATGCATACAACCTCATAATAAAAAAAAATGTGGGTTATTATATATATAATCACATGATTCATAAGAACATTTTCAAGAAAATAATTCTAGTTCTTATTATGTCATGCATGAGTTCATATGCATTTTATTCTAACATATTATCACCACTAATTTATATTTACCATGTAGTGTTTCTAAGAGAATAAATTGGATTCTATTTTATGCAAAATAAATTCATGTGAAATTATTTTACAAAATTATTATAATCAATTTTTACTTTTACCATATGTGTATGCATGCACAACCATAACCAAACACTTTGAACAATGCAACCTTTTTCAATAACACCACAAAATTTCCCATTATATTTAACCACAGAGTCATAGCTACTTATATTTTTCTTTTATGGTATGGCCTTGCCTTACATGGTGCTATGGTCAGTACTTGACTCTTAACAGTCTTTTCATTCTTCACACTCCAGCATTAGATCATCAATATTGTAGGGAATTTCGCATTTAGCATACATTGTATTGTCTGAGGTGAATCACTAGTAGTAGACTTGTACTCAAATCGACAAAAATAATCATCAGCATGAACCCTATCAAACTTGGTGTATTTCTTGAAGTCATAAAAAATACATCGCCCTCGATGCACTCAGTCATCATATGGCTAACAATTGAGCACAAGGGTTCTTCGTATTTGGAGAAACATGGAATGTTAAAAAGAATCAAACAAGACCAACATCAACCACCACTACGAAATAGCATAGAGTGAGTACTTGACCCAGTGTGTTGGAGACCCAAAACTTTCCTTATATGGTAACAAATTAAACTCATTGTAAGGCATTGTGTTTAATATCATTACGGATTCATCGGTGGCTATCACTATGCCCATTGCCCAAGCCATCTCCACAAAGGGATGCAAGTAAGTACAACTTAAAGAAACCATTCACATATATTTTCCTCCTCTCCAATCTTGATTTCATAGTCCTTCTCTAATTACGAGTTCTACAGTTCATTCTATAAATGGTTCTTGATTTATAATCAGTTTAGATAAATAAAATGAATTTTATTACTTTCTACCCATGTCGAGCGTTGTAGGAATATTACATATTTCCCCCCTTTAAGAGAACATCGTCCTCAATGTTTATCTCTCACTAGAAATTTCACTCTTACTCATGATATAACAATCTAAACAACCTAAAAGAGAAAAAATTTCCTTCAAAATGAAGTATTTTATTTCCAAGCAATATTAATAAGCCAAAAAAAACAATAATGGTTTATCCATACTCATAAGAATTTATAACTACAAGAATAAATATCTCGTACTTATCATCATTTTAAACATTATTCAATTTCACAAATCGAAAATAAAGCCCCTATACCAACTTATCATTACTTACTAATTCCTTTTGAAAGTCATAATCACTTTTATGCAAGCACTCTAAGAATGGTTGGATAACCCATCAACGATTTGTGGTAAGTACCCTATAATATATGACTAAAAAATTCAATCACATTAGTCACAAAATTTTCAATCAAATGAAATACTTTTAAATATGAATCATTCATACAATATCAAGAGATATTTTTATCACAGTACTTCCACAAGGACTTTGAGAGAACTAACCCTATAATCAACAAAATGATAAATCATTGCACCAAGTGAAAATTTGCCTAGACCCTACTAAGATATTGAAAAGATTTGTAATACAAAAAGGAACTTACAATTTCAGTAATTTCTTTTCTGAGCACTAGGCTCACTTCCTGTGAAGATGTAGATATAATAATTTTAACAATAATATATACAATCCGTTTTTAACACAATATATAATTTATTAGTTAATTTTTTCTGTTATGAGAACCACAGTAGAAAAAGAATACTCCTCCCAACCAATGGGAAATGGATTCCACAACTAGATCGAGTCATTTCCACATCCAGATAGTTTTATGATAGAGACCATATCAGGTCCATCTGTAATTTGAGTTCCCAGCCAACTCAATAATTCCAATGACTAGAAATTCTCACATATAATATTCCTCTTATTAGTGTCCTACATATTCCTCCAACAACGTCCCATCTATGAGAAATTTTTGGGCCTCCTCCAACAAGATCCAAAATCATCATAGTTTCCCCAAGATTTTCCCTTATTATCCATTTCGTCTAACTCTTTTCCCTTACTAAGACAACCTATCTCTAAGTAGAGGAAATTGGGGCACGAAATCACGATCAACCCAAGGCCTCTCGACCTTTCACAATTGTCCACAAATGTCCAAAATGCAAAATTCTCTTTTAGCACTCTTTCCCATGGTGATTTACATGACATACCATATTCACATTATTATTAAAGCAAAAGAAACATTTATGTACATCATGCATTCATACAACATGGGTGCACAATACATACATTCATAGGAAAGTTAACCAACATACAAGTGGTATGCATTTTTATTTTCGAAATAACACAATCATGCATATCATAACAATATACTTTCATGTTTATAGTTTTAGTTCTCATTGCAATGTTTTACCTTCACAAGTTTTCATGTTTCCATTAAGTTACTCCTGCTTAATCCCATCAATGGCGTTAGTCACAAATGCACATTGTTTAAACAAACATTCACTTTCACAATCACTTTAGTTTCATGCATACAATAATACCATGCATAAAATTATATGAAAAAATTCATTAATGTGTAAATATCTATCATAGTTAAGGTAACAATCCAAAAAAATCAAATTTCTCACAGTGTTCTGTTACCAACAAACTAGTACAGGAAGTAACTACCATAATCACTTCTTTACAACATTCAATAAGATTATTAAAAATCGATTCATGCATATAAGTTCTAATATTTAGACATGCAACACTAAAAAGGAATTCTACCAACCATATTAATGCATTCATCACAAGACTCCATCAACAACTACCTATTACAGTCAAGTCTAACTACTTGACTCACTATTCATTTTTAATATCTAATGAGTTCCTCCAATGTTTTTTTAAAACACTTTATCATCCTCTGGAAGGAAATTCCCAATATTTTACATTCATGCATTCACTCATTATAAGTAATGAATTGTAACTTTAGTCATGTTCATTAAATGTATCATTAATATTTTCATATTTGCAAATGTTAGTAGTTGATTGTCACTTTCCTTAGTGAGTGTCGAATATTGTCAATAGTGTAATATAGCTTTTATTTTCCTTTATCCTCATCAGGATTCAAATGTCATGAACAAAGTTTTGTGGCAGAATTTATTACTTCTCTTCAATGTGGTTATAAACATGAATCATGCATCTCATATCAAAATTACTCTACTGCATATATCAATATGTATATTGCTAGACAAATACCTGAGATGATTCTCACTATTATCATACCTCGATCTCTTTTTCGCTTAATAATTTCCAAAAGGCGCTAGTGCTAAAAATCTAAGCCCTGATACCACTTGTAACATCCCCTAGTAACCTCGCATGAAAACGCATGGAGTTAGAAAATTTTTTATACAATTTACCCATGTGTAAGTATCCAAATTACTATTCCATATTAAACATTAACCATTGTATATAGTGTTCATGATTACATAGAGTAAATTTTTTAAATGAATAGTAAGTTTCATAACCATTAACAAACAATGTGGTAGTCTATTAACATGAACTTTCTGATGTAACCTGGTGATCTCAAAACAGAGGATTGACTACTTGCAAAATTTCACTGAATATCTACTAAGGTTGGTTTTATGTGAATGAATAAGGGAAATTGAATTATTAAAATTCCTTAAAAATATACTTTAGAACTAAAAAATAAGTATGAACAACAGAAATAGAATAAGCAAACATAGGAAACATTGATGACGAAGTTTTCCCTCCTAGACTATGTCTCCGGGTCCACTTCCAATGGACGTTTGATGTATTAAGAATGCTTAAAAAGGCTCTTTACATAAAATTTCACCATTATGGATTGTGCATGTAGGAAAAAATGGCCACTTTCAAAATTACGTTCTCAGCCTCTGCTTTACAACGCAACTTTTCATTCTAAAAAAGGGCCAAAGATGGGAAAGTTATGCCCAAAAAGGCATTTTGCAGGCACAAATAACCTAAAGTTTGCAGACTCTCTCTACAACTCCCCTTCGTACTGGTGCCATGGAAAATATTTTAATAGGCCTATGAGAGGTCACTGGGTCAAACTTGCGGGCCTCTAGGGTGGTCTTTGGCAACATATGATATATTTTTTATTCCACGCAAACATATTACAATACATAGAAATTGAAATAGTTATCTAATATCCATATAACATATATATTATCATTGTATCAGAATGCCAATATACATCGTATAACAACATAATCCAAAGTTTTTGACGGTGGTATAAGGTTTCTTCCCGTGAAATTAGCCATGGCATAGATTGTTACATGTGAACAGCGGTGGTGCCATTCAATTTAAAAGATTTTTGTTGTATGTCACAAGTTTGGAGCGCTCGGTAACTATCCTTTGGGTTTAGAAAAGCCGACAGATATAGCGGACTCCACCAACCCCTTCCGCCAACACCAAATTATATTTATATATATATATATATATATATATATATATATATATATATATATATATATATATATATATATATATATATATATATATAACTTATGTCATTTGTATCTTCAACACAGTGTCGTGGGTCAGCAGTAACATTTGTGATGTTACATGGGTGTTCACAGGTTTGACCCTTGACTCTGCCCATCAGAACTCTGTGTTGAATTTGACCTATGCCTATGTTGAATTTGACTACCTGGTTTGACTTTGACCTGCCGCATGTCATGATGTAAGGTTTCCACTTGGTCTTCTCTGGACACTTTTTTTTCCTATTGGAGGAAAATTTCAGAATGCCTTTTCTCACTAATACGGAGATAATTTTCGAAATGGAATATACTGTTGGAATCAACGGGGTAAGATTTTCAACTTGGCACTAATTTTGTGAGCATCTGAGATTGTAAAATTCTGAGCATTTTGAAGATCCAACTCGATCATTCCTCTCCATTGGAAGCTTTTGGACAACCAAAAGTTTGGTTTTAAGCAGAAATGAGGTGAGGGTATAGCCCACTCAACCTCTGATCTCCATCCACCTAATTGTGTTACTTGGGTCCATGCCTTTGAGTTCTACTTGAATATACTCCACACCTAGAAGTGCATACCTTCCTCTCTAAGATGGTATCTTCCTGTAACTCAGTCATACATTCAGATGAAAATTCATCAACAATTGTAATTTGAAAATTTTCCTCTATATCCATTATCATAGGAGGTTCATAAAACTTCAAATTTTTTACATTTACAACTGAATATATGTGGATGTATGGAGGAAAATTCAACTGGAATGAATTTTTCCCAATATTTGCAACAAGTAGAAAAAGACCATAGCTAATTGGTTTCAACTTTTTACCTTCACCTTTCATCCTTTATTTTCCAAAGTGTAGCCATACTTCATAACCAACCTGAAAGTGATAATCCATTTGATGCTTGTCATTGTGCATCTTTTACTTGGCTTGAATTTTCTTCAATTTATCCTACACTAATTCATGAATCTTTTGGATTCTGTGAATTAATGTGATGTATTTGTCGACATCTCAATTTTCATCCTCCTTAGCTTCTTCACCAAAAAAAAAGCCCATTAGTGATTTTAGCAGGTACCTAAAACATGTCCCAAAAGGATTTCCAAGAGTAGAAAAATGTAAGTCCCCATTGTAAGCATTCTGGACATACTGTAAGGATTCATCCCACAACTTAGGATGTTTTTTGTAATAGCCTCTGAGAAGATGCACCATTGTTTTGTTCACCACTTTTTTTTTTACTATCGGTTTCTGGATGAAAAATTGTGCTCTTTTTCAACTTAGTGTCCGTGAGTCCCCATAAAGTGGACAAAAACTCCCCCATGAAACGAGATTCCCGATCTGAAATGATAAAAGTAGGCAACCCAAAATAAACCCATACATTTTGAAAGAAAAATTGTGAATTTTTTCATCACTTACTTTCTTTTTACATGGAACAAGAATTCAATTTTTTCTAAATTAATCAACCACAACATACAAATAATCATTCCATTTTCTAGACAATGGAATTCCACCTACAAAATCCATAGATATACTATCCCATAGCTGAGAAGGAGCTGGAAGTGGCATATATAAACCTAACTTTCTATCCTTTGGTTTTCTTGTTCAACACGTGAAACAACCTTTGATGTACATAGTAATATTTTCATTCATTCAAGGCCAATAGAAATACCTTTGTAATTGTTCCACTAGCTTACCTGCACCGAAATGCCCTGGACATGAGAATAATGTGCTTCCCTGATCACATGCACTCTTTCTCCCTGCGGTATGCACAACTTGCCAAGATGGTATAATAACCTATCATGAACATGATAGTTCACTTCTTCCACCTAAGAACCAGAAGTTAGGGATTCATAAACATCTTTGAAATCATAATCTTGAGAATATTGTTCAATGTAACTTTCATGTGCTAAAGAACTATTTTGTAGAATAACTGAAGCATTCAAAGGAGGTCTTGATAACATATCAACTACTTTATTGGTGGTACCTTTCTTATATTTGATTACTAAGTGGAATTTCTACAAAAAACACATCCATGTATAATTTTGAGACTGTTGCAACTTAGTTTGAGATTCAACGTATTGAAGTGGCTGATGATCTGAATGAATCACTATTTCTTTGCCCATTATATAATGTTGCCATTTTTTAACACTCTCCACTAATGCACATAATTATTTATGATATGGTGGATAGTTAGCAACTTCTTTAGAAAAAGTTTCCGAATGAAAAAAATAGCCTTCCCTTTCGGCAATAACACTGCACCCATTGTATACCCATTAGCATCAGTTTCTATTTCAAATGTTTGTTGAAGGTCTAGTAAAGCTAAGATTGCATTTGAAACAATTTTCTAATTTAAAGTGTCAAATTATTTTTTTTGTTTTCCTCCCCACTGAAAGGAGACTTTAGAACTTGTTAAAGCATGAAGTGGTGATGCAATAAAAGAGAAATGAGAAATAAAATTCCTCCAATACTGCAATGAACCCAATAAAATTATAACTTCTACCACATTCTATGGTCTTGGCCACTTAAAAATCACATCAATTTAAGTTGGATCTATTTTAATTTTTCCACCTCCAACTATGTAACCAAGATAGATTAAGGAAATTTTTTGAAATTCACACTCAACAAGTTTGAGATACAGTTTCTCCCTTTGCAAAACATCAAAAACATGTTTAACATGCTTTACATTTTCTTCCAAACTTGAAATGAAGATAAGAATATCATGCAGATAGAATATGAAAAAATTATCAATAAATGGATGAAAAATAGCATTCATCACTCATAAAAGTTGTTGGAGCATTGCATAAACCAAATGGCATAAAAAACCATTCAAACAACCCTTTTCTAGTCTTAAAAGAAATTTTCCATACATCATTCTCTTCAATAGGAATATGATGATAACCACTTCTTAAATCTAGTTTTGCAAAGTAAACATCATTCTTTAACTGATCAAGAAAATCATCTATTCTTGGAAGAGAATACCTTTTCTTAATTCTGATTTTATTTAATGCTCTAAAATCAACACACATTCTCCAAGTTCTGTATTTCTTTGGGACTAATATGATCACAATCCACATGGAGAGGAACTAGGTCGAATAAATCTTTTGTCAACAATTTCCTGAAATTGTTTCTTAATTTCTTCATTTTCAATGACTAACATATGATACATGCCACTATTCGAAAGAGGAGCATCACATTGTAATTAATCTCATGTTGTATTTCTCATTTTGGACATAAACGTTTTGGTTATTTAAATAATTATTTATAAGAATCTACTATTTCAACGAATTTCTCCTTAAACTAAGAATCACATCCTTGAAAAGAATCATACTTATCTTTATGTTGTTCCTTAACAAACGTGAGAACATAATTTTTACTTGAACTTATGAGTCTTTTCATGTGACTAACGTTGATTAAATCCAAGTTTGTCTTAAGTATGCATGCCTTGACAACATATTCAATTCCATATTTAAAGAGATGATACTTATTCTCCTTTCTATAAAATATGGCATCTTGATCATAAATATGTGGACTACCCAACACAACTCCACATATAACCAAAGGAATCACATCTAAAATCAACTTCATCAACAAAATTAGTTGTGATTGCAAACCTTAACCGACACTATTTTGTGAAATGCATATGAGTGTTTTCATTTAACCATCCTAAAGGGTAAGGTTTTGGATGATTATTAGTTCTGAATCTCGATTTCCTTACTAATTTCTCAGATATTATGTTTTCTTATGATCCACTATCAAATAATGTGTCAATATTAGTTGCTTGGATATTATTCTTATGTGAAGCAATTCAATTCCCTTATTTTCCTCAACCAGATTATTAGATTTTGAATAAGATGTTGAATGTTTAGAACTAGAACTAGCTTAAGAAGGATTACCTATCAAACCCATAGCAGTTATCCTATTTTTGTCACTGGAGTCAGATCCCAAATCTTGTTGGACTGCAGCATTAGCTTTCATTTCACCCTTCTTCTTAAGGAACTTCTTTGTTTTAAATTTGAGATGAAGCTTCCAACATTTGGAATCATCATGTCCAACCCTCTAAGAATGAGTATAATTAGGTCATTCTCCTTCCTTCTTAGTTGTTGCCTATTTCTTCCCCTTTTATTTTTTCTTCCCTTTTCCTTCTTTGAAATCCTTGTTTTTTGAATGCTTGAATGAGTTCTTTGAAAATTTTGACTGAAATAGTCTGCCACCTAATTCAATATGAATGGCTTGTACACACACTTCATCAAATTCAGTTGGATTAAACATAAAAAATGTATGTCGCAGATAAGAATTCAAACTTCCAATATACTTTAACAAAGCTTCGTGTGTGTTTAATGGAATTTCAAGTGCTAATGCATTTTCCCTGAATTCCTGTGTAAAATCTTGCAAACCTTGTCTTTTACCTTGCCTCAAATGTTGCCAAACTATTACACACTGTTTTGTATATCCTAAAGGATAGAATTGATTTCTAAGAGATTTAACAAATTTAGCCCATGAAGAGATAATTTTTCCTTTATGCTTCAAACCTAGTTGAGTTTTAATGTCCCACAAAATCAAAGTTGTTCCCCCCATTCTAAGTGTAGCTAACTAAATTTTGCAGATTCATCAACAACATTCTGAATTCTAGAATACACCTCAAGTTTATTTATCTATAGATTTATCTAACTTTTAAGGATTCATTTCACCATTATATATCTGAAAGTCAAAACTAACATAAATTTTCAATAAAGGACATTCCTTTTTCTACTTTTCAAATCAAAATCTGAATTTTACTGATAAGAGTATAAAGAAGAAGCATAAGGCGAAGATGGAGAAGAAGGAGGTTCATTACCATCAGGTTTTTTCTTTCCTCTTTTCTTCTTTGTGCCTTTATAGGATGAAGTTTCATTCATATTCTTCTTGTATTCATAAAGTTCTGCAATCATTCGTTGCATATTAAGGAACATTTTGTTTAAATTTCTCCTCGCTCTTGGTCTTAGGATCTTCTTCTTCATTTTCGCTTGCCATCTTCCGAGAGGCTTTCCTCTTTCCAATATTTGGGTTTATCTCTTCAATTTTCCCTTCTCCACTTCGCACCCTAGATCTAGTCAACATTCAAATTGGAAAACATCCTTCTTATATATGATCAACCTCACTTCGATACCAAAATATGATCTGAAAACAAAAGATTGACTATTTGCACAATTTCACCAAATGTTTACTAAGGTTAATTTTATGTGAATGAATGATGGAAATTTCTTAATTAATTTATTCATGAAACATAAACCTTTCCCAAATCTCTTTTCCGAACAATTATTAAAATTCCTTAAACATAAAATTTAGATCTAAAATATAAGCATGAATAACAACAAGAAAATAAGCAAGCACATAAAACATTAATGATGGAGTTCATTCCTCTTGGACTACGTCTCTGGGTCCGCTTCCAATGGGTGCCTGTTGTATTAGGAATGCTCAAAAAGGATCTTTACACAAAATTTCACCATTCTATATTGTGAACGCAAACACCAATGGCTGCTGTAAAAATGAATTCCTCGGCCTCTTCTCTCCAACGTAACTTTCCATTCTCAAAAAAGCCCAAGGATGGCCAAATTATGCCTAAAAAGGCATTTGCAAGCACAAATAACACAGAGTTTGAAAAATCACTGTACAACACATGTTCATACTAGAGGAATGGAAAATAATTTTATAGGCCTACGGAAGGTCCATGGGTCAAACCTACGGGCCTCACGGGTGAGCTTTCGCAACATATAGTATATTTTTATATTTCGTGCAACCATATCACAATACATAAGAATTGAAATAATTATGTGATAACCATATAACATATATGGTATTGTTGTATTAGACCGATAGTATATATCATATAAAAACATAATCCAAAGTTTTTGGTGGTAGTATAAGGTTTCCCCTCGTGGCATTAATCGTGGCATAGATTGTTACATGTGACCAACGATGGTGCCATTTTATTTAATAACTGCTTTTTAAAAGCGCCAAGTTTGGAGCACTCATTAACTGCCCAATGGGTTTGGCACAGCTGCTAAATATGGCAGACTCTTCCAACCCCTCCCGCAAACTCCAAAATACAAAACATATATATATTATTTATGTCATCTTTATGTTAAGCGTAGTGTTGTGGGCCAGCGGTAATATTTTTGATGTTACGTGGTTGGTCACGGGTTCGACCCCTGAATCTGCCGATTTGATCTTTGTGTTGAATTTGACCTGTACCACCATTGACTTAGACTGCCCGTGTTGAATTTGACCTTCCATGTGTCATGATGTGGGGTTGCCACTTGGTCTGCTCTCGCCAGTTTTTTCTTATTGGAAGAATACATTTTCTCACTCATACAGAGGTCATTTTCAAAACCGAATATACTCTCGAAATTAGCACAACGATCTCTTCAACTTGGTAGTGATTTTGCAAGCATCCAAGAGTTTAAAATTCTGAGCATTTTGAAGATCCTCCTGGATCACCTGGCATCATTTTCAGAGTTCCTTTAACTTGATTAGTTAATCACATACTTATTATTTTAAACATCAATGCATACAAGAAATACACATCATAAAAGTAGCACAACAAGAAACGACGTCTTAAGACACTGATATACCTTGGAAACCCCATATGGTTAAAACTAACAAATGTTTTATTTTATTATTAAATGCTCGCGATGATGTTCACCCCTCACTCAATGGTTTACAAAGGATTCCATCCCTTAACTATTTTCATAAAATATTACATATAAATATCGTTTAAATACATGTATAACTAAAAGCTATTAAAATAGTCATGATATCATTTACCCATAATCTTGAATCTTTACATCTTTGTGGCTCGATTGTTCCATCAATGGACCACCCTGCAACTCGTACTCATCTACATGGACTATTATTTCTTTACCTGCCACAATGTTAAACATAATCTATCATTTGCACAAGTCACCGTATTTTCCTGCCAATGTTGTCGTCAGCAAATATTGATATCATGATTACATAAAATATGAATCGACCAATAATTACTTGTTATCAATGATTCTTCACCATATTTTTGTGTGCATATGTAAAACATAACAAACATCAGGACATGACTTCTTCACACACGTTAATAAAAGTTCATAACATGTCTATAAATAAATATTACATTAACCACTATTCTGAAGCACACATTCTTTTTCTTTTCCAAAGTAAAACCACTACACAAATCACATTCTTTACTAGCATCTTAGTTTTGGTATTTGTACATGCAATTAGATCTCTTAAGAGAACAGAAACTAGCCTCTCTCAATTATGTAGTTATGTGTTCTTTTCCAGAAGAACTAATACACTAGATATATTTCTTATCCTTGCAACTACACCTTCTTTTCTAAAAGAAAAACTAACGTAATAGATAGTGCGCTTGTGAATTAAACTATTTTTTTTCCAACAACATTTTTCTTCCAAAGGATAGCTATTTAAAATAACTAAAGTACATGAAAATGCATTCCCTATTTCAAAATAAATTTAATACAATAGTTATTATTTCTTGCATGTGACCATTTGTTGATTAATATGATAGCTACTCTTCTTGCATGCACACACATCTCTCTTTTCCAAAAGAAGCTAACTAAATCTTGAATGCATATGCATAATATTTTCCACAAGGGAACTAACACATTATTTGGATACAATATAAATTCTCTTTCAAAACATACTAACATAATAACACATATTCCCTTGAAGAAAATGGACATCATGACTATAGTTTTATGCACCTCAACACAATATTCTTTTAAAAGAAATAATTACTAATCATGTTTTTTTCCAAAGAAATCTAGTATAACAACATAACTTCTATACATATAAACACTTGTTATTTCCAGGAAACTTAACGAGAATTATCTATATGCCTAAATATATGTTCTTCTTCTAAAAATAACTAATATCATTATTATTAATTTATGATGCATACAATTGTATATTTCTTCGCTATTTTTTTTCATGTAATAATATCCTTTCTAGCACAATCACCATTATTTTCATACATACAAACTCATAATAAAAACAAACTTGTACTCCATTGCTATTTTTTTCATATAATATGTATCCTTTGTAACACAATCACCATTATTTTCATGCATACAAACTCATAATAAAAGCAAACCTGTGTTCTTATATCTATGAGCACATGATTCATAAGCATGTTTTCAAGAAAACATTTCTAGTTCCTATTATTTCATGCACTAGTTCAAATTTCTTTTCTTTCCATCATATTAGTAGGACTAAGTTATCTTTACCATGCATTTTTTCTAACAAAATAAAGTAGATGTTTTTTATGCAACTGTTGCCATCATATTAGCACAACTAATTTATCTTTACGATGCAGTTTTTCTAAGAAGTTTTCGTAATAACATAAAGTGGATGTTCTTTTATGCAACTGATATTCATGTGCAATCATTTTCCAAAATAAGTATATAATAAATTTGTACTCTTACCAAGCACAACCATAACTAAACACTTTAAACAACGTATCTTTTTTTCAAGAACACAAAAAAAAATTCCCATTCTATTTAACCACATAGTCATAGCTACTTATCTTTTTGTTTTGGTCTAGCCTTGCCTTGCTGCATGGTGCTACGGTAAGTCCTCGACTCTTAACAGTCTTTGAATTCTTCGCACTCCACCATTACATCGTCATGCAGGGAATTTAGCATTTACCATTCATTGTAATTGTCTGAGGTGAATGGCTGGTAGCAGACTTGTACTCAAATCGACAAAAGTAATCATCATCAGCACGAACCCTCTCAAACTTGGGGTAGTTCTTGAATTCGTAAGCAATATATCACCCTCGATGCACTCAGGCATCACATGTCTAACAGTTGAGCAGAAGGGTTCTTCGGATTTGGCTAAATATGGAATCTGAAAGAGAATCAAAGACGAACACCATCAACCACCGCTACGAAATAGCACAAAGTGAGTGCTTCACCGAGTGTATTGGAGAGACACAGTTTTCCCTGTATGGTAAGGAATTACATACCATTACACTCACTATAAGGTATTGTGTTTAAATATAGCATTGTGGATTCATTGGTCTCTATCACCACACCCATTGTCCAAGCCATCTCCCCAAATGGCTACAGGAAACTAAAACTGAAAGAAACAAGGTCTCAGCTATTGTTTTACAATTTACTCCTAAATAAAATTGAATTATTTGTTTTTAAAATCATAAACACTTTACCTGGTCAATGTGGTTGTCAATATTATATTGACAAATATCAAGAAATGCTTAAATAATTGTTTTAAGTTTGCATAGCATTCTTTTAATATTTTATTTGCTTAAAAATCTTAATATTTTTAGAAATTTTAAATTTGACTTCTCTAAATATTTTTAATATTATTGAAATTTTTAAATTTTATTAATTAGATTTGATTAATTTACTAATTTAAATATTTTTAAAATTAGGATTTAGATTTTATCATTTTTATTTTTACATTATTTATAATAAATAGTATGTTATAAATTAATATTATAAAATAATTAAATACATTATTATTTTTTATTTGTAAATAAATTTTTTTTTATTAATGTATTTATTATTTGTAAATCTAATTTATTATTTAAAAAACCATAACTAGAAAAAAAAAATAGAAATAAAAATCGTTTAAACATTTTAGGGTCATTCCACATACTCTTATGCATTCAAGAGCTCAATCCACATAGAGCTCGATAGATCTCTCATTCTAGAACAATATTTAACAAAAAAACTCCTCTATTTAAAAATAAATAAATAAGTGAAACACACATCAAATTTGATATTAACACATTGAAATAAATACATACATTTCATATAAATAATATAATATACAATTAAATTGAACCTGAATTTTACATGCACTTAATTCTGCATCATATTATTCTAATTACACATATTAACAAATCTACATTTAAACCAAATTTCATAAAAAAAAACACATAACCAAATAACCAAATAACAACTCTGGGAGAAAATATAAACACCATTAAAATTCAAGTGGAACTAACATGTACTCATGTTCTGTGTAGACATTATTACCAGTGGTTAACTTGTCACACTAATCATCCATTCCTTTCTCTTTATAACTTATTTAACTCTTATCTCATTTTACCTTAAAAAAAATAGAATCACGTAATGATTTTCACTTTGCTTAATTACAATTTCACTATATGCTTTTCAATTACAATTTCATTACATTGAAAAAAAATTGGGAAGGAGAATTGTAAGATTTCAATCAGTGAAAATTTTGATAGATCTAGAATATGTTAGTTTTTTTATTTAAAAATATATTTTATCAAAGAATACAAGTATATCGAGCACCTGCAGATGGCATGCTTGGTTGCTCGTTAAACAGAAAAACAACAAATTCACCACCGGGTTTTTGTCCCGGGATCAATAAAATGGCAACACCAAATTCTCAACCAAAACACAATAAGAGAGATAAACCAGAATGAATATAAATGTCTAGCTTCTCTCCTCTTTTATATGAAACCCACAACAAATACCATGGGCCAATACCATGGGAAAATACCACTGTAAGTACCATGTATCAATTATGTCCACGTTGACTGGATCAAGAAAGGGAATATTACAAGAACCTACTTGTAATATTAGTACATTCATCTCATCATTTGAAGCATAAGAATTGTCTATCTTAGATGTAGAACTCTTCTAATGGATTTCTTCTAATTGGTAACATGATAACAATCATTGTTACCAATTATCTTACATAAATCTAATTGACAAAAAAAAAATTAGATACTTTAATGCACTAGTAACCACAAAAATTAATATAATTTGTGAATTCAACCCCAAATTGGAGCAATATAAATTGACCCATAACTTTAAGCTTGTTCACGGGAATTAAAATGTCTTATTTTTCTACCATTAAATCCAAAAATAGAAATACTTTAATGCACTAGTAACCACAAAAATTAATATAATTTGTGAGTTCAACCCCAAATTGGAGCAATATAAATTGACCCATAACTTTAAGCTTGTTCACGGGAATTAAAATGTCTTATTTTTCTACCATTAAATCCAACTCTGAAAAAAATTAAAACTAACTCCTTTGAAAAAAATAAATAAAAAAGATGAATATGAACTTTACTCCACTGATGTGTAAAAGTCATAAATCACATAGCCTTATAATACAACCATATATTTTGATCACTACCTCAGATTTTAAAAGACGCACACTTAGATACATACATGCAGGGTTGTAAAATTCATTGCCCAGTAGAATATCATGTTTCCGGAACAATACGATATGTAATTTTGTTATCAACAACCAGATTTTCTTTCAAATTGTATCTCGATTAAGTCGAGAATACTACTGTAACAGTCCCTATCTTAGGTTGTCCCTATCTCAAACCTGAGTGCGTTTAATCTCTAGTTAGAGCCTCATATAATTTTTTATAATACTCCGTCTCAAACATGTAAACTTAAATAATATATTTTTATCAAATTATTTTAACCAGCTTTTTAAGACCGTGAAAAGATCCCACGTTCTACTTTGAAAGGCTCGAGAGGTGTAAGGCTTGCAGCACTCGAATATAATATATTCAACAAACTTTGAAAGACTCTCAAAGATACTGCGTTCCACTCTCAAAGGCCGAGGAGGTAGCCTTCCTCCACTCGAACCTCCAAAAGAAATAAATTGATTGAAAAGACTAAAAACACGATAAAGCCAAGACTTAAAAAATCATAAAACAAAATAAAACCAGATTAAAAGGTACAAGATTCTCATGTGTTTTGTTAAAAACAAAGTATGGGCCATATTAAGTATAAAGCTCCATAATGTATCCCATCACTGATTCTCCTTCAACAGAGAACTATAAAATAACAGTGGCATGATTCACCTATAAGTATTAATCGGAAAAGTTTGTCCCATTAAAAAAAACCTACCCTTCAATGGAAAACGATAAGTAACAGCTACAAGGTTGTATCACATCCAAAATTTTCATACAAAGAGATCCATAAACAACAACAGTTAGGAGATCATTTATGAATATGGTTATTGGATGTTTGAATAAGTAACTGTAAATAGTGTGAATGTATTAATGTAATATTGTAAAGTTTAATATCAATTTAGATTTATTTTAAATTTGGATTTATTAAAAATTCAGAGGAATTAAGTTTAGATTTAAAATAGATTTAAATAGCTATTATTATATTTCATAATAAATTTGTTTAAATCTAATACAATATCATGAACTTATAAATCAAAATAAAATTTAAAATTTAAAATGGATTTAAATAGCTGTTATTATATTCCATAATAAATTTGTTCAAATCTAATACAATATCATGAACTTATAAACCAAAATAATCATAAACTTATAAACCAAAATAATTTATAATTTAATTTAACTATATAATTTTATAATTAAATAATAATTATTAATTTTACTTATTTATTTATAATTTTTAATACTAAAATTACATTTGGTTTAAAATTTAATTTAATTTAAATTTTTAATATTAAAATTATTTAATTTGCATTACAACAATACATAACTAAGAACAATAACAAACATATTCCCTAAATATCCCTGAATCCAAAAGTGAATTGTCTGACAAGATATATCAGTTGGATTCTACGATACTTGTCAAGCAATTACTAATATGCACATTCCACGGTACTGTGTAAGTAAATTTGTGCCTGAAAAAGCCTACCACACCATCTCTTGAAAGTTTGATCAGTTGAGTGGTGCGTGCCTAGTTACAACGAGGTCTTACAACCAGGTTGGGTAGGGTAGTTATTAATGTTTAGGTAAATGTTTTTCTATTAATCATATTATTAGAAATTTGGTCTATTTTTCTAATCATTTAATCTGGTTTATCCTCACACAAGGTGAGAAAATAGATGTTTGATCTTAATGAATAAATAGTGAGGATGCATAATTGCTAAGAAATAGCTATTAAAAACTAGCCGTTGTAAACTAGCCATTATAAAGATTTTTTTATTAAATTTTATGAACTAATTTACTTATTAACAGCTAGTTTTCAGCAGCGATTTCCTAGCAATGGCTCAACCGCTATTTCCTCGTAATGGCTAACTATTTCCTAGCAATAATTTAGAAACTTTTAATAATATAATTAATTCGAAAAACATTTATCTAAATTATAAATCACAAAAATCTTTGATCTAAATTAATATCAGCCATTTAAATGCTTTAAATGCTGTTATATTTTTCCTAACTTTATCCCTTTGATTATATGGAAATATGTAAATACTGTACCATGTGATATCTCCACCGATAAAAATTGTCTGTGGGCCTTAACTGACTCTCCATGTATAACGACTTCAAAATACACCCACAAGTTTGACGACAACCAACCCACACTTTAAATCACAAGTTTGACAACAACCAACCTACATCACTCAGGAAAAAATTGAGCTCTCCGCTACTTTGACAGTACACGAAAAAAGACTTTCACACATATGCAACCTATGCAACCATCTATCAAAACATTTAGCAAGTACAACGCACTGTAGCAGCACACTTTACAGCTATATGTGAAATATTTCAATCGGATACCATGTGAAAATAACAAGACAACTGGAGGTCAGTTACAAATGCGTCATATCAATGAGGGTGTTTGTAACATTTTACAATGAAGAAATTTATTACATTTTACAGAAATCTACATATTTCCAAACGATCCATGGGTACAAGTCCCTCCATTAAAATGGTTGCATCTAAGAAGAGTCTTCACAACTTTCATCTCTCTACACTGCACTACAAACAATGTATGCAACTGATAACATTGCTCTTTTAATTAATATTCTGATCTCATCACAGCTTTGCTAAGGATACAATCTCATCTATTCCACACATTTTGCTAATGGCCCTCGTTTTGGTTTATTTGGTCAAGGACATATCTATAGCCTAATTCCAGACTCAATGTCAAGATTACTTGGGACTCTTGAGATGTTCTTGGCTGGTGAATCTTCCCTTCATGGGCGTTTGATTTGCTGCGCTGAGTGTAGTTTGCCAGCTTTTTATATCCATAAGGACGAAGACAACGTCTACATGAAGGACAGGAAGAGTGAGAACGAAGCCATTTGTCTATACATTCCACGTGGAAGCCATGGTTGCAGCTTGGCAAGACTCTTACAGCTTCACCTTCCACGAAGTCCACCAAGCAGATCGGGCAATCCGTTGCAATCGATATCCCCCGAAGCTGTTGGATCGATTTCCCATAGATGATTGATGGGATCGCTTCTATGGACTCTTTTGTCATCCCAGTATTAGCCATTCTGGTGGCCATATGATTCTGGCATGATCTCCAAATACAGTCCCAAGGAACAACTGAAGCTAGACCCACCAGAGTTATGAATGAGCAGAACAAAGCAAGAAGAATTACCATCGTGCTTTCACTCATCTCCGCTTGTGGGCTTTGGTACGAGAGATCCACCGCTGGTAGCGTATAGGTCGCGAACCCTAAAACCATTTTCCCCTTACCAATCTGGGGTCACAGCCACGATCATACAAAGATCAAATTCTGCAGAGTTGTTGCTCAAACAAACTTGAAAGATTTGTCTTTCACTCTTATTCTTTCACTCCAATTGAAATCCAATCTGTGAAGAAACTGCTTGCTCGTTAAATACGAACCAGATGGGACAGAGTTGGTAATTGCATGTTTCGTGCTTGAAAAAAAGCTAGTCTCACCTACCCCAATCAGATCGGCCGGACAAGCTTATCCCTTATTTCTCCTGTGAAGCCTCATTTCCCTTATCCCTTATGTAGAGTAATTTTATTAAAGGAGTAGTAAGTTTCATAACAATTAACAAACAATGTTGTAGTCTATTAACATGAACTTTCCCAGTGATCTGAAAACAGAGGATTGACTACTTGCACAATTTCACTGAATATTTCACTGAAGTATTAAATTTCTTAAATATAAACTTTAGAACTGAAAAATAATCATGAACAACATAAATAAAATAAGAAAATATTGATGACAGAGTTCGTCTCTCCTATACTATGTCTCATAGTCTACTTCCAATAGGCGTATGTTGTATTTGGAATGCTCAAAAAAGCTATTTACATAAAATTTCACCATTCTAGACTGTGCACGTAGGCAGAAATGACAACTTTCAAAATTAAGGCCTCAGCCTCTACTCTACAATGCAATTTTTCGTTCTCAAAAAGTCCCAAACATTGGAAATTTATTCCCAAAAAGGAATTTGCAGGCACAAATAACACAATTTTTTAGATTCACTCTACAAATCCCCTTCGTACTAGTGCAATAGAAAATATTTTTATAGGCCTACGATAGGTCCCTAGGTCAAACCTGCGGGCCTCCTCGGTGGGCTTGGCAACATATGATATATTTTTATATTCCACGCAAACATATTACAACACATAGAAATTGAAATAATTATGTGATATACATATAAAATACATGGAATCATTGTATCAGACCGTTGGTATATATCATATAAAAACATAATCCAAAGTTTTTGACAGTGTTAGAAGGTTGCTCCCCATGGAATTAACCATGGGATAGACTGCTACATGTGACCAGTGGTTAAGGCATTTAATTTAACAATTGTATGTTATATGTGCCAATTTTGGCTCGCTCGGTAAATATCCTTTGGGTTTGGCGGAGCCACTGGATATAGCGAACTTTGCCAACCCCTCCTGCCAACACCAAATTATATATATATATATATATTATTTATGCCATCTGTATACTAAACACAGTGTTGTGGGCCAGCAATAAGATTTTGTGATATTACATGGGTGTTCACAGGTTCGACCCCCAACTCTACCCATCCGAAATTTGTGTTTACTTTGACCTGTACCTATGTTAACTTTTAGCACCTGGGTTGACTTTGACCTGATGCGTGTCATGATGTGAGGTTTCCACTTGGTCTGCTCTAGCCACTTTTTTTTCTTGTTTGAGGAAAAATTCAGAATGCATTTTCTCACTCATATGAATGTCATTTTCGAAACCAAAGATATTGTTGGAATAAAAGGGACAAGCTTTTCAAGTTGGTGCTAATTTTGCAAGCATCTGAGATTGTAAAATTATGAGCATTTTGAAGATCCAACTAGATCATTCATCTCCATTGGAAGCTTTTGTACCACCAAAAGTTTGGTTTTAAGCAGACATGAGGTGAGCGTATAGCCCCCTCAACCTTCTGATCTCCATCCACCTTACTTTGCTTGGATTCATGCCTTTGATTTATACTCAAATATACTCCATGCCTAGAAGTGCAGACCTTCCTATCTAAGATGGTATCTTCTTGTAACTCAGTCATACATTCAGATGCAAATTCATCTACTATTGTAATTTGAACATTTACCTCTCGATCCATGATCATAGGAGATTCATAGAACTTCAAATTTTTGACATTTACAACTGAATATATGTGCATGTATGGAGGAAAATTCAACCATAATTCATTGTGCCCAATATTTGAAACAAGTATAAAAGGACCATACCTAATTGGTTTCAACTTTTTACCCTCACCTTTCATCCTTTATTTTCTAATGTGTAGCCATACTTCATAACCAACATGAAAGTGATGATCCACCTGATGCTTGTCATAGCGCTTTTTTTACTTGGACTGAATTTTCTCCAATTGGTCCTACACTAATTCATGAATCTTCTAGATTATGTGAATGAACTTGATTGCTTTTTTGAAATAACAATGTCCATCCTCCTTAGCTTCTTCACCAAACATGAAGCCCATTAGTGATTTTGGGAGGTACCCAAAACATGTCTCAAAAGGATATCTACGAGTAGAAGATTGTAAGGCCCGGTTGTAAGAATTATGGACATAATGTAAGGATTCATCGCACAAATTAGGATTTTTTCTACAATATCCTCTGAGAGGATGTAACACTATTTTGTTTACAACATTTATTTGAATGTCGGTTTTTGGATGAAACATTGTGCTCCTTTTCAAGTTAGTGTCCATGATTCCCCATAAAGTGGACCAAAAATCCCACATGAAACAAGATTCCCGATCTGAAATGATAGAAGTAGGCAACCCAAAATAAACCCATACATTTTGAAAGAAAAATTGTGAATTTTGTTCAGCAGTTACATTCTTTTTACATGGAACATGAATTCAAATTTTTCTAAATCGATCAACCAAAACATACAAATAATAATTCCCTTTACTAGACAATGGAATTCCATGTAAAAAATCCATAGATATACTATCCCATAGCTGAGAAGGACCTGGATGTGACATATATAAACCTAAATTGCTATCTTTTTGTTTTCTTGTTCAACACGTGACACAACCTTTGATGTACTTAGTAATTGTTTCATTCGTTCAGGGCCAATAACAATACCTTTGTAATTTTTCCATTGTCTTACCTACACCAAAATTCCCTGAAACATGAGAAGAATGTGCTTCCCTGATCACATGCACTCTTTCTCCCTACGGTATGCACAACTTGCCAAGATGGTATAATAACCCATCATGAACATGATAATTCATTTCTTCCACCTAAGAAACATGAGTTAGTGATTCATAAACATCTTTTAAATCATAATCTCCATCATATTGTTCAATGTAACTTTCATGTTCTAAAGAACTATTTTGCAGAATAACTGAAACATTCGAAGGAGGTCTTGATAACATATCAACTACTTTATTGGTGGTACCTTTCTTATATTTTATTACTAAATGGAATTTCTACAAAAACACACATCCATGTATAATTTTGAGACTGTTGCAACTTAGTTTTAGATTCAACGTATTGAAGTGGCTGATGATCTGAATGAATCACTGTCTCTTTGCCCATTAAATAATGTTTCCATTTTTTAACACTTTACAGTAATGCACATAATTCTTTATGATATGTTGGACAGTTCACAACTATTTTAGAAAATGTTTCTGATTGAAAAAATAGGCTTCCATTTCTGCAACAACACTGTGCCCATTGTATACCCACTAGCATCAGTTTCCATTTCAAATGGTTGTTGAAGGTCTAGTAAAGCTAATATTGGAGTTGAAACATTTTTCTGATTTAAAGAGTCAATTTTTTTTTGGTTTTCCTCCCCACTAAAAGCAGAGTTTAGAACTTGCTAAAGCATGAAGTGGTGATGCAATAAAAGAGAAATGAGAAGTAAACTTCCTCCAATACTGTACTCCACCGAAGAAAATTCTAACTTCTATCACATTCTATGGTCTTGGCTACTTGAAAATAACATCAATTTTAGTTGGATCTATTTTAAGTTGTCCACCTCCAACTATGTAACCAAGATATGTTAAGGAAGTTTTTCCAAATTCACACTCATAAAGTCTAAGATACAGTTTCTCTCTTTGCAACAGATGAAAAATTTTTTTAACATGTTTTTCATGTTCTTCCAAACTTGAACTAAAGATAAGAATATAATGTAGATATAATATGACAAACTTATCAATAAATGGATGAAAAACATCATTCATCACTCATAAAAGTTGTTGGAGCAATGCATAAACCAAACAACATAACCAACCATTCAAACAACCCTTGTCTAGTCTTAAATGTAGTTTTCCATATATCATTCTCTTCAATACGAATATGATGATAACCACTTCTTAAATCTAGTTTTTTAAAGTAAACATAATTCTTTAACTGATCAAGCAAATCATCTATTCATGCAAGAGAATACCTTTTCTTAATGGTGAATGTATTTAAGGCTCTAAAATCAACACACATTCTCCAAGTTCCATCTTTCTTTGGGACTAATATGATCACGATGCCCATGGAGAGGAACAAGGTTGAAGAAATCCTTTATCAAAAAATTCCTTAATTTCTTTCTTAATTTTATCATTTTCAGTGACCGACATATGATACGTGCCAATATTCAAAAGAGGAGCATCAGATTGTAATTGAATCTCACATTGTATTTCTCATTTGGAGGGAAACTTTTTGGTTCTTTAAAAAAATATTTAAAAGAATCTACTATTTCAACCAATTTGTCCTTAAACTGAGAATCCCATCCTTGAAAATCATCATACTTTTCTCTAGGTTGTTCCTTAACAAACACGAGAACATACTTTTTACTTGAACTTATGAGTATTTTCATTTGACCGACGTTGATTAAATCCAAGTTTGTCTTAATTATGTGCGCCTTGATAACATATTCATCTCCATATTTAAAGAGATGATACATATGCTCCTTTCTATAAAATATGGAATCCCGATCATAGAGATGTGGACTACCCAACACAACTCCGCAGATAACCAAAGGAATCACATATAAATCAACTTCATCAACAAAATTAGTTGTGATTGCAAACCTTAATAGACACTATTTTGTCGAATGCATATGAGATTTTTCCTTTAACGATCCTAAAGGGTAAGGTTTTGGATGATTCTTAGTTTCCAATTTCGATTTCCTTACTAATTTCTCAGATATTATGTTTTCTTGTGATCCACTATCAAATAATGTGCCAATATTAGTGTGCTTGGATATTTTCCTTATGTGAAGTAATTCGATTCCCGTCTTTTCCTCAACCACATTATTAGATTTTTAATAAGATGCAAAACATTTAGAACTAGAACTAGCTTCAAGAGGATTACCTATCAGACCCATAGTGATTATCCTATTTTCTTCACTGAAGTCAGATCCAAAATCTTGTTGGAATGCAGCATGAGATTTCATTTCACCGTTCTTCTTAAGGAACTTATTTGTTTTAATTCGAGATGAAGCTTCCAACATTTGGAGTCATCATGTCCAACCCTCTAACAATGAGTATAATTAGGTCATTCTCCTTCCTTCTTAGTTGTTGTCGATTTCTTCCCCTTTGATTTTTTCTTCCCTTTGCCTTCTTTAGAATCCTTGCTTTTTGAATGCTTGAATAGCTTCTTTGAAAAGTTTGACTGAAACAGTATGCCACCTTATTCAATATGAATGGCTTGTACACACACTTCATCAAAGTCAGTTGGATTAAACATAAAAAATGTATGTCACAAATAAGAATTCAAACTTCCAATATACTTTAATAAATTTTCCTATGTGTTTAATGGAATTTCAAGTGCTAATGCATTTTCCCTGAATTCCTTTGTAAATTCTTGCAAACGCTCTCCTTTACTTTGACTCAAATGCTTCCAATCTATTATAGAGTGTTTCATATATCCTAAAGGATAGAATTGATTTCTAATATCTTTAACAAATTTATCCCATGAAGAGATAATTTTTTCTTTATGCTTCAAACCTAATTGAGTTTTACTTTCCCATCAAATCAAATTTGTTCCCCCCATTCTAAGTGTAGCTAACTAATTTTTTGCAGATTGATCAACAACATTTTGAATTCTAGAATACACCTCAAGTTTCTTTATATAGTTATCTAACTTTTTATATTCATTTAACCATCATATATAGGAAAATAAAACTTAACATCAAGTTTCAATAAAGTAGATTTATTTTTATACTTTTTCGAATCTGAATCTAAATTTGACTGATAAGATAATAGAGAAGAAGAACAAGAAGAAGATGGAGAAGGAGGTTCATTACCATCGGCTTTTTTCTTTCCTTTTTTATTCTTTGTGTCTTTATAGGATGAAGTTGCACCCCTAGTATTCTTGTGTTCAAAAAGTTATGCAATCATATGTTTGATATTAAGGAACATTTTGTTTAAATTTCTCTTCGATCTTGGTCTCACGAGCTTCTCCTTCATTTTCGCCTGCCATCTTCCGAGAGTATTTCCTCTTTCCAATATTTGGGGTTATCTCTTCAATTTTCCCTTCTCCACTTCACACCCTATATCTAGTAAACATTCATATTAGAAATCATCCTCCTTATATATGATCAACATCGCTCTGATACTAAAATATGATCTAAAAACAAAATATTGATTATTTTCACAATTTCACATAATATTTACTAAGGTTGCTTTTATGTGAATGAATGATGGCAATTGAATTATTAAAATTCCTTAAACACAAAATTTATAACTGAAAAATAAAAATTAATAACAACAAGAATAGAAGCAAACACATCAAACATTAATGATGGAGTTCGTCCCTCTTGGACTATGTCTCCGTGTCCACTTCCAATGGGCGCCTATTCTATTAGGAATGCTAAAAAAATGATCTTTACATAAATTTTTTCTATTCTAGACTGTGCACGTAGGCACCAATGGCTACTATAAAAATGAAGGCCTAAACCTCTTCTCTCCAATGCAAATTTCCATTCTAAAAAAGGCCAAAGGATGGCCAATTTATGCCCAAAAAGGCATTTGCACACACACATAACACAAAGTTTTCAAAAGCATTGTAAAACACCTGTTTTCACTGGTGGAATGGAGAGTATTTTTATAGGCTTAAGGGAGGTCCTGGGGTCAAACCTACGGGCCTCACGGGCAAGATTTGGCAACATATAGTATATTTTTATATTTCGTGCAACCATATTACAGTACATAGAAATTGAAATAATTATGTGATGACCATATAACATATATGGTATCATTGTATTGGACCGACAGTATATATCATATAACAACATAATATAGAGTTTTTGGTGGCAATATAAGGTTGTCCCCCATGGAATTAACCGTGGCATAGATTGTTACATGCGACTGACAATGGTGGAATTTTATTTAACAACCGTTTTTTATAAGCACCAAGTTTGGAGCACTTGTTAATTGTTCATTGGGTTTGGAGGAGCTAGTAAATATGGCAGACTCTGCCAACCCCTCCCAAAAACACCAAAATACAAAACATATATATATATATATATATATATATATATATATATATATATATAAATATATAGATATATATATATATATATATATATATATATATAGATATATACATATACATATACATTTACATACATACATACATACATACATACATATATATATATATATATATATATATATATATATATATATATGTGTGTGTGTGTGTGTGTGTGTGTGTGTCATTTTTATATTAAGCATAGTGTTGTGGGCCAACGGTAAGATTTTGGGATGTTACGTGGGTGGTCATGGGTTTGAACCCCAAATCTTCCCATTCAATCTCTTTGTTGAATTTGACCTGTACCTATGTTGACTTAGACTACCCATGTTGACTTTTACCTTCCATGTGTCATGATGTGAGGTTGCCACTTGGTTTTCTCTTGCAAATTTTTTTCATGTTGGAGGAAAAATTCAGAATGCATTTTATCACTCATACGGAGGCCATTTTCAAACCGAAGATACTGTCGGAATTAGCACAAGGATTTCTTCAACTTAGCATTGATTTTGCAAGCATATGAGACTTGAAATTTCTGAGGATTTTGAAGATCCTCCTGGATCACCTGGCATCATTTTCATAGTTCCTTTAACTTTATTAGTTAATCACATACTTGGTATTGTAAACATCAACTCATGCAACAAATACACATCATAAAAGTAGCACAACAAGAAATGACATATTTAGAAACTAGTATACCCTGGAAACCCCATCGAGTGAAAGCCAACAAACATTTAGTTTTATTATTAAATTCTCGTGACGATGTTCACCCCTCACTCAATGTTTTACAAAGGATTCCATCCCTTAACTACTTTCATAAAATATTACAGATAAATATCGTGTAAATACATGTCTAACTAAAAGCTATTAAAATAATCATGATATCATTTCACCATAATCTTGAATCTTTACATCTTTTTGGCCCAATTGTTCCATCAATGGACCACCCTGCAACTCGTACTCATCTACATGGACTATTATTTCTTTACCTGTGACAATGTTAAACATAATCTATCATTTGCACAAGTCACCATCTTTTCCTGCCAATGTTGTCGTCAGCGAACATTGATCTCATGATTACATAAAATATGAATCGACCAATAATTACTCTTTATCAGTGATTCTTCACCATATGTTTGTGTGCATATGTAAAATATAAAAAATATTAGGACATGGCTTCTTCACACACATCAATAAAATTTCATAACATGTCTATAAATTAATATTACAATATCCATTATTCCCCTCACAAAAGTGCACATTCTTTTTCTTTTCCAAAGGAAACCACTACACTATTCACATTCTTTAATATCATATTAGTTTTGGTTTTTGTACGTGCAATTACATCTCTTAAGAGAAGAGAAACTAGCCTCTCAATTATGTAGTTATGTGTTCTTTTCTATAAGAACTAATACAATAGATATTATTCTTATCCGTGCAACTGCATCTTCTTTTCTAAAAGAAAAGCTAACGTAATAGATAGTATGCTTGTGAATTAAACTATTTTTATTTCCAACAACATTTTTCTTCCAAAGGATAGCTATTTAAAATAACTAAAGTACATGAAAATATATGCCATATTTCAAAACAAATTTAATATAGTAGTTATTATTTATTGCATGCGACCATTTGTTGATTAATATGATAGCTACTCTTCTTGCATGCACACACATCTCTCCTTTCCAAAAGAAGCTAACTAAATCTTGCATGCATATGCATAATCTTTTCCACAAGGGAACTAACACATTATTTTGATACAATATAGATTCTCTTCCAAAACATACTAACATAATAGTCCATATTCGCTTCAATAAAATTGACACCATGGCTATAGTTTTATGCACCTCAACATAATATTCTTTTAAAATAAATAATTACTAATGTGGTGCATGCATATGCATATTTTTTCCCAAAGAAATCTAGTATAACCATGACTTCTATGCATATAAACACTTGTTCTTTCCAGAAAATTAGTGATATCGTAATTAAATATATGCCTAAACATATTTTCTTTAAAAAAAAATAAAGAATACCATAATTATTAATTTATGGTGCATGAAATTATGTATTTCTTTAACTCAATTTCTATATTTTTTGCATGTAGTATGTGTACTTTCTAGCACAATCACCATTATTTTCATGCATACAAACTCATAATAAAAACTAACATGTGTTTATTATATCTATAAGCACATGATTCATAAACATGTTTTCAAGAAAACAATTCTAGTTCTTATTATGTGATGCATGAGTTCAAATGTATTTTATTTCCATTATATTAGCACGACTAATTTCTCTTTACCATGCATTTTTTCGAAGAAAATAAAGTAGATGTTTTTTATGCAATTGTTTCCATCATATTAGCACGACTAATATATCTTTACCATGTAGTTTTTCTAAGAGAATAAAGTGCATGTTTGTTGAAAGATAATGGAGAATCCTTAATTAGTCAGAGTTGGTTCACGAAACCTTAGGATAGGAGTTAGTTTATATTTCTTAGGGTATGGTTCTAACTTCCCTATATCCATGTATGCTATATAATTATTAAGTTGTATTGATAATGCAGAGCACTTTGCAGAGCCAAACTCTCCTAGTCCAGACTCTCTTTCATAGAGCTGACCAGTGAGTTTTTTTATTTATTAATTGAAAATCACATTTTATCATGGTATCTGAGCTCCGGGGTCGAATCATAGCCAGAGTGATGTGATCCCTGTGAGTATCCAACTAGTAGAGGAGAAGCCCTTGATGACTGAGTGAAATTTTTTTCAGGTATTAAGCGGATCAGCATGGGTTATTTAGGAACAGTCGTGCCGATCGTCACAGTTCCTTCAGTAAAAGTCATGCTGATAGCATGAATTTGAGCAGAATAGAGGCGTTGATTAAGGAAATCCTTACGGTGTTTCATTTCCAGTGTGATAATCGTGGAAATTGGTTCAATAAGTGCGTCAAGGAGATCTGAAATAGATCTTAGCCAATGGGAACCACTGATGAAGGAAGAAATGTGGTGAAAGGTTGTCAATGAAGAGATCCAGTGAAAGTTCGCCAATGAAGGAAGAGATGTGAAGTAGATATTACTGATGCAGAGGAGTCAAGATCCTGTCATGCAACACTGAAAACAACCTGTTGGATTGATCACAGATCAAGTAGATTTGTATCTTGATATTGTTTTCTGTAAGGATCTTGAGTAGATCCATCATTTTTTTTTTGAATCGTCAAGATAAAAAATAAAATAATAGAAGCATACTTGAATGATACCAACAATCTCAATGGTTCCAATTACTCTAATTGGAAGTTTAAGATGCAGACTATGCTAGAAGCGTAGAGTGCCTAGATGATTGCTAATGGGGATAAGCCAAAGCCAGCAGTGGGAGCCACGTCGATTCCAAACTGGGAGAAGAGAGAAGGTGGAGAAAAGACAATGCTGAAGATGTCAGTGAAAGACTGCATAATACTGCATATTAGAGAATGCAAACAAGGAAGTGAAATTTGGAAAATATTGAAGGATTTGTATGAGATCATGAATACAAATCGTCTTCTATTTTTGAAGAGCAAGATTCTATCCATAAATATGGAGGAGAATGAAAGAATTTATTCTTTCATATGGTGGATCAAAGATCTGTAGAAAAAATTGGCAGATATGAATGAGAGAGTTGCAGATGAAAATTTGGTCACGATTGCCATGAATGGTATGATTGATGATTACTAAATTTTCATCACTAGGATAATTGCGAGAGAAAAAATCCAAAAGTTTGAATAACTAATAGGAATACTAATGCAAGAAGAAGAAAGAAGATTGAATCTAAAACCCGAGAGTGGAGATCTTGCATTAATGGAAAAGAAGAAATTCTTTAAAGCAAAAGGAAATCCATCACAGCAAAATGGAGGAAATCCACAAAAAAATACCGTATCAAGTTCAAGGTATGTATTTGAATAAAAATGACTTTGTAGTGAAATTTTTTTATTGTGGGAAAATTGGTCATATGGCTAAGGAGTGTGGGAAAAAGAAATTTCATGAAGAACAACAAAGACATAAAAGGCATGTAGTTCATTTTGCAGATGATGACCATGTTCAGGACTTTAGATTTTTCATGGAAGACTTCGATGAAAACGTTGAAGCAGACATATGGTATGTGGATTCGGGAGCATTCACACATATGACAGGAAATAGACAATGGTTCGAAGGTTTTAAAGAAATGAACAACGAAACATAAATCTACCTTGGTGATGATATAGACCATATGATCAGAGGGTATGGTAACATTCCTATTATTTTTCCTGATGGTAATATTAGACATATCGGTAATGTAATGTATGTACCCAGAGTTAAAAAAATCTGATTTCTGTATCCATGATTACAGATCAAAATCTCAAGGTAGAATTCTTTAAACCTAATTGTTATCTTAAATATTTGTTGGATGGCATGAAGACTATTGCTTCAGGAATTCGAACAGGAGGCCTGTACAAATTGAATGTCAAGACAACACCGTATTGAGCCTTGAAAGCAACATGTTTGACTACCGAAGAGCTATGACACCAGAGACTTGGTCACATCAACTTCAATGATTTGTTGTTACCTCAGAAAAATGAAATGGTACGAGTTCTTCCTACATTAAAACAAGTGCATAAGGATTATGATGCTTGTGTGTTAGGAAAGATGCACAAAGAAGAATTCCTTGTTCGAGTAGTAAAGAAAAAGAGAGATATACTTGAATTAGTGCACACTGACCTATGTGGACCTATGCAAACAAAGTCAGTAGGAGGTGCACTGTATTTTATACTGTTTTTTGATGACTTCAGAAAGTTTCTTGGGTATATTTTATGAGAAAGAAAAGTCACACATTTGAATACTTTAAGCAGTTCAGATATATGATAGAAAAGAAAACAGGGAAGCGCGTAAAAATTCTCCGCTCCGATCAAGGGGTAGAATACAAGAAGGAAGAACATACCAAGTATTGTAAATACCATGGAATATTACAACAATTCACAGTACTCCATACTCCTCAACAAAACAGAGTAGCGAAAATAAAGAACAAGACATTGGTGGAGTGTGCTAGGAGCATGTTCAAAGGTAAGGATCTTTCGAATGGTTGTTTGGATGAAGCATTGAATACTACATTTTATTTGAAAAATAAGAGTCCTACTAGAAGTGGCCAGTTTAAAACTCATTTTGAAGCATTATATGGATTCAAGCTTGCAGTAAAACATTTAAGAGTATTTGGGTCTAAAGAATTTTCCCACATGCCAATGGATGAAAGAAGAAAACTAGATTCAAAAGCCATCAGATGTACCTTTGTAGGGTATTGTTCATAATTTAAAGCTTATATATTTTTTAATCCCTCTACACAATATTTTTGTTAGTAGAGATGTCATGTTCCATGAGAAGGTTTTTGATGCATCTGATAAAAACAATGAGGAATGGGATATATTATGTCTTTGGTGGACGAAAGTGAAGAAATAGGTAACAACCATGAGAAGCATAAAAAGGCAGAAGCATAACTTTCATATACAACAATCTAGCTGAGTCCTTCAAAGGAAATTCAAAATAGGTTGGAAGCTACACAAACACTCATAAGATCAGGTAGGAAGATTCAATTGTCTGCTAGATATAGGGAAAATGCGTTTATAACTAGTATGATGAGTGTTTTTGAACCTTAAGTTATAGAGAAGAAAATCAATGTAGTGAATGGAAAGAATCTATGGAACATGAATATGAATCTATTCTCAAAAAAACACTTGGGAGCTGGTTGAACTACGTGAAGGGAAAAAAACCGTAGGTTGTAAATGGTTGTATAAACCCAAGATTAATGCATATGGAACCATAGATAAACTAAAAGATAGATTGGTAGCAAAGGGGTATTCACATAAAGAAGGTATTGATTATGAGGAAACCTTCACCCCCATAGCTAAACTAAATACTACAATAATGATGAGTTCTTTAGCTACTAGAAAACACTGGATGATTGACCAACTAGATGTAAAATCTGCATTTTTAAATGGGGAGTTCAAATAGGAAGTTTACTTAGAGAAACCTGAGGGTTTTTTCAAGAAACGGAAATAACATTTAGTCTGCAGATTAAATAAAGATTTTTATGGACTTAAACAAGCACCTAGGTCATGGTATGAAAATATAGATTCATTTTTTCTACAACACAGTTACAATAGAAGTAAAAAAACCCTAATTTGTATACATTGAAAGATGAAAAGGGGTGTATAGTGTTGATTTCTTTGTATGTATATGATCTAATTATTACAGGTGATGTTGTTGATATAATGAAAGAAATCAAGCAAAAAATGTCACAAATGTTCGAAATGAAAGACCTTGGTGAACTAAGATACTATTTGGGTCATGAGATCTAGAGAGATTCAGGACAAAAATTTTTGTCCCAGGGTAAGCAGGTCAGAGGTCTTCTGGAAAGATTGAGGATGGATCAGTGTAACGCTGCAGCAGTACCATTACAACAAAACATTAAAATTCAGAGTGAGGATGGATCTAAAGAGGCAGATGTGACCCTTTATCGATAGTTGGTTGGGAGTCTAATCTACTTAACTACTACTAGACCATATTTGGCTTATGCAGTTAGTGTGCTAAATCACTACATGGCCAAGTCAGTTGAGAGTCATTGGAATGCAACGAAAGGTGTTTTAATGTATCTACAAGGAACTGTAGATTATGGTATTATTTATAATGATTCTTCTAATGTTAGATTGACAGGGTTTACAGATTCTTACGAGGCTGGAAATGTAGACGACCAAATATCCATAACAGGTTATGCATTCAACATTGGATCCATGATGATTACATGGAGCAGTAAGAAACAAAACATGGTCTCCTTGTCTTCAACAAAAGCAAAGTATCAAGCTATGTGTGCAGCAACATGTGAGGCAGTTTGGATGCAGAAACTTCTCGAGGATGTTGGGGAAGAACAAAAAGATGCAAAAATTATCAGATGCGACCACCAGAGCTTAATCAAACTTGCTAAGAATCCAGTGTTTCACAAGGACACTAAACACATTGATACACAATTCCACTTTGTCAGGAAGAATGTTCAATCAAAAGAAATCCATCTTGTATATTGTAAAACATGTGATAATGTTGCTGACATTTTCACTAAGCTTCTTGGAAAAAATAATTTTGAAATGTTTAGTGAGATGTTAGGCATATTTGTGAACCCCTTCTCCATTAAGGGGGGTGTTGAAAGATAATGGAGAATCCTTAATTAGTCAGGGTTGGTTCACGAAACCTTAGGATATGAATTAGTTTCTATATCTTAGGGTATAGTTTTAACTTCTCTATATCCATGTATGCTATATAATGATTGAGTTACATTGAGAATGCATAGCATTCTGCAGAGCTAGACTCTCTTGGTTCAAACTCTCTTTTGTAGAGATGACCACTAAGTTTTTTATTTATTAATTGAACATCACATTTTATCAATGCTATTTTATACAACTTATATTCAAGTGAAATCATTTTCCAAAATAATTATATAATAAATTTGTAATTCTACCATATGCAAACACAACCATAACTAAACACTCTAAAAAACGTAACCTTTTTCAAGAACACAAAAAAATTTTCCCATTCTGTTTAACCACAGTCATAGCTACTTGTCTTTTTGTTGTGGCCTTGCGTTGCCTTGTTGCGCTTTGCTACATGGTGCTACGGTCAGCCCGCGACTCTTAACAGTGTTTGAATTCTTCACTCTCCACCACTACAGGGAATTTAGCATTTACAATTTATTGTAATTGTCCGAGATGTATCGCTGCTAGCAGACTTGTACTCAAATCAAAAGAAGTAATCATCTTTAGCCAAACCCTCTCAAACTTGGTGTAGTTCTTTAATTCGTAAACAATACATCACCCTCGATGCACTCAGCCATCACATGTCTAATAGTTGAGCAGAAGGGATCTTCGGATTTGGAAAACCATTGAATCTGAAAAAGAATCAAACACGAACAACATCAACCACCGCTACGAAATCGCACAAAGTGAGTGCTTCACCGAGTGTGTTGGAGACACACATTTTTCCTTGTATGTTAAGGAATTACACTCACTATTAGGTATTGTGTTTAAATATAGACTTGTGGATTCATTGCTCTCTATCACCACACCCATGGTCCAAGCCATCTCCCCAAAGGGCTACAGGAAACCAAAACTGAAAGAAACAAGGTCTCAGCCATTGTTTTACGATTTACTCCAAAATAAAATTTAATCAGTTGAGTGGTGCGTGCCTAGTTACAACACAACCTGCGTAGTTACAACGAGGTCTTACAACCAGGTTCGGTAGTGTAATTATTAATGTTTAGATAAATGTTGTTTTTATTAGGAATTTAGTTTATTTTTTTAATTATCTAATGTGGTTTATTTTCACATAAGGTGAGAAAATAGATGTTTGATTTTAATAAATAAATAGTGAGGATGCATAATTGCTATGAAATAGCTATTAAAAACTAGCAGTTGTAAACCAGTTATTATAAAGATTTTTTAATTAAATTTTATGAATTAACTTACTTATTAACAGCTAGTTTTCAGCTGACTATTTCCTAGCAAAACAACTATTTCCTAATAAGTCATTACTATTTCCGAGCAATAATTTGGAAACATTTAATGATATAATTAATTAATATAATTAATTAGAAAAACTTTTATCTAAATTATAAATCACAAAAATTTTGATCTAAATTAATATTATTACTAAACAGCCATTTAAATGCTGTTATATTTTTCCTAACGGTATCCATTTGATTATATGGAAATATGTAAATACTGTACCATGTGATATCTCCACCGATAAAAATTGTCTGTGGGCCTTAACTGACTCTTCATGTATAACGACTACAAAATACACTCACAAGTTTGAGGACAACCAACCCACACTTCAACTCACAAGTTTGACAACAACCAGTCTACATCACTCAGGAAAAAATTGAGCTCTCCGCTACTTTGACAGTACACAAAAAAGACTTTCACACATATGCAACCTATGCAACCATCTATCAAAACATTAAGCAAGTACAACGCACTGTAGCAGCACACTTTACAGCTATATGTGAAATATTTCAATCGGATACCATGTGAAAATAACAAGACAACTGGGGGCCAGTTACAAATGCGTCATATCAATGACGGTGTTTGTAACATTTTACAATGAAGAAGTTTATAACATTTTACAGAAATCTACATATTTCCAAACGATCCATGGGTACAAGTCCCTCCATTAAAATGGCTGCATCTAAGAAGAGTCTTCTCAACTTTCATCTCTCTACAGTGCACTACAAACAATGTATGCATCTGATAACATTGCTCTTTTAATTAATATTCTGATCTCATCAAAGCTTTGCTAAGGATACAATCTCATCTATTCCACACATTTTGCTAATGGCCCTCCTTTTGGTTTATGTGGTCAAGGACATATCTATAGCCTAATTCCAGACTCAATGTCAAAGATTACTTGGGACTCTTGAGATGTTCTTGGCTGGTGAATCTTCCCTTCATGGGCGTTTGATTTGCTGCGCTGAGTGCAGTTTGCCAGCTTTTTATATCCATAAGGACGAAGACAACGTCTACATGAAGGACAGGAAGAGTGAGAACGAAGCCATTTGTCTATACATTCCACGTGGAAGCCATGGTTATAGCTTGGCAACACTCTTACAGCTTCACCTTCCACGAAGTCCACCAAGCAGATCGGGCAATCCGTTGCAATCGATATCCCCCGAAGCTGTTGGATCGATTTCCCATAGATGATTGATGGGATCGCTTCTATGGACTCTTTTGTCATCCCAGTATTAGCCATTCTGGTGGCCATATGATTCTGGCATGATCTCCAAATACGGTCCCAAGGAACAACTGAAGCTAGACCCACTAGAGTTATGAATGAGCAGAACAAAGCAAGAAGAATTACCATCGTGCTTTCACTCATCTCCGCTTGTGGGCTTTCGTATGAGAGATCCACCGCTGGTAGCGTATCGGTCGCGAACCCTAAAACCATTTTTCCCTTTACCAATCTGGGGTCACAGCCACGATCAGACAAAGATCAAATTCTGCAGAGTTGTTGCTCAAACAAACTTGAGAGATTTGTCTTTCACTCTTATTCTTTCACTCCAATTGAAATCCAATCTGCGAAGAAACTGCTTGCTCGTTAAATACCAACCAGATGGGACAGAGTTGGTAATTGCATGTTTCGTGCTTGAAGAAAAGCTAGTCTCACCTACCCCAATCAGATCGGCCGGACAAGCTTATCCCTTATTTCTCCTGTGAAGCCTCATTTCCCTTATCCCTTATGTAGAGTAATTTTATTAAAGGAGTAGTAAGTTTCGTAACAATTAACCAACAATGTTGTAGTCTATTAACATGAACTTTCCCAGTGATCTGAAAACAGAGGATTGACTACTTGCACAATTTCACTGAATATTTACTAAGGTTGGTTTTATGTGAATGAATGAGGGAAATTGAATTATTAAATTTCTTAAACATAAACTTTAGAACTGAAAAATAATCATGAACAACATAAATAAAATAAGAAAACATTGATGACCGAGTTCGTCCCTCCTAGATTATGTCTCATGGTCCACTTCCAATAGGCATATGTTGTATTAGGAATGCTCAAAAAGGCTATTTACATAAAATTTCACCATTCTAGACTGTGCACGTAGGTAGAAATGACAACTTTCAAAATTAAGGCCTCAGCCCCTACTCTATAATGCAATTTTTCGTTCTCAAAAAGTCCCAAACATGGGAAATCTATTCCCAAAAAGGAATTTGCAGGCACAAATAACACAATTTTTTTAGATTCACTCTACAAATCCTCTTCGTACTAGTGCAATAGAAAATATTTTTATAGGCCTACGATAGGTCCCTAGGTCAAACCCGCTGGCCTGCTGGGTGGGCTTTGGCAACATATGATATATTTTTATATTCCACGCAAACATATTACAATACATAGAAATTGAAATAATTATGTGATATACATATAAAATACATGGTATCATTGTATCAGACCGTTGGTATATATCATATAAAAACATAATCCAAAGTTTTTGACAGTGTTATAAGGTTGCTCCCCATGGAATTAACCATGGGATAGACTGCTACATGTGACCAGTGGTTAAGGCATTTAATTTAACAATTGTATGTTATATGTGCCAATTTTGGATCGCTCGGTAAATATCCTTTGGGTTTGGCGGAGCCACTGGATATAGCGAACTTTGCCAACCCCTCCTGCCAACACCAATATATATATATATATATATATATATATATATATATATATATATATATATCATTTATGCCATCTGTATACTAAACACAGTGTTGTGGGCCAGCAATAAGATTTTGTGATATTACATGGGTGTTCACAGGTTCGACCCCCGACTTTACCCATCCGAAATTTGTGTTGACTTTGACCTGATGCGTGTCATGATGTGAGGTTTACACTTGGTCTGCTCTAGCCACTTTTTTTTCTTGTTTGAGGAAAAATTCAGAATGCATTTTCTCACTCATATGAATGTCATTTTCGAAACCAAATATATTGTTGGAATAAAAGGGACAAGCTTTTCAACTTGGTGCTAATTTTACAAGCATCTGAGATTGTAAAATTATGAGCATTTTGAAGATCCAACTAGATCATTCATCTCCATTGGAAGCTTTTGTACCACCAAAAGTTTGGTTTTAAGCAGACATGAGGTGAGCGTATAGCCCCCTCAACCTTCTGATCTCCATCCACCTTACTTTGCTTGGATTCATGCCTTTGATTTATACTCAAATATACTCCATGCCTAGAAGTGCAGACCTTCCTATCTAAGATGGTATCTTCTTGTAACTCAGTCATACATTCAGATGCAAATTCATCTACTGTTGTAATTTGAACATTTACCTCTCGATCCATGATCATAGGAGATTCATAGAACTTCAAATTTTTTACATTTACAACTGAATATATGTGCATGTATGGAGGAAAATTCAACCATAATTCATTGTGCCCAATATTTGAAACAAGTATAAAAGGACCATACCTAATTGGTTTCAACTTTTTACCCTCACCTTTCATCCTTTATTTTCTAATGTGTAGCCATACTTCATAACCAACATGAAAGTGATGATCCACCTGATGCTTGTCATAGCGCCTTTTTTACTTCGATTGAATTTTCTCCAATTGGTCCTACACTAATTCATGAATCTTCTAGATTATGTGAATGAACTTGATTGCTTTTTTGAAATATCAATGTCCATCCTCCTTAGCTTCTTCACCAAACATGAAGCCCATTAGTGATTTTGGGAGGTACCCAAAACATGTCTCAAAAGGATATCTACGAGTAGAAGAATGTAAGGCCTGGTTGTAAGAATTATGGACATAATGTAAGGATTCATCGCTCAAATTAGGATTTTTGCTGCAATATCCTCTGAGAGGATGTAACACTATTTTGTTTACAACCTTTATTTAAATGTTGGTTTTTGGATGAAACATTGTGCTCCTTTTCAACTTAGTGTCCATGATTCCCCATAAAGTGGACCAAAAATCCCACATGAAACAAGATTCCCGATCTGAAATGATAGAAGTAGGCAACCCAAAATAAACCCATACATTTTGAAAGAAAAATTGTGAAGTTTGTTCAGCAGTTACATTCTTTTTACATGGAACATGAATTCAATTTTTTCTAAATCGATCAACCAAAACATATACATAATAATTCCCTTTACTAGACAATGGAATTCCACGTAAAAAATCCATAGATATACTATCCCATAGCTGAGAAGGAACTGGATGTGACATATATAAACCTAAATTGCTATCTTTTTGTTTTCTTGTTCAACACGTGACACAACCTTTGATGTACTTAGTAATTGTTTCATTCGTTCAAGGCCAATAACAATACCTTTGTAATTTTTCCATTGTCTTACCTACACCAAAATGCCCTGAAACATGAGAAGAATGTGCTTCCCTGATCACATGCACTCTTTCTCCCTACAATATGCACAACTTGCCAAGATGGTATTATAACCCATCATGAACATGATAATTCATTTCTTCCACCTAAGAAACATGAGTTAGTGATTCATAAACATCTTTTAAATCATAATCTCCATCATATTGTTCAATGTAACTTTCATGTTCTAGAGAACTATTTTGCAGAATAACTGAAACATTCGAAGGAGGTCTTGATAACATATCAACTACTTTATTGGTGGTGCCTTTCTTATATTTGATTACTAAGTGGAATTTCTACAAAAAAAACATCCATATATAATTTTGATACTGTTGCAACTTAGTTTGAGATTGAAGGTACTGAAGTAGCTGATGATCTGAATGAATCACTGTCTCTTTGCCCATTAAATAATGTTTCCATTTTTAACACTTTACAGTAATGCACATAATTATTTATGATATGTTGGACAGTTCACAACTATTTTAGAAAATGTTTCTGAATGAAAAAATAGGCTTCCATTTCTGCAACAACACTGCGCCCATTGTATACCCACTAGCATCAGTTTCTATTTCAAATGGTTGTTGAAGGTCTAGTAAAGCTAATATTGGAGTTGAAACATTTTTCTGATTTAAAGAGTCAATTTTTTTTTGGTTTTCCTCCCCACTAAAAGGAGAGTTTAGAACTTGTTAAAGCATGAAGTGGTGATGCAATAAAAGAGAAATGAGAAGTAAACTTCCTCCAATACTCTACTGCACCCAAGAAAATTCTAACTTCTATCACATTCTGTGGTCTTGGCTACTTGAAAATAACATCAATTTTAGTTGGATCTATTTTAAGTTGTCCACCTCCAACTATGTAACCAAGATACGTTAAGGAAGTTTTTCCAAATTCACACTCATAAAGTCTAAGATACAGTTTCTCTCTTTGCAACAGATGAAATTTTTTTTTAACATGTTTTTCATGTTCTTCCAAACTTGAACTATAGATAAGAATATCATGTAGATATAATATGAAAAACTTATCAATAAATGGATGAAAAACATCATTCATCACTCATAAAAGTTGTTGGAGCAATGCATAAACCAAACAACATAACCAACCATTCAAAAAACCCTTGTCTAGTCTTAAATGTAGTTTTCCATATATCATTCTCTTCAATACGAATATGATGATAACCACTTCTTAAATCTATTTTTTTAACGTAAACATAATTCTTTAACTGATCAAGCAAATCATCTATTCATGCAAGAGAATACCTTTTCTTAATGGTGAATGTATTTAAGGCTCTAAAATCAACACACATTCTCCAAGTTCCATCTTTCTTTGGGACTAATATGATCACGATGCACATGAAGAGGAACAAGGTTGAATAAATCCTTTATCAAAAAATTCCTTAATTTCTTTCTTGATTTCTTCATTTTCACTGACCGACATATGATACGTGCCAATATTCAAAAGAGGAGCATCAGATTGTAATTGAATCTCACATTGTATTTCTCATTTGGAGGGAAACGTTTTGGTTCTTTAAAAAAATATTTATAAGAATCTACTATTTCAACCAATTTGTCCTTAAACTGAGAATCACATCCTTGAAAATCATCATACTTTTCTCTAGGTTGTTCTTTAACAAACACGAGAACATACTTTTTACTTGAACTTATGAGTATTTTCATTTGACCGACGTTGATTAAATCCAATTTTGTCTTAAGTATGTGTTCCTTGACAACATATTCATCTCCATATTTAAAGAGATGATACTTATGCTCCTTTCTATAAAATATGGAATCTCGATCATAAAGATGTGGACTACCCAACAAAACTCCATAGATAACCAAAGGAATCACATATAAATCAACTTCATCAACAAAATTAGTTGTGATTGCAAACCTTAATAGACACTATTTTGTCAAATGCATATGAGATTTTTCCTTTAACGATCTTAAAGGGTAAGGTTTTGGCTGATTCTTAGTTTCCAATTTCGATTTCCTTACTAATTTCTCAGATATTATGTTTTCTTGTGATCCACTATCAAATAATGTGCCAATATTAGTGTGCTTGGATATTTTGCTTATGTGAAGCAATTTGATTCCCTTCTTTTCCTCAACCACATTATTAGGATTTTAATAAGATGCAAAAAATTTAGAGCTAGAACTAGCTTCAAGAGGATTACCTATCAGACCCATAGCGATTATCCTATTTTCCTCACTGGAGTGAGATCCCAAATCTTGTTGGAATTCAGCATGAGATTTCATTTCACCGTTCTTCTTAAGTAACTTATTTGTTTTAATTCGAGATGAAGCTTCCAACATTTGGAGTCATCATGTCCAACCCTCTAACAATGAGTATAATTAGGTCATTCTCCTTCCTTCTTAGTTGTTGTCAATTTCTTCCCCTTTGATTTTTTCTTCCCTTTGCCTTCTTTAGAATCCTTGATTTTTGAATGCTTGAATGGCTTCTTTGAAAATTTTGATTGAAACAGTATGCCACCTGATTCAATATGAATGGCTTGTACACACACTTCATCAAAGTCAGTTGGATTAAAGATAAAAAATGTATGTCACAAATAAGAATTCAAACTTCCGATATACTTTAACAAATTTTCCTGTGTGTTTAATGGAATTTCAAGTGCTAATGCATTTTCCCTGAATTCCTATGTAAATTCTTGCAAACGCTCTCCTTTACCTTGACTCAAATGCTGCCAATCTATTATAGATTGTTTCATATATCCTAAAGGATAGAATTGATTTCTAATATCTTTAACAAATTTAGCCCATGAAGAGATAATTTTTTCTTTATGCTTCAAACCTAATTGAGTTTTACTTTCCCATCAAATCAATTTTGTTCCCCCCATTCTAAGTGTAGCTAACTAAATTTTTGCAGATTGATCAACAACATTTTGAATTCTAAAATACACCTCAAGTTTCTTTATATAGTTATCTAACTTTTAAGATTCATTTAACCATCATATATAGGAAAATAAAACTTAACATCAAGTTTCAATAAAGTAGATTTATTTTTATGCTTTTTCAAATCTGAATCTAAATTTGACTGATAAGAGAATAGAGAAGAAGAAGAAGAAGACGAAGATGGAGAAGGAGGTTCATTACCATCGGCTTTTTTCTTTCCTTTTTTATTCTTCGTGTCTTTATAGGATGAAGTTGCATCCCTAGTATTCTTGTGTTCATAAAGTTATGCAATAATATGTTTGATATTAAGGAACATTTTGTTTAAATTTCTCTTCACTCTTGGTCTCACGAGCTTCTCCTTCATTTTCGCCTGCCATCTTCTGAGAGTATTTCCTCTTTCCAATATTTGGGGTTATCTCTTCAATTTTCCCTTCTCCACTTCACACCCTATATCTAGTAAACATTCATATTAGAAATCATCCTCCTTATATATGATCAACATCGCTCTGATACTAAAATATGATCTAAAAACAAAATATTGATTATTTTCACAATTTCACCGAATATTTACTAAGGTTGCTTTTATGTGAATGAATGATGGAAATTGAATTATTAAAATTCCTTAAACACAAAATTTATAACTCAAAAATAAAAATTAATAACAACAAGAAAAGAAGCAAACACATCAAACATTAATGATGGAGTTCGTCCCTCTTGGACTATATCTCCGTGTCCACTTCCAATGGGTGCCTATTCTATTAGGAATGCTAAAAAATGATCTTTACATAAAAATTTTCTATTCTAGACTGTGCACGCAGGCACCAACGGCTACTATAAAAATGAAGGCCTCAACCTCTTCTCTCCAATGAAAATTTCAATTCTAAAAAAGGCCAAAGGATGGCCAATTTATGCCCAAAAAGGCATTTGCACACACACATAACACAAATTTTTCAAAAGAATTGTAAAACACCTGTTTTCACTGGTGTAATGGAGAGTATTTTTATAGGCTTAAGGGAGGTCCTGGGGTCAAACCTACAGGCCTCACGGGCGAGATTTGGCAACATATAGTATATTTTTATATTTCGTGCAACCATATTACAATACATAGAAATTGAAATAATTATGCGATGATCATATAACATATATGGTATTATTGTATTGGACCGACAGTATATATCATATAACAACATAATCTAGAGTTTTTGGTGGCAATATAAGGTTGTCCCCCATGGCATTAACCGTGGCATAGATTGTTACATGTGACTGACAATGGTGGAATTTTATTTAACAACCGTTTTTTATAAGCACCAAGTTTGGAGCACTTGTTAATTGTTCATTGGGTTTGGAGGAGCTAGTAAATATGGCAGACTCTGCCAACCCCTCCCAAAAACACCAAAATACAAAACATATATATATATATATATATATATATATATATATATATATATATACATATACATATACATATACATATACATATACATATACATATACATATACATATATATATATATATATCATTTGTGTATTAAGCATAGTGTTGTGGGCCAACGGTAATATTTTGGGATGTTACGTGGGTGGCCATGGGTTTGACCCCCAAATATTCCCATTCAATCTCTTTGTTGAATTTGACCTGTACCTGTGTTGACTTAGACTACCCGTGTTGACTTTCACCTTCCATGTGTCATGATGTGAGGTTGCCACTTGGTTTTCTCTTGCTAATTTTTTTCATGTTGGAGGAAAAATTCAGAATGCATTTTATCACTCATACGGAGGCCATTTTCAAACCGAAGATACTGTCGGAATTAGCACGAGGAGTTCTTCAACTTGGCGTTGATTTTCCAAGCATATGAGACTTTAAATTTCTGAGGATTTTGAAGATCCTCCTGGATCACCTGGCATCATTTTCATAGTTCCTTTAACTTGATTAGTTAATCACATACCTGGTATTGTAAACATCAACTCATGCAAGAGATACACATCATAAAAGTAGCACAACAAGAAATGACATATTTAGAAACTGGTATACCCTAGAAACCCCATCGAGTGAAAGCCAACAAACATTTGGTTTTATTATTAAATTCTCGTGACGATGTTCACCCCTCACTCAATGTTTTACAAAGGAGTCCATCCCTTAACTACTGTCATAAAATATTACAGATAAATATTGTTTAAATACATGTCTAACTAAAAGCTATTAAAATAATCATGATATCATTTAACCCTAATCTTGAATATTTACATCTTTTTGGCCCGATTGTTCCATCAATGGACCACCCTGCAACTCGTACTCATCTACATGGACTATTATTTCTTTACCTGTGACAATGTTAAACATAATCTATCATTTGCACAAGTCACCGTCTTTTCCTGCCAATGTTGTCGTCAGCGAACATTGATCTCATGATTACATAAAATATGAATTGACCAATAATTACTCTTTATCAGTGATTCTTCACCATCTGTTTGTGTGCATATGTCAAATATAAAAAATATTAGGACATTAATTCTTCACACACATCAATAAAAGTTCATAACATGTCTATAAATAAATATTACAACATCCATTATTCCCCTCACAAAAGTGCACATTATTTTTCTTTTCCAAAGGAAAACTACTACACTATTCACATTCTTTAATAGCATATTAGTTTTGGTTTTTGTACATGCAATTACATCTCTTAAGAGAAGAGAAACTAGCCTCTCAATTATGTAGTTATGTGTTCTTTTCTATCTTCTTTTCTAAAAGAAAAGCTAACATAATAGATAGTATGCTTGTGAATTAAACTATTTTTTATCTCCAACAACATTTTTCTTCCAAAGGATAGCTATTTAAAATAACTAAAGTACATGAAAATACATGCCATATTTCAAAACAAATTTAATACAGTAGTTATTATTTATTGCATGTGACCATTTGTTGATTAATATGATAGCTACTCTTCTTGCATGCACACACATCTCTCCTTTCCAAAAGAAGCTAACTAAATCTTGCATGCATATGCATAATCTTTTCCACAAGGGAACTAACACATTATTTTGATACAATATAAATTCTCTTCCAAAACATACTAACATAATAGTCAATATTCCCTTCAATAAAATTGACACCATGGCTATAGTTTTATGCACCTCAACATAATATTCTTTTAAAAGAAATAATTACTAATGTGGTGCATGCATATGCATATTTTTTCCCAAAGAAATCTAGTATAACAACCGTGACTTCTATGCATATAAACACTTGTTCTTTCCAGAAAATTAGTGATATCGTAATTATCTATATGCCTAAACATCTTTTCTTTTAAAAAAAATAAAGAATACCATAATTATTAATTTATGGTGCATGCAATTATGTATTTCTTTATCTCAATTGCTATCTTTTTTGCATGTACTATGTGTCCTTTCTAGCACAATCACCATTATTTTCATGCATACAAACTCATAATAAAAACTAACATGTGTTTATTATATCTATAAGCACATGATTCATAAGCATGTTTTCAAGAAAACAATTCTAGTTCTTATTATGTGATGCATGAGTTCAAATGTATTTTATTTCCATTATATTAGCACGACTAATTTCTCTTTACCATGCATTTTTTCTAAGAAAATAAAGTAAATGTTGTTTATGCAATTGTTTCCATCATATTAGCACGACTAATATATCTTTACCATGTAGTTTTTCTAAGATAATAAAGTGCATGTTTGTTGAAAGATAATGGAGAATCCTTAATTAGTCAGAGTTGGTTCACGAAACCTTAGGATAGGAATTAGTTTATATTTCTTAGGGTATGGTTCTAACTTCCCTATATCCATGTATGCTATATAATTATTAAGTTGTATTGATAATGCAAAGCACTTTGCAGAGCCAAACTCTCCTAGTCCAGACTCTCTTTCGTAGAGCTGACCAATGAGTTTTTTTATTTATTAATTGAAAATCACATTTTATCATGGTATCTGAGCTCCAGGGTTGAATCATAGCCGGAGTGATGTGATCCCTGTGAGTATCCAGCTAGTAGAGGAGAAGCCCTTGATGACTGAGTGAAATTTTTTTCAGGTATTAAGTGGATCAGCGTGGGTTATTTAGGAACAGTCGTGCTGATTGTCGCAGTTCCTTCAGTAACAATCATGCTGATAGCATGAATTTGAGCAGAATAGAGGCGTTGATTAAGGAAATCCTTACGGTGTTTCATTTCCGGCGTGATAGTCGTGGAAATTGGTTCAATAAGTGCGTCGAGGAGATCTGAAATAGATCTTAGCCAATGGGAACCACTGATGAAGGAAGAAATGTAGTGAAAGGTCGCCGATGAAGAGATCCAGTGAAATTTCATCGATGAAGGAAGAGATGTGAAGCAGATATTACTGATGCAGAGGAGTCAAGATCCTGTCGTGCAACACTGAAAACAACCTATTGGATTGATCACAGATTGAGTAGATTTGTATCTTGATATTGTTTTCTGTAAGGATCTTGAGTAGATCCATCATTTTTTTTTTTGAATCGTCAAGATAAAAAATAAAATAATAGAAGCATACTTGAATGATACCAACAGGTTCAATGGTTCCAATTAATCTAATTGGAAGTTTAAGATGCAGACTGTGCTAGAAGCGTAGAGTGCCTAGATGATTGCTAATCGGGATAAGCCAAAGCCAGCAGTGGGAGCCACGTCGATTCCAGACTGGGAGAAGAGAGAAGGTGGAGAAAATACATTGCTGAAGATGTCAGTGAAAGACTACATCATACTGCATATTAGAGAATGCAAACAAGGAAGTGAAATTTGGAAAATATTGAAGGATTTGTATGAGATCAGGAATACAAATCGTCTTCTATTTTTGAAGAGCAAGATTCTATCCATAAATATGGAGGAGAATGAAAGAGTTTCTTCTTTCATATCGCGGATCAAAGATCTGTAGAAAAAATTGGCAGATATCAATGAGATAGTTGCAGATGCAAATTTGGTCACGATTGCCATGAATGGTATGATTGATGATTACCAAATTTTCATCACTAGGATAATTGCGAGAGAAAAAATCCCAAAGTTTCAATAACTAATAGGAATACTAATGCAAGAAGAAGAGAGAAGATTGACTCTAAAATCCGAGAGTGGAGATCTTGCATTAATGGAAAAGAAGAAATTTTTTAAACCAAAAGGAAATCCATCACAGCAAAATGGAGGAAAACCACAAAAAATACCGAATCAAGTTCAAGGTATGTATTCGAATAAAAATGACTTTGTAGTGAAATTTTTTTATTGCGGGAAAAATGGTCATATGGCTAAGGAGTGTGGGAAAAAGAAATTTCATGAAGAACAACAAAGACATAAAAGGCATGTAGTTCATTTTGCAGATGATGACCATGTTCACGACTTCAGATTTTTCATGGAAGACTTTGATGAAAACGTTGAAGCAGACATATGGTATGTGGATTCGAGAGCATTCACACATATGACAAGAAACAAACAATGGTTCGAAGGTTTTAAAGAAATTAACAACGAAACACAAATCAACCTTGGTGATGATAGAAACCATCAGATCAGAGGGTATGGTAACATTCCTATTATTTTGCCTGATGGTAATATCAGACATATCGGTAATGTAATGTATGTACCTGGAGTTAAAAAAATCTGATTTCTGTATCCATGATTACAGATCAAAATCTCAAGGTAGAATTCTTTAAACCTAATTGTTATCTTAAATATTTGTTGGATGGCATGAAGACTATTGCTTCAGGAATTCGAACAGGAGGCCTGTACAAATTGAATGTCAGGACAACACCATATTGAGCCTTGAAAGCATCAAGTTTGACTACCGAAGAGCTATGACACCAGAGACTTGGTCACATCAACTTCAATGATTTGTTGTTACCTCAGAAAAATGAAATGGTACGAGTTCTTCCTACATTAAAACAAGTGCATAAGGATTATGATGCTTGTGTGTTAGGAAATATGCACAAAGAAGAATTCCTTGTTTGAGTAGTAAAGAAAAAGAGAGATATACTTGAATTAGTGCACACTGACCTATGTGGACCTATGCAAACAAAGTCAGTAGGAGGTGCACTGTATTTTATATTGTTTTTTGATGACTGCAGAAAGTTTTCTTGGGTATATTTTATGAGTAAGAAAAGTCACACATTTGAATACTTTAAGCAGTTCAGATATATGATAGAAAAGAAAACAGGGAAGCGCATAAAAATTCTTCGCTCCAATCAAGGGGGAGAATACAAGAAGGAAGAACTTACCAAGTATTGTAAATACCATGGAATATTACAACAATTCACAGTACCCCATACTCTTCAGCAAAACAAAGTAGTGAAAATAAAGAACAAGACATTGTTGGAGTGTGCTAGGAGCATGTTCAAAGGTAAGGATATTTCGAATGGTTGTTTGGATGAAGCATTGAATACTACAGTTTATTTGAAAAATAAGAGTCCTACCAGAAGTGGCCAGTTTAAAACTCATTTTGAAGCATTATATGGATTCAAGCTTGTAGTAAAACATTTAAGAGTATTTGGGTCTAAAGCATTTTCCCACATTCTAATGGATGAAAGAAGAAAACTAGATTCAAAAGCCATCAGATGTACCTTTGTAGGGTATTGTTCATAATTTAAAGCTTATATATTTTTTAATCCCTCTACACAAGATTTTTGTTAGTAGAGATGTCATGTTCCATGAGCAGGTTTTTGATGCATCTGATAAAAACAATGAGGAATGGGATATATTATGTCTTTGGTGGACGAAAGTGAAGAAATAGGTAACAACCATGAGAAGCATAAAAAGGCAGAAGCATAACTTTCAGATACAACAATCGAGCCGAGTCCTTCAAAGGAAATTCAAAATAGGTTGGAAGCTACACAAACACTCATAAGATCAGGTAGGAAGATTCAATTGTCTGCTAGATATAGGGAAAATGTCTTTATAACTAGTATGATGAATGTTTTTAAACCTTAATTTATAGAGAAGCAAATCAATGTAGTGAATGGAAAGAATCTAAGGAACATGAATATGAGTCTATTCTCAAAAAAACACTTGGGAGCTGGTTGAACTACCTGAAGGGAAAAAAACCATAGGTTGTAAATGGTTGTATAAACCCAAGATTAATGCATATGGAACCATAGATAAACTAAAAGATAGATTGGTAGCAAAGGGGTATTCACATAAAGAAGGTATTGATTATGAGGAAACCTTCGCCCCCATAGCTAAACTAAATACTACAATAATGATGATTTCTTTAGCTACTAGAAAACACTGAATGATTGACCAACTAGATGTAAAATCTACAATTTTAAATGGGGAGTTCAAATAGGAAGTTTACTTAGAGAAACCCGAGGGTTTTTTCAAGAAACGGAAATAACATTTAGTCTGCAGATTAAATAAAGCTTTATATGGACTTAAACAAGCACCTAGGTCATGGTATGAAAATATAGATTCATTTTTTCTACAACACAGTTACAATAGAAGTAAAAACAACCCTAATTTGTATACATTGAAAGATGAAAAGGGGTGTATAGTGTTGATTTATTTTTATGTATATGATCTAATTATTACAGGTGATGTTGTTGATATAATGAAAGAAATCAAGCAAAAAATGTCACAAATGTTTGAAATGAAAGACCTTGGTGAACTAAGATACTATTTGGGTCATGAGATCTAGAGAGATTCAGAACAAACTTTTCTGTCCCAGGGTAAGTAGGTGAGAGGTCTTCTGGAAAGATTGAGGATGGATCAGTCCAACACTGCAGCAGTACCATTACAACAAAACATTAAAATTCAGAGTGAGGATGGATCTAAAGAGGCAGATGCGACCCTTTATCGATAGTTGGTTGGGAGTCTAATCTACTTAACTACTACTAGACCATATTTGGCTTATGCAGTTAGTGTGCTAAATCAATACATGGCCAAGTCAGTTGAGAGTCATTGGAATGCAACGAAAGGTGTTTTAATGTATCTACAAGGAACTTTAGATTATGGTATTATTTATAATGATTCTTCTAATGTTAGATTGACAGGGTTTACAGATTCTTACTAGGCTGGAAATGTAGACGACCAAAGATCCATAACATGTTATGCATTCAACATTGGATCCAGGATGATTACATGGAGCAGTAAGAAACAAAACATGGTATCCTTGTCTTCAACAGAAGCAAAGTATCAAGCTATGTGCACAACAACATCTGAGGCAGTTTGGATGCAGAAACTTCTTGAGGATGCTGGGGAAGAACAAAAAGATGCAACAATTATCAGATGCGACCACCAGAGCTTAATCAAACTTGCTAAGAATCCAGTGCTTCACAAGGACACTAAACACATTGATACACAATTCCACTTTGTCAGGAAGAATGTTCAATCAAAAGAAATCCATCTTGTATATTGTAAAACGTGTGATAATGTCGCTGACATTTTCACTAAGCTTCTTGGAAAAAATAATTTTGAAATGTTTAGGGACATGTTAGGCATATTTGTGAACCCCTTCTCCATTAAGGGGGGTGTTGAAAGATAATGGAGAATCCTTAATTAGTCAGGGTTGGTTCACGAAACCTTAGGATAGGAATTAGTTTCTATATCTTAAGGTATAGTTTTAACTTCTCTATATCCATGTATGCTATATAATGATTGAGTTACATTGAGAATGCATAGCGTTCTGCAGAGCCAGACTCTCTTGGTTCAAACTCTCTTTTGTAGAGCTGACCACTAAGTTTTTTATTTATTAATTGAACATCACATTTTATCAATGTTATTTATTACAACTTATATTCAAGTGAAATCATTTTCCAAAATAATTATATAATAAATTTGTAATTCTACCATATGCAAACACAACCATAACTAAACACTCTAAACAACGTAACCTTTTTCAAGAACACAAAAAAAAATTCCCATTCTGTTTAACCACAGTCATAGCTACTTGTCTTTTTGTTGTGGCCTTGCGTTGCCTTGCTGCGCTTTGCTGCATGGTGCTACGGTCAGCCCGTGACTCTTAACAATCTTTGAAATCTTCACTCTCCAACATTACAGGAAATTTAGCATTTACAATTTATTGTAATTGTCCGATGTGAATCGCTGCTAGCAGACTTGTCCTCAAATAAAAAAAAGTAATCATCTTTAGCCAAACCCTCTCAAACTTGGTGTAGTTCTTAAATTCGTAAACAATACATCACCCTCGATGCACTCAGCCATCACATGTCTAACAGTTGAGCAGAAGGGATCTTCGGATTTGGAAAACCATTGAATCTGAAAAAGAATCAAACAAGAACAACATCAACCACCGCTACGAAATCGCACAAAGTGAGTGCTTCACCGAGTGTGTTGGAGACACACATTTTTCCTTGTATGTTAAGGAATTACACTCACTATAAGGTATCGTGTTTAAATATAGCCTTGTGGATTCATTGGTCTCTATTACCACACCCATGGTCCAAGCCATCTCCCCAAAGGGCTACATGAAACCAAAACTGAAAGAAACAGGGTCTCAGCCATTGTTTTAGGATTTACTCCTACATAAAATTTAATTATTTATTTTTAAAATCATAAACCTTTTGAAAGGTCGAATTTCAACTAACCATCTCACTTTACGTTGTCAATGTGGTTGTCAATATTATATTGACAAACATTGAAAAAATGCGTAAATTTATTTTTTTTAAGTTTGAATAGTATTTTTATAATATTTTATTTGTTTAAAAATTTTAAAAATATTTTAAATTTGGCTTGTTTAAATATTTTTAAAATTATTAAATTTTTAAATTTTATCAATTAAATTTGATTAATATATTAATTTAATTTTTATTTTTAGGTTTTTAGGTTATTTATAATGACAAGTGTTTCGTAAGACTATGGATAATCCGGCAAGCTCTCCAGTAAACAATAACCATAGGAACTTGAAAACCAAAATGAATACTATGTTATAAATTAATATTATAAAATAAATAAATATGTTATTATTTATTATTTATAAATAATTATATCTTAATGTATTTGTTATTCGTAAATCCAACTTATCATTTAAAAAAAAATTAATAATAATAATAAATGTTTAAACATTCTAGCCTCGTTCCACATACTCTTGTGCATTGAAGGATTAAAGTCGTAGAAAAGAGAGCTCAATGCACAATATTAGGCACTCATTCTCGATTGAGAGTTTGTTTTATAGCTGGAACAATATTAGGCACTCACAATTGTTTGATACAGGGATAAAATGAAATAATTCTCGATAAGGGCTTAAAAAATATTAGATCTGTTTTTAAATAAAATAACTCTGGATTAAGAGCTAAAAAATATTCGATCTATTTTTTTGTATTTTGTTTTTTTTGGTGATTTCCAAAAAATATAATTAATTTTCATTAAAAAAAAAAAACTTCTACATAAAATAATAATAAGTGAAACATACATCAAATTTCATATTATCCCATTAAAATAAATGTATATATTTTATATAAATAATATAATATATAATTAAATTGAATTTCAATTGAATATGAATTTTACCAACACTTAATTCTGCGTCATATTATTCTAGTTACACATATTAAAAAATCTACATCTTAACCAAATTCAATAAAAAAACCCAAAACCAAATAACATTTTTTGGAAAAAATGATAGACACCATCAATTCATATAATGCTTTTCACTCTTGCTCAATTACAATTTCGTTATATGTTTTTCACTCTTGCTAAATTACAATTTCATTACAGGCAAAAAAAAATAAATGGGAAGGTGACCATTGCTATAAGAGCCCGCTTCATTACCATTTAGCGAAGACTCTACTGACCATTCATCTCAAGGATTGTCTACATAAGATGTAGCAATTCTCTAATGTTTTTTTTATTTATAATACATAATAAATTGGTTTTCATGTTTTATTATTTTGTGTCATTTAATAAAAAGAGTTTAAGTAATTATAACAAAGTTTATCATTTCACATGTGAAAAGTGAACTTGGGTGACCGGATAACAATCATTCTTACGAACAACCTTACATAAATCTAAGTGACAAAGAAAACAAAAATATAGAGATGTTTTTAATACACTCTTAACCACAAAAATTAATATAATTTATGAATTCAACTCCAAATTAAACCATATAAATTGACCCATAACTTTAAGCTTGCTCATAAGCATTAAAAGGTCTTATTTTTCCACCCTTAGAACCAACTCTTTTGAAAAAAATAAATAAAAAAAATGAATATAAACCTTAATCCGGTTATGTGCAAAAGGTCACAAGTCACATAGCCTTATAATACGGGAACATAATTTTATCACTACCTCAAATTTAAAAACACACGCATAGATACATACATGCATGGTTGTAAAATTCAGTGCCCTATATAATATCAGGTTTCCGGAACAATACGATATGTAATTTTGTTATCAACAACCATATTTTCTTTCAAATTGTATCTCGATTAAGTCGAGAATACTACTGTAACAGTCCCTATCTCAGGTTGTCCCTATCTCAAGCCTGAGTGCGTTTAATCTCTGGTTAGAGCCTCATATATAATTTTTTATAATACTCTCTCTCAAAAATGTAAACTTGAATAATATTTTTTTATCAAATTATTTTCAACCAGCTTTTTAAGACCGTGAAAAGATCCCAAGTTCCACTTTGAAAGGCTCGAGAGGTGTAAGCCTTGCAGCACTCGAGTATAATATATTCAACAAACTTTGAAAGACTCTCAAAGATACTGCGTTCCACTCTCAAAGGCTCAGGAGGTAGCCTTCCTCCACTCGAACCTCCAAAAGAAATAAATTGATTGAAAAGACTAAAAACACGATAAAGCCTAGACTGGAAAAACATAAAACAAAATAAAACCAGATTGAAAGGTACAAGATTCTCATGTGTTTTGTTAAAAACAAAGTATGGGCCATATCAAGTATAAAGCTCCAAAATGTATTCCATCGCTGATTCTCCTTCAACGGAGAACTATAAAATAACAGTGGCATGGTTCATCTATTAAGCATTAATCGGAAAAGTTTGTCCCATTAAAAAAAAAAATTGTCTTTCAATGGAAAAGACTAAGTAACAGCTACAAGGTTGTATCACATCCAAAATTTTCATACAAAGAGATCTATAATTAACAACAGTTAGGAGATGGTTTAAGAATATGATTATTGGATGTTTGAATAAGTAACTGTAAATAGTGTGAATGTATTAATGTAATATTGTAAAGTTTAATATTAATTTAGATTTATTTTAAATTTAGATTTATTAAAAAATCAGAGGAATCAAGTTTAGATTTAAAATGGATTTAAATAGTTATTATTGTATTTCATAATGAATTTGTTTAAATCTAAAATTATAAATCAAAATAAGATTTAAGATTTAAAATGGATTTAAATAGCTATTATTATATTCCATAATAAATTTGTTCAAATCTAATACAATATCATGAACTTATAAACCAAAATAAGATTTAAAATAAATTTAAATGATTATTATTGTATTCCATAATAAATTTGTTCAAATCTAATAAATATCTTGAAGTTATAAATCAAAATAATCATAAACTTATAAACCAAAATAATTTTATAATTTAATTTAACTGTATAATTTTATAATTAAATAATAATTATTAATTTTACTTATTTATATTTATAATTTTTAATATTAATTTTTTTTTTTTTTAATTAATTTAATTTTTTAATATTAAAAATATTTAATTTACATTACAACAATACAGAACTAACAACAATAAAAAAAATATTCCCTAAATATCCCTGAATCCAAAAGTGAATTGTCTGACCTGCTATATCAGTTGGATTCTACGTTACTTGTCAAGCAATTACTAATATGCACATTCCACGGTACTGTGTAAGTAAATTTGTACCTGAAAAAGCCTCCAAAACCATCCCTTGAAAGTTTGATCAGTTGAGTGGTGCGTGCCTAGTTACAACGCAACCTGCGTAGTTACAACGAGGTGTTACAACCAGGTTCGGTAGTGTAATTATTAATGTTTAGATAATTGTTGTTTTTATTAGGAATTTAGTTTATTTTTCTAATTATTTAATGTGGTTTATTTTCACACAAGGTGAGAAAATAGATGTTTGATTTTAATAAATAAATAGTGAGGATGCATAATTGCTATGAAATAGCTATTAAAAACTAGCAGTTATAAACCAATCATTATAAAGATTTTTTAATTAAATTTTATGAATTAACTTACTTATTAACAGCTAGTTTTCAGATGACTATTTCTTAGCAAAACAACTATTTCCTAGTAAGTCATTACTATTTCCAAGCAATAATTTAGAAACTTTTAATGATATAATTAATTAGAAAAACTTTTATCTAAATTATAAATCACAAAAATCTTTGATCTAAATTAATATTATTACTAAACAGCCATTTAAATGTTGTTATATTTTTCCTAACGGTATCCATTTGATTATATGGAAATACGTAAATACTGTACCATGTGATATCTCCACCGATAAAAATTGTCTGCGGGCCTTAACTGACTCTTCATGTATAACGACTTCAAAATACACTCACAAGTTTGAGGACAACCAACCCACACTTCAACTCACAAGTTTGACAACAACCAGTCTACATCACTCAGGAAAAAATTGAGCTCTCCGCTACTTTGACAGTACACAAAAAAGACTTTCACACATATGCAACCTATGCAACCATCTATCAAAACATTTAGCAAGTACAACGCACTGTAGCAGCACACTTTACAGCTATATGTGAAATATTTCAATCGGATACCATGTGAAAATAACAAGACAACTGGGGGCCAGTTACAAATGCGTCATATCAATGAGGGTGTTTGTAACATTTTACAATGAAGAAGTTTATAACATTTTACAGAAATCTACATATTTCCAAACGATCCATGGGTACAAGTCCCTCCATTAAAATGGCTGCATCTAAGAAGAGTCTTCTCAACTTTCATCTCTCTACAGTGCACTACAAACAATGTATACATCTGATAACAGCTTTGCTACGGATACAATCTCATCTATTCCACACATTTTGCTAATGGTCCTCCTTTTGGTTTATGTGGTCAAGGACATATCTATAGCCTAATTCCAGACTCAATATCAAAGATTACTTGGGACTCTTGAGATGTTCTTGGCTGGTGAATCTTCCCTTCATGGGCGTTTGATTTGCTGCGCTGAGTGTAGTTTGCCAGCTTTTTATATCCATAAAGACGAAGACAACGTCTACATGAAGGACAGGAAGAGTGAGAACGAAGCCATTTGTCTATACATTCCACGTGGAAGCCATGGTTGCAGCTTGGCAACACTCTTACAGCTTCACCTTCCACGAAGTCCACCAAGCAGATCGGGCAATCCGTTGCAATCGATATCCCCCGAAGCTGTTGGATCGATTTCCCATAGATGATTGATGGGATCGCTTCTATGGACTCTTTTGTCATCCCAGTATTAGCCACTCTGGTGGCCATATGATTCTGGCATGATCTCCAAATACGGTCCCAAGGAACAACTGAAGCTAGACCCACTAGAGTTATGAATGAGCAGAACAAAGCAAGAAGAATTACCATCGTGCTTTCACTCATCTCCGCTTGTGGGCTTTGGTATGAGAGATCCACCGCTGGTAGCGTATCGGTCGCGAACCCTAAAACCATTTTTCCCTTTACCAATCTGGGGTCACAGCCACGATCATACGAAGATCAAATTCTGCAGAGTTGTTGCTCAAACAAACTTGAAAGATTTGTCTTTCACTCTTATTCTTTCACTCCAATTGAAATCCAATCTGCGAAGAAACTGCTTGCTCGTTAAATACCAACCAGATGGGACAGAGTTGGTAATTGCATGTTTCGTGCTTGAAAAAAAGCTAGTCTCACCAACCCCAATCAGATCGGCCGGACAAGCTTATCCCTTATTTCTCCTGTGAAGCCTCGTTTCCCTTATCCCTTATGTAGAGTAATTTTATTAAAGGAGTAGTAAGTTTCATAACAATTAACAAACAATGTTGTAGCCTATTAACTTTCTGATGTAACCCAGTGCTTTGAAAATAGAGGATTGACTACTTGCACAATTTCACTGAATATTTACTAAGGTTGGTTTTATGTGAATGAATGAGGGAAATTGAATTATTAAATTCCTTAAACATAGAACTGAAAAATAATCATGAATAACATAAATAAAATAAGAAAACATTGATGACGGAGTTCATCCCTCCTAAATTATGTCTCAGAGTATTAGGAATGCTCAAAAAGACTATTTACATAAAATTTCACCATTCTAGACTGTGCACGTAGGCAGAAATGACAACTTTCAAAATTAAGGCCTCAGCCTCTGCTCTACAATGCAATTTTTCGTTCTCAAAATGTCCCAAACATGGGAAATTTATTCCCAAAAAGGAATTTGCAAGCACAAATAACACAAATTTTTTAGATTCACTCTACAAATTCCCTTCGTACTAGTGCAATAGAAAATATTTTTATAGGCCTACGATAGGTCCCTAGGTCAAACCCGCGGGCCTCCTGGGTGGGCTTTGTGAACATATGATATATTTTTATATTCCACGCAAACATATTACAATACATAGAAATTGAAATAATTATGTGATATACATATAAAACATATGGTATCATTCTACCAGACCGTCGGTATATATCATATAAAAACATAATCCAAAGTTTTTGACAGTGTGATAAGGTTGCTCCCCATGGAATTAACCATGGCATAGACTGCTACATGTGACCAGTGGTTAAAGCATTTAATTTAACAATTGTATGTTATATGTGCCAATTTTGGAATGCTTGGTAAATATCCTTTGGGTTTGGCGGAGCCACTAGATATAGCGAACTTTGCCAACCCCTCCTGCCAACACCAAATTATATATATATATATATATATATATATATATATATGCCATCTATATACTAAACACAGTGTCGTGGGCCAGCAATAAGATTTTGTGATATTACATGGGTGTTCACAAGTTCGACCCCCAACTCTACCCATCCGAAATTTGTGTTTACTTTGATCTGTACTTATGTTGACTTTTACCACCTGTATTGACTTTGACCTTATGCGTGTCATGATGTGAGGTTTCCACTTGGTCTGCTCTAGCCACTTTTCTTTTTTTTCTTGTTTGAGGAAAAATTCAGAATGCATTTTCTCACTCATATGAATGTCATTTTCGAAACCAAATATATTGTTGGAATAAAAGGGACAAGCTTTTCAACTTGGTGCTAATTTTGCAAGCATCTGAGATTGTAAAATTATGAGCATTTTGAAGATCCAAATAGATCATTCATCTCCATTGGAAGCTTTTGTACCACCAAAAGTTTGGTTTTAAGCAGACATGAGGTGAGCGTATAGCCCCTTCAACCTTCTGATCTCCATCCACCTTGCTTTGCTTGGATTCATGCCTTTGAGTTATACTCAAATATACTCCATGCCTAGAAGTGCAGACCTTCCTATCTAAGATGGTATCTTCTTGTAACTCAGTCATACATTCAGATGCAAATTCATCTACTGTTGTAATTTGAACATTTACCTCTCGATCCATGATCATAGGAGGTTCATAGAACTTCAAATTTTTGACATTTACAACTGAATATATGTGCATGTATGGAGGAAAATTCAACTATAATTCATTGTGCCCAATATTTAAAACAAGTATAAAAGGACTATACCTAATTGGTTTCGACTTTTTACCCTCACCTTTCATCCTTTATTTTCTAATGTGTAGCTATACTTCATAACCAACATGAAAGTGATGATCCACCTGATGCTTGTCATAGCGCTTTTTTTACTTGGATTGAATTTTCTCCAATTGGTCCTACACTAATTCATGAATCTTCTAGATTATGTGAATGAACTTGATTGCTTTTTGGAAATATCAATGTCCATCCTCCTTAGCTTCTTCACCAAACATGAAGCCCATTAGTGATTTTGGGAGGCACCCAAAACATGTCTCAAAAGGATATCTATGAGTAGAAGAATGTAAGGCCCGGTTGTAAGAATTATGGACATAATGTAAGGATTCATCGCACAAATTAGGATTTTTGCTGCAATGTCCTCTGAGAGGATGTACCACTATTTTATTGACAACCTTTATTTGAATGTCGGTTTTTGGATGAAACATTGTGCTCCTTTTCAACTTATTGTCCATGATTCCCGATAAAGTGGACCAAAAATCCCACATGAAACAAGATTCCCGATCTGAAATGATAGAAGTAGGCAACCTAAAATAAACCCATACATTTTGAAAGAAAAATTGTGAAGTTTGTTCAGCAGTTACATTCTTTTACATGGAACATGAATTCAAATTTTTCTAAATCGATCAACTAAAACATATAAATAATAATTCCCTTTACTAGACAATGGAATTCCACGTAAAATATCCATAGATATACTATCCCATAGCTGAGAAGGAACTGGATGTGACATATATAAACCTAAATTGCTATCTTTTGGTTTTCTTGTTCAACACGTAACATAACCTTTGATGTACTTAGTAATTTTTTCATTCATTCAAGGCCAATAACAATACATTTGTAATTTTTCCATTGTCTTACCTACACCAAAATGCCCTGAAACATGAGAAGAATGTGCTTCCCTGATCACATGCACTCTTTCTCCCTACGGTATGCACAACTTGCCAAGATGGTATAATAATCCATCATGAACATGATAATTCATTTCTTCCACCTAAGAAACATGAGTTAGTGATTCATAAACATCTTTTAAATCATAATCTCCATCATACTGTTCAATGTAACTTTCATGTTATAAAGAATTATTTTGCAGAATAACTGAAACATTTGAAGGAGGTCTTGATAACATATCAACTACTTTATTGGTGGTACCTTTCTTATATTTGATTACTAAGTGGAATTTCTACAAAAAAAACATCCATCTATAATTTTGATACTGTTGCAACTTAGTTTGAGATTGAAGGTATTGAAGTAGCTGATGATCTGAATGAATCATTATCTCTTTGCCCATTAAATAATGTTTCCATTTTTTAACACTTTACACTAATGCACATAATTCTTTATGATATGTTGGACAGTTCGCAACTATTTTAGAAAATGTTTCCGAATGAAAAAATAGGCTTCCATTTCTGCAACAACACTGCGCCCATTGTATACCCACTAGCCTAAGTTTCTATTTCAAATGGTTGTTGAAGGTCTAGTAAAGCTAATATTAGAGTTGGAACATTTTTCTGCTTTAAAGAGTCATTTTTTTTTTGGTTTTCCTCCCCACTAAAAGGAGAGTTTAGAACTTGTTAAAGCATGAAGTGGTGATGCAATAAAAGAGAAATGAGAAATAAAATTCCTCCAATACTGTACTGCACCCAAGAAAATTCTAACTTCTATCACACTCTGTGATCTTGGCTACTTGAAAATAACATCAATTTTAGTTGGATCTATTTTAAGTTGTCCACCTCCAACTATGTAACCAAGATACGTTAAGGAAGTTTTTCCAAATTCACACTCATAAAGTCTAAGATACAGTATCTCTCTTTGCAACAGATGAAATTTTTTTTAACATGTTTTCATGTTCTTCCAAACTTGAACTAAAGATAAGAATGTCATGTAGATATAATATGACAAACTTATCAATAAATGGATGAAAAACATCATTCATCACTCATAAAAGTTGTTGGAGCAATGCATAAACCAAACAACATAACCAACCATTCAAACAACCCTTTTCTAGTCTTAAATGTAGTTTTCCATATATCATTCTCTTCAATAGGAATATGATGATAACCACTTCTTAAATCTAGTTTTTTAAAGTAAACATAATTCTTTAACTGATCAAGAAAATCATCTATTCATGCAAGAGAATACCTTTTCTTAATGGTGAATGTATTTAAGGCTCTAAAATCAACACACATTCTCCAAGTTCCATCTTTCTTTGGGACTAATATAATCACGATGCACATGGAGAGGAACAAGGTTGAATAAATCCTTTATCAAAAAATTCCTTAATTTCTTTCTTAATTTCTTCATTTTCACTGACCGACATATGATACGTGTCAATATTCAAAAGAGGAGCATCAGATTGTAATTGAATCTCATGTTGTATTTCTCATTTGGAGGTAAACGTTTTGGTTCTTTAAAAAAATATTTATAAGAATCTACTATTTCAACCAATTTGTCCTTAAACTGAGAATCACATCCTTGAAAATCATCATACTTATCTCTAGGTTGTTCCTTAACAAACACGAGAACATACTTTTTACTTGAACTTATGAGTATTTTCATTTGACCGACGTTGATTAAATCCAAGTTTGTCTTAAGTATGTGTGCCTTGACAACATATTCATTTCCATATTTAAAGAGATGATACTTATGCTCCTTTCTATAAAATATGGAATCTCGATCATAAAGATGTGGAATACCCAACACAACTCTGCAGATAACCAAAGGAATCACATATAAATCAACTTCATCAACAAAATTAGTTGTGATTGCAAACCTTAATAGACACTATTTTGTCAAATGCATATGAGATTTTTCCTTTAACGATCCTAAAGGGTAAGGTTTTGGATGATTCTTAGTTTCCAATTTCGATTTCCTTACTAATTTCTTAGATATTATGTTTTCTTGTGATCCACTATCAAATAATGTGCCAATATTAGTGTGCTTGGATATTTTTCTTATGTGAAGCAATTCGATTCCCTTCTTTTCCTCAACCACATTATTAGATTTTTAATAAGATGCAAAACATTTAGAACTAGAACTAGCTTCAAGAGGATTACCTATCAGACCCATAGCGATTATCCTATTTTCCTCACTAGAGTCAGATCCCAAATCTTGTTGGAATGCAACATGAGCGTTCATTTCACCCTTCTTCTTAAGGAACTTATTTGTTTTAAATTTGAGATGAAGCTTCCAGCATTTGGAGTCATCATGTCCAACCCTCTAACAATGAGTATAATTAGGTCATTCTCCTTCCTTCTTAGTTGTTGTCGAATTCTTCCCCTTTGATTTTTTCTTCCCTTTGCCTTCTTTAGAATCCTTGCTTTTTGAATGCTTTAATGGCTTCTTTGAAAATTTTGATTGAAACAATATGCCACCTTATTCAATATGAATGGCTTGTACACACACTTCATCAAAGTCAGTTGGATTAAACATAAAAAATGTATGTCACAAATAAGAATTCAAACTTCGAATATACTTTAACAAATTTTCATGTGTGTTTAATGGAATTTCAAGTGCTAATGCATTTTCCCTAAATTCCTATGTAAATTCTTGCAAACGCTCTCCTTTACCTTGACTCAAATGCTACCAATCTAATACAGATTGTTTCATATATCCTAAAGGATAGAATTGATTTCTAATATCTTTAACAAATTTAGCCCATGAACAGATAATTTTTTCTTTATGATTCAAACCTGATTGAGTTTTACTTTCCCATCAAATCAAAGTTGTTCCCCCCATTCTAAGTGTAGCTAACTAATTTTTTGCAGATTGATCAACAACATTCTGAATTCTAGAATACACCTCAATTTTATTTATATAGTTATCTAACTTTTAAGATTCATTTAACCATCATATATAGGAAAATAAAACTTAACATCAATTTTCAATAAAGTAGATTTATTTTTATACTTTTTTGAATCTGAATCTAAATTTGACTGATAAGAGAATAGAGAAGAAGAAGAAGACGAAGATGGAGAAGAAGGAGGTTCATTACCATCGGCTTTTTTCTTTCCTTTTTTATTCTTCGTGCCTTTATAGGATGAAGTTGCATCCCTAGCATTCTTGTGTTCATAAAGTTATGCAATCATATGTTATATATTAAGGAACATTTTGTTTAAATTTCTCTTCGCTCTTGGTCTCACGAGCTTCTCCTTCATTTTCGCCTGCTATCTTCCGAGAGTATTTCCTCTTTCCAATATTTGGGGTTATCTCTTCAATTTTCCCTTCTCCACTTCACACCCTATATCTAGTAAACATTCATATTAGAAATCATCCTCCTTATATATGATCAACATCACTCTGATACTAAAATATGATCTAAAAACAAAATATTGATTATTTTCACAATTTCACCGAATATTTACTAAGGTTTCTTTTATGTGAATGAATGATGGAAATTGAATTATTAAAATTCCTTAAACACAAAATTTATAACTGAAAAATAAAAATTAATAGCAACAAGAAAAGAAGCAAACACATCAAACATTAATGATGGAGTTCGTCCCTCTTGGACTATGTCTCCGTGTCCACTTCCAATGGGCGCCTATTCTATTAGGAATGCTCAAAAATGATCGTTACATAAAATTTTTCTATTCTAGACTGTGCATGCAGGCACCAATGGCTACTATAAAAATGAAGGCCTCAACCTCTTCTCTCCAATGCAAATTTCCATTCTAAAAAAGGCCAAAGGATGGCCAATTTATGCCCAAAAAGGCATTTGCACACACACATAACACAAAGTTTTCAAAAGCATTGTACAAAACCTGTTTTCACTGGTGGAATGGAGAGTATTTTTATAGGCTTAAGGGAGGTCCTCGGGTCAAACCTATGGGCCTCACGGGCAAGATTTGGCAACATATAGTATATTTTTATATTTCGCGCAACCATATTACAATACATAGAAATTGAAATAATTATGTGATGACCATATAACATATATGGTATCATTGTATTGGACCGACAGTATATATCATATAAAAACATAATCTAGAGTTTTTGGTGGCAATATAAGGTTGTCCCCCATGGCATTAACCGTGGCATAGATTGTTACATGTGACTAACAGTGGTGGAATTTTATTTAACAACCATTTTTTATAAGCGCCAAGTTTGGAGTGCTTGTTAATTGTTCATTGGGTTTGGAGGAGCTAGTAAATATGGTAGACTCTGCCAACCCCTCCCACAAACACCAAAATACAAAACATATATATATATATATATATGTGTGTGTGTGTGTGTGTGTGTGTGTGTGTGTGTGTGTGTGTATATATCATTTGTGTCATTTTTATATTAAGCATAGTGTTGTGGGCCAATGGTAAGATTTTGCGATGTTACGTGGGTGGTCATGGGTTTGACCCCTAAATATTCCCATTCAATCTCTTTGTTGAATTTGACCTGTACCTGTGTTAACTTAGACTACCCGTGTTGAATTTTACCTTTCATGTGTCATGATGTGAGGTTGCCACTTGGTTTTCTCTTGCCAATTTTTTTCATGTTGGAGGAAAAATTCAGAATGCATTTTATCACTCATGCGGAGGCCATTTTCAAACCGAAGATACTATCAGAATTAGCACGAGGAGTTCTTCAACTTGGCGTTGATTTTGCAAGCATATGAGACTTTAAATTTCTGACGATTTTGAAGACCCTCTTGGATCACCTGGCATCATTTTCATAGTTCCTTTAACTTGATTAGTTAATCACATACTTGGTATTGTAAACATCAACTCATGCAAGAAATACACATCATAAAAGTATTACAACAAGAAATGACTTATTTAGAAACTGGTATACCCTGGAAATCCCGTGAAGTGAAAGCCAACAAACATTTAGTTTTATTATTAAATTCTCATGACGATGTTCACCCCTCACTCAATGTTTTACAAAGGAGCCCATCCCTTAACTATTGTCATAAAATATTACAGATAAATATCGTTTAAATACATGTCTAACTAAAAGCTATTAAAATAATCATGATATCATTTAACCATAATCTTCAATATTTACATCTTTTTGGCCCGATTGTTCCATCAATGGACCATCCTGCAACTCATACTCATCTACATGGACTATTATTTCTTTACCTGTGACAATGTTAAACATAATCTATCATTTGCACAAGTCACCGTATTTTCCTGCCAATGTTGTTGTCAGCAAACATTGATCTCATGATTACATAAAATATGAATCGACCAATAATTACTCTTTATCAGTGATTCTTCACCATCTGTTTGTGTGCATATGTAAAATATAAAAAATATTAGGACATGACTTCTTCACACACATCAATAAAAGTTCATAACATGTCTATAAATAAATATTACAATATCCATTATTCCCCTCAGAAAAGTGCACATTCTTTTTCTTTTCCAAAGGAAAACCACTACTCTATTCACATTATTTAATAGCATATTAGCTTTGGTTTTTGTACATGCAAATACATATCTTAAGAGAAGAGAAACTAGCCTCTCAATTATGTAGTTATGTGTTCTTTTCTATAAGAACTAATACAATAGATATTATTCTTATTCGTGCAACTGCATCTTCTTTTCTAAAAGAAAAGCTTACATAATAGATAGTATGCTTGTGAATTAAACTATTTTTTATTTCCAACAACATTTTTCTTCCAAAGGATAGCTATTTAAAATAACTAAAGTACATGAAAATACATGCCATATTTCAAAACAAACTTAATAGAGTAGTTATTATTTATTGCATGCGACCATTTGTTGATTAATATGATAGCTACTCTTCTTACATGCACACACATCTATCCTTTCCAAAAGAAGCTAACTAAATCTTGCATGCATATGCATAATCTTTTCCACAAGGGAACTAACACATTATTTTGATACAATATAAATTCTCTTCCAAAACATACTAACATAATAGTCCATATTCCCTTCAATAAAATTGACACCATGGCTATAGTTTTATGCACCTCAACATAATATTATTTTAAAAGAAATAATTACTAATGTGGTGCATGCATATGCATATTTTTTCCCAAAGAAATCTAGTATAAGAACCATGACTTCTATGCATATAAACACTTTTTCTTTCCAAAAAATTAGTGATATCGTAATTATCTATATGCCTAAACATCTGTTCTTTTAAAAAAAATAAAGAATACCATAATTATTAATTTATGGTGCATGCAATTATGTATTTCTTTAACTCAATTGCTATCTTTTTTGCATGTAGTATGTGTCCTTTCTAGCACAATCACCATTATTTTCATGGATACAAACTCATAATAAAAACTAGCATGTGTTTATTATATCTATAAGCACATGATTCATAAGCATGTTTTCAAGAAAACAATTCTAGTTCTTATTATGTGATGCATGAGTTCAAATGTATTTTATTTCCATTATATTAGCACGACTAATTTCTCTTTACCATGCATTTTTTCTAAGAAAATAAAGTAGATGTTGTTTATGCAATTGTTTCCATCATATTAGCACGACTAATATATATTTACCATGTAGTTTCTCTAAGAGAATAAAGTGCATGTTTGTTGCAAGATAATGGAGAATCCTTAGTTATTCAGAGTTGATTCACGAAACATTAGGATAGGAATTAGTTTATATTTCTTAGGGTATGGTTCTAACTTCCCTATATCCATGTATGCTATATCATTATTAAGTTGTATTGATAATGCAGAGCACTTTGCAGAGCCAAACTCTCCTAGTCCAGACTCTTTTTCCTAGAGCTGACCAGTGATTTCTTTTATTTATTAATTGAAAATCACATTTTACCATGGTATCTGAGCTCCGGGGTCGAATCATAGCTGAAGTGATGTGATCCCTATGAGTATCCAGCTAGTAGAGGAGAAGCCCTTGATGACTGAGTGAAATTTTTTTCAGGTATTAAGCGGATCAGCATGGGTTATTTAGGAATAGTCGTGCCGATCGTCGCGGTTCCTTCAGTAACAATCATGCTGATAGCGTGAATTTGAGCATAATAGAGGTGTTGATTAAGGAAATCCCTACGGTGTTTCATTTTCGACGTGATAGTCGTGGATATTGGTTCAGTAAGTGCGTTGAGGAGATCTGAAATAGATCTTAGCCAGTGGGAACCACTGATGAAGGAAGAAATTTGGTGAAAGGTCGCCGATGAAGAGATCCAGTGAAAGTTCACCGATGAAGGAAGAGATCTGAAGCAGATATTACTGATGCAGAGGAGTCAAGATCCTGTCGCGCAACATTGAAAGCAACTTGTTGGATTGATCACAGATCGAGTAGATTTGTATCTTGATATTGTTTTCTGTAAGGATCTTGAGTAGATCCATCATTTTTTTTTATTAAATGATATTGATAATCCATCATATTAAGTTGTATTGATAATGCAGAGCACTTTGCAGAGCCAAACTCTCCTAGTCCAGACTCTCTTTCGTAGAGCTGACCAGTGATTTTTTTTTTTTATTAATTAAAAATCACATTTTATCATGGTATCTGAGCTCCGGGGTCGAATCATAGCCGGAGTGATGTGATCCCTGTGAGTTTCCAGCTAGTAGAGGAGAAGCCCTTGATGACTGAGTGAATTTTTTTTTCAGGTATTAAGCGGATCAACATGGGTTATTTAGGAACAATCATGTCGATCGTCGCAGTTCCGTCAGTAACAATCATGCTGATAGCATGAATTTGAGCATAATAGAGGTGTTGATTAAGGAAATCCTTACGATGTTTCATTTTCGGCGTGATTGTCGTGGAAATTGGTTCAGTAAGTGCGTCGAGGAGATTTGAAATAGATATTAGCCAGTGGGAACCATTGATGAAGGAAGAAATCTGGTGAAAGGTTGCCGATGAAGAGATCTAGTGAAAGTTCGCCGATGAAGGAAGAGATCTGAAGCAGATATTACTAATGCAGAGGATTCAAGATCCTGTCGTGCAACATTGAAAACAACCTGTTGGATTGATCACAGATCGAGTAGATATATATATTGATATTGTTTTCTGTAAGGATATTGAGTAGATCCATCATTTATTTATTTATTTATTTTGAATTGTCAAGATAAAAAATCAAATAATAGAAGCATACTTGAATAAGACCAACAATCTTGATGGTTCCAATTACTCTAATTGGAAGTTTAAGATGCAGACTGTGCTACAAACGTAGAGTGCCTAGATGATTGCTAATGGGGATAAACCAAAGCCAGCAGTGGGAGCCACGTCGATTCCATATTGGGAGAAGAAAGAAGGTAGAGAAAAGACATTGCTGAAGATTTCAGTGAAAGACTGCATCATACTGCATATCAGGGAATGCAAACAAGGAAGTGAAATTTGGAAAATATTGAAGGATTTGTATGAGATCAGGAATACAAATCGTCTTCTGTTTTTGAAGAGAAAGATTCTATCCATAAATATGGAGGAGAATGAAATAATTTCTTCTTTCACATCGCGGATCAAAGATCTGAAGAAAAAAATGGAAGATATCAATGAGATAGTTGCAGATGCAAATTTGGTCACAATTTCAATGAATGGTATGACTGATGATTACCAAATTTTCATCACTAGGATAATTGCAAGAGAAAAAATCCCAAAGTTTGAATAACTAATAGGAATACTAATGCAAGAATAAGAAATAAGATTGACTCTAAAACCCGAGAGTGGAGATCTTGCATTAATGGAAAAGAAGAAATTCTTTAAAGCATAAGGAAATCCATCACAACAAAATGGAGGAAATCCACAAAAAATACCGAATCAAGTTCAAGGTATGTATTCGAATAAAAATGACTCTATAGTGAAATTTTTTTACTGCGGGAAAATTGGTCATATAGCTAAGGAGTGTGGGAAAAAGAAATTTCATGAAGAACAACAAAGACATAAAAGGCATGTAGTTCATTTTGCAGATGATGACCATGTTCAGGACTTCAGATTTTTCATTGCGGACTTTGATGAAAATGTCGAAGCAGACATATGGTATGTGGATTTGGGAGCATTCACACATATGATAGGAAACAAACAATGGTTCGAAGGTTTTAAAGAAATGAACAACAAAACACAAATCTACCTTGGTGATGATAGAAACCATCAGATCAGAGGGTATGGTAACATTCCTATTATTTTTCCTGATGGTAATATTAGACATATCGATAATGTAATGTATTTACCCGGAGTTACAAAAAATCTGATTTTTGTATCCATGATTACAGATCAAAATCTCAACGTATAATTCTTTAAACCTAATTGTTATCTTAAATATTTTTTGGATGGCATGACGACTGTTGCTTCAGGAATTCGAACAGGAGGCCTCTACAAATTGAATGTCAGAACAACACCATATTGAGCCTTGAAAGCATCAAGTTTGACTACCGAAAAGCTATGACACCAGAGACTTGGTCACATCAACTTCAATGATTTGTTGTTACTTCAGACAAATGAAATGGTACAAGTTCTTCCTACATTAAAACAAGTGCATAAGGATTATGATGCTTGTGTGTTAGGAAAGATGCACAAAGAAGAATTCCTTGTTCGAGTAGTAAATAAAAAGAGATATATACTTGAATTAGTGCACACTGACCTATGTGGACCTATGCAAACAAAGTCAGTAGGAGGTGCACTGTATTTTATACTATATTTTGATGACTGCAGAAAGTTTTCTTGGGTATATTTTATGAGTAAGAAAAGTCACACATTTGAATACTTTAAGAAGTTCAGATATATGATAGAAAAACAAACAGGTAAGCGCATAAAAATTCTCCACTCCAATCAAGGGGGAGAATACAGGAAGGAAGAACATACCAAGTATTTTAAATACCATGGAATATTACAACAATTCACAGTACCCCATACTCCTCAGCAAAACGGAGTAGCGAAAATAAAGAACAAGACATTGGTGGAGTGTGCTAGGAGCATATTGAAAGGTAAGGATCTTTCGAATGGTTTTTTGGATGAAGCATTGAATACTACAATTTATTTGAAAAATAGGAGTCCTACCAGAAGTGGCCATTTTAAAACTCATTTTGAAACATTATATGGATTCAAGCTTGCAGTAAAACATTTAAGAGTATTTGGGTCTAAAGCATTTTCCCACATTCCAATGGATGAAAGAAGAAAACTAGATTCAAAAGCAATCAGAGGTACCTTTGTAGGGTATTGTTCATAATTTAAAGCTTATATATTTTTTAATCCCTCTACACAAGATTTTTGTTAGTAGAGATGTCATGTTCCATGAGCAGGTTTTTGATGCATCTGATAAAAATAATGAGGAATGGGATATATTTTGTCTTTGGTGGACGAAAGCGAAGAAATAGGTAACAACCATGAGAAGCAGAAAAAGGCAGAAGCATAACTTTCAGATACAACAATCGAGCTGAGTCCTTCAAAGGAAATTCAAAATAGGTTGGAAGCTACACAAACACTCATAAGATTAGGTAGGAAGATTCAATTGCCTGCTAGATATAGGGAAAATGCCTTTATAACTAGTATGATGAATGTTTTTGAACATTAAGTTATAGAGAAGCAAAACAATGTAGTGAATGGAAAGAATCTATGGAACATGAATACGAATCTATTCTAAAAAAAAACACTTGGGAGCTGGTTGAACTACCTGAAGGGAAAAAAACCATAGGTTGTAAATGGTTGTATAAACCCAAGATTAATGCATATGGAACCATAGATAAACTAAAAGTTAGATTGGTAGCAAAGGGGTATTCACATAAAGAAGGTATTGATTATGAGGAAACCTTCGCCCCCATAGCTAAACTAAATACTACAATAATGATGTTTCTTTAGCTACTAGAAAACACTGGATGATTGACCAACTAGATGTAAAATCTTCATTTTTAAATGGGGAGTTCAAATAGGAAGTTTACTTAGAGAAACCTGATGGTTTTTTCAAGAAACATAAAGAACATTTAGTCTCCAAATTAAATAAAGCTTTATATGGACTTAAACAAGCACCTAGGTCATGGTATGAAAATATAGATTCATTTTTTATACAACACAGTTACAACAGAAGTAAAAACAACCCTAATTTGTATACATTGAAAGATGAAAAGGGGCATATAGTGTTGATTTCTTTGTATGTATATGATCTAATTATTACAGGTGATGTTGTTGATCTAATGAAAGAAATAAAGCAAAAAATGTCACAAATGTTCGAAATGAAAGACCTTGGTGAACTAAGATACTATTTCGGTCATGAGATCTGGAGAGATTCAGGACAAACTTTTCTGTCCCAGGGTAAGTAGGTCAGAGGTTTTCTAGAAAGATTGAGGATGGATCAGTGTAAGGCTGCAGCAGTACCATTACAAAAAAACATTAAAATTCAGAGTCAGGATGGATCTAAAGAGGCAGATGCGACCCTTTATCGATAGTTGGTTGGGAGTCTAATCTACTTAACTACTACTAGAGCATATTTGCCTTATGCAGTTAGTGTGCTAAATCAATACATGGCCAAGTCAGTTGAGAGTCATTGGAATGCAACGAAAGGTGTTTTAATGTATCTACAAGGAACTGTAGATTATGGTATTATTTATAATGATTCTTCTGATGTTAGATTGAGAGGGTTTACAGATTCTAACTAGGCTGGAAATGTAGATGACCAAAGATCCATAACAGGTTATGCATTCAACATTGGATCCAGGGCGATTACATGGAGCAGTGAGAAACAAAACATGGTCTCCTTTTCTTCAACAGAAGAAAAATATCAAGCTATGTGCGCAGCAACATGTGAGACAGTTTGGATGCAGAAACTTCTAGAGGATGTTGGGGAAGAAAAAAAAGATGCAACAATTATCAGATGCGACCACCAGAGCTTAATCAAACTTGCTAAGAATCCAGTGTTTCACAAGGACACTAAACACATTGATACACAATTCCACTTTGTCACGGAGAATGTTCAATCAAAAGAAATCCATCTTGTATATTGTAAAACGTGTGATAATGTTGCTGACATTTTCACTAAGCTTCTTGGAAAAAATAATTTTGAAATGCTTAGGGAGATGTTAGGCATATTTGTGAACCCCTTCTCCATTAAGGGGGATGTTGAAAGATAATGGAGAATCCTTAATTAGTCAGGGTTGGTTCACGAAACCTAAGGATAGGAATTAGTTTCTATATCTTATGGTATAGTTTTAACTTCTCTATATCCATATATGCTATATAATGATTGAGTTACATTGAGAATGTAGAACGTTGTGCAGAGCCAGACTCTCTTGGCTCAAACTCTCTTTGGTAGAGTTGACCACTGAGTTTTTTATTTATTAATTGAACATCACATTTTATCAATATTCTTTTATACAACTTATATTCATGTGAAATCATTTTCCAAAATAATTATATAATAAATTTGTAATTCTACCATATGCAAACACAACCATAACTAAACACTTTAAACAACGTAACCTTTTTCAAGAACACAAAAAAAAAATTCCCATTCTGTTTAACCATAGTCATAGCTACTTGTCTTTTTGTTGTGGCCTTGCCTTGCCTTGCCTTGCTGCGCTTTGCTGCATGGTGCTACGGTCAGCCTGTGACTCTTAACAGTCTTTGAATTCTTCACTCTCCACCATTACAGGGAATTTAGCATTTACAATTTATTGTAATTGTCCGAGGTGAATCGCTGCTAGCAGACTTGTACTCAAATAAAAAAAATAATCATTTTTAGCCAAACCCTCTCAAACTTGGTGTAGTTTTTAAATTTGTAAACAATACATCACCCTCGATGCACTCAGCCATCACATGTCTAACAGTTGAGCAAAAGGGATCTTCGAATTTGGAAAACCATTGAATCTGAAAAAAAATCAAACACGAACAACATCAACCACCACTACGAAATCGCACAAAGTGAGTGCTTCACCGAGTGTGTTGGAGACACACATTTTTCCTTGTATGTTAAGGAATTACACTCACTATAAGGTATCGTTTTTAAATATAGCCTTGTGGATTCATTGGTCTCTATCACCACACCCATGGTCCAAGCCATCTCCCCAAAGGGCTACAGGAAACCAAAACTGAAAGAAACAAGGTCTCAGCCATTGTTTTACGATTTACTCCAAAATAAAATTTAATTATTTATTTTTAAAATCATAAACCTTTTGAAAGGTCGAATTTCAACTAACCATCTCACTTTACCTTGTCAATGTGGTTGTCAATATTATATTGACAAACATTGAAAAAATGTGTAAATTTATTTTTTTAAGTTTGCATAGTATTTTTTTAATATTTTATTTCTTTAAAAATTTTAAAAATATTTTAAATTTGGCTTGTTTAAATATTTTTAAAATTATTAAATTTTAAATTTTATCAATTAAATTTGATTAATATATTAATTAATTTTTTTTTTAAATTAAGATTTAAATTTTACCATTTTTATTTTTAGATTATTTATAGTGAATACTATGTTATAAATTAATATTATAAAATAATTAAATATGTTATTATTTATTATTTATAAATAATTATATCTTTACTAATGTATTTGTTATTTGTAAATCCAACTTATCATTTAAAAAAAAATTAATAATAATAATAAATGTTTAAACATTCTAGCCTCGTTCCACATACTCTTGTGCATTGAAGGATTAAAGTCGTAGAAAAGAGAGCTCAATGCACATAGAGCTTGATAGAGCTCTTATTCTCGATTGAGAGTTTGTTTTATCGCTGGAACAATATTAGGCACTCAAAATTGCTTGATCCAGGGATAGAATGAAATAATTTTGGATAAGGGCTTAAAAAATATTAGATCTGTTTTTAAATAAAATAACTTTGGATTAAGAGCTAAAAAATATTCGATTTATTTTTTTGTACTTCGTTTTTTGGTGATTTCCAAAAAATATAACTAATTTTCATATAAAAAAAAAAACTTCTACATAGAATAATAATAATAATAAGTGAAACATACATCAAATTTCATATTATCTCATTAAAATAAATGTATATATTTTATATAAATAATATAATATATAATGAAATTGAATTTGAATTGAATATGAATTTTACCAACACTACTTATTATTCTAGTTACACATATTAACAAATCTACATCTTAACCAAATTCAATAAAAAAACCCATAACCAAATAACAATTCTTGGAAAAAATGATAGACACCATCAATTCATATAATGCTTTTCACTCTTGCTCAATTACAATTTCGTTATATGTTGTTCACTCTTGCTAAATTACAATTTCATTACAGGAAAAAATAAATAAATGGGAAGGTGACTAGTGCTATAAGAGCCCACTTCATCACCATTTAGCTAAGACTCTACTGACCATTCATCTCAAGGATCGTCTACATAAGATGTAGCAATTCTCTAATGTTTTTTTATTTATAATACATAATAAATTGGTTTTCATGTTTTATTATTTTGTGTCATTTAATAAAAAGAGTTTAAGTAATTATAACAAAGTTTATCATTTCACATGTAGAAAGTGAACTTGGGTGACCAGGATAACAATCATTCCTACTAACAACCTTACATAAATCTAAGTCACAAAGAAAACAAAAATATAAAAATGTTTTTAATACACTCTTAACCACAAAAATTAATATAATTTATGAATTCAACTCCAAATTGAACCATATAAATTGACCCATAACTTTAAGCTTGCTCATAAGAATTAAAGTAATTATTTTTCCACCCGTAGAACCAACTCTTTTGAAAAAAATAAATAAAAAAAATGAATATAAACCTTAATCCGGTTATGTGCAAAAGGTCACAAGTCACATAGCCTTATAATACGAGAACATAATTTTATCACTACCTCAAATTTAAAAAGACACCCGTAGGTACAATACAACCACATAATTTTATCACTACCTCAAATTTAAAAACACACGTGCATAGATACATACATGCATGGTTGTAAAATTCAGTGCCCTGTATAATATCAGGTTTCCGGAACAATACGATATGTAATTTTGTTATCAACAACCAGATTTTCTTTCAAATTGTATCTCGATTAAGTCGAGAACACTACTGTAACAGTCCCTGTCTCAGGTTGTCCCTATCTCAAACCTGAGTGCGTTTAATCTCTGGTTAGAGCCTCATATATAATTTTTTATAATACTCTCTCTCAAAAATGTAAACTTAAATAATATTTTTTTATCAAATTATTTTCAACCAGCTTTTTAAGACCGTGAAAAGATCCCAAGTTCCACTTTGAAAGGCTCGAGAGGTGTAAGCCTTGCAGCACTCGAGTATAATATATTCAACAAACTTTGAAAGACTCTCAAAGATACTGCGTTCCACTCTCAAAGGCTCAGGAGGTAGCCTTCATCCACTCGAACCTCCAAAAGAAATAAATTGATTGAAAAGACTAAAAACACGATAAAGCCTAGACTTGAAAAACATAAAACAAAATAAAACCAGATTGAAAGGTATAAGATTCTCATGTGTTTTGTTGCCATATTAAGTATAAAGCTCCAAAATGTATTCCATCACTGATTCTCCTTCAACGGAGAACTATAAAATAACAGTGGCATGATTCATCTATTAAGCATTAATCGGAAAAGTTTGTCCCATTAAAAAAAAACCTCTCCTTCAATGGAAAACGATAAGTAACAGGTACAAGGTTGTATCACATCCAAAATTTTCATACAAAGAGATCTATAATTAACAACAGTTAGGAGATGGTTTAAGAATATGATTATTGGATGTTTGAATAAGTAACTGTAAATAGTGTGAATGTATTAATGTATTATTGTAAAGTTTAATATCAATTTAGATTTATTTTAAATTTGGATTTATTAAAAAATCAGAGGAATCAAGTTTAGATTTAAAATGGATTTAAATGGTTATTATTGTATTTCATAATGAATTTGTTTAAATCTAAACTTATAAATCAAAATAAGATTTAAGATTTAAAATGGATTTAAATAGCTATTATTATATTCCATAATAAATTTGTTCAAATCTAATACAATATCATGAACTTACAAACCAAAATAAAATTTAAAATAAATTTAAATGACTATTATTGTATTCCATAATAAATTTGTTCAAATCTAATACAATATCATGAAGTTATAAACAAAAATAATCATAAACTTACAAACCAAAATAATTTTATAATTTAATTTAACTGTATAATGTTATAGTTAAATAATAATTATTAATTTTACTTATTTATATTTATAATTTTTAATACTAAAATTACTTTTTTTTTTTTATTAATTTAATTTTTTAATATTAAAAATATTAATTTACATTACAACAATACAGAACTAACAACAATAACACACATATTCCCTAAATATCCCTGAATCCAAAAGTGAATTGTCTGACCTGCTATATGAGTTGGATTCTACGTTACTTGTCAAGCAATTACTAATATGCACATTCCAGGGTACTGTGTAAGTAAATTTTTACCTGAAAAAGCCTCCCACACCATCCCTTGAAAGTTTGATCAGTTGAGTGGTGCGTGCCTAGTTACAACGCAACCTGCGTAGTTACAACGAGGTTTTACAACCAGGTTCGGTGGGGTAGTTATTAATGTTTAGATAAATGTTTTTTTTATTAATCATATTATTAAGAATTTAGTTTATTTTTCTAATTATCTAATGTGGTTTATTTTCATACAAGGTGACAAAATAGATATTTGATTTTAATGAATAAATAGTGAGGATGAATAATTGCTATGAAATAGCTATTAAAAACTAGCAGTTGTAAACTAGTCATTATAAAGATTTTTTAATTAAATTTTATGAATTAATTTACTTATTAACAGCTAGTTTTCAGCTACTATTTCCTAGCAATAATTTCTAAACTTTTAATGATATAATTAATTCAAAAAACATTTATCTAAATTATAAATCACAAAATCTTTGATATACCGCCACTTAAATGCTGTTATATTTTTCGTAAGGGTATCCATTTGATTATATGGAAATATGTAAATACTGTACCATGTGATGTCTCCACCGATAAAAATTGTATGTGGGCCTTAAGTGACTCTCCATGTATAACGACTTCAAAATACACTCACAAGTTTGACGACAACCAACCCACACTTTAACTCACAAGTTTGACAACAACCAACCTACATCACTGAGGAAAAAATTGAGCTCTCAGCTACTTTGACAGTACACATAAAAGACTTTCACACATATGCAACCTATGCAACCATCTATCAAAACATTTAGCAAGTACAACGCACTGTAGCAGCACACTTTACAGCTATATGTGAAATATTTCAATCGGATACCATGTGAAAATAACAAGACAACTGGGGGCCAGTTACAAATGCGTCATATCAATGAGCGTGTTTGTAACATTTTACAATGAAGAAGTTTATAACATTTTACAGAAATCTACATATTTCCAAACGATCCATGGGTACAAGTCCCTCCATTAAAATGGCTGCATCTAAGAAGAGTCTTCACAACTTTCATCTCTCTACACTGCACTACAAACAATGTATGCAACTGATAACATTGCTCTTTTAATTAATATTCTGATCTCATCACAGCTTTGCTAAGGATACAATCTCATCTATTCCACACATTTTGCTGATGGCCCTCCTTTTGGTTTATGTGGTCAAGGACATATCTATAGCCTAATTCCAGACTCAATGTCAAAGATTACTTGAGACTCTTGAGATATTCTTGGCTGGTGAATCTTCCCTTCATGGGCGTTTGATTTGCTGCGCTGAGTGTAGTTTGCCAGCTTTTTATATCCATAAGGACGAAGACAACGTCTACATGAAGGACAGGAAGAGTGAGAACGAAGCCATTTGTCTATACATTCCACGTGGAAGCCATGGTTGCAGCTTGGCAACACTCTTACAGCTTCACCTTCCACGAAATCCACCAAGCAGATCGGGCAATCCGTTGCAATCGATATCCCCCGAAGCTGTTGGATCGATTTCCCATAGATGATTGATGGGATCGCTTCTATGGACTCTTTTGTCATCCCAGTATTAGCCATTCTGGTGGCCATATGATTCTGGCATGATCTCCAAATACAGTCCCAAGGAACAACTGAAGCTAGACCCACTAGAGTTATGAATGAGCAGAACAAAGCCAGAAGAATTACCATCGTGCTTTCACTCATCTCCGCTTGTGGGCTTTGGTATGAGAGATCCACCGCTGGTAGCGTATCGGTCGCGAACCCTGAAACCATTTTCGCCTTACCAATCTGGGGTCACAGCCACGATCATACAAAGATCAAATTCTGCAGAGTTGTTGCTCAAACAAACTTGAAAGATTTGTCTTTCACTCTTATTCTTTCACTCCAATTGAAATCCAATCTGCGAAGAAACTGCTTGCTCGTTAAATACCAACCAGATGGGACAGAGTTGGTAATTGCATGTTTCGTGCTTGAAAAAAAGCTATTCTCACCGACCCCAATCAGATCGGCCGGACAGGCTTATCCCTTATTTCTCCTGTGAAGCCTCGTTTCCCACGCCGGAGAAGAAAGCCAAGAATTTATTTACAAAAGTGGGACCAGTTTACCGAGCTTATCCTTATCTTTTTCCAGTAGGGAGACTAAACAAAGCATTTGTGTACAATAATTGGGACCCGTGAATCGTGATAGCCTGGCCTAGTTTTGGACCGTTCCGGCCTATGCTTTTACAACTGTAAGTTGGTTAATTAAAATGGAATAAACTCAGGATATGCTTTGACGAATATTCAGTGCACTCCTAGAATTGCTTATATTACTATTACTAGAATTGAATATATATATATATAGTGTACAAAGTGGGAGATGCCATATTCAGCCCAGTCCTAGAATTCGTTCCATAACTGTTACTAGAATTGAATATATATGAGTTGTTTTTAGTGAGTGCTTTTTTGGAGTTTTGTTGAATATATATGTGTTGTTTTTAGTGAGTTTTTTTCGGAGTTTTGGATCCCAGTGTTAAAATCTGGTCCATTTTGTTTTTTTTTATTTTAACTGTTATTTTTATTGTATATTTGAATTCAGTAATCTAAAAAAAATTTAGGAAATTTTTATTGTGCAAGATTTAGTATCAAATTTCTATTTGCAATGAATTCCTGCTTTTAAAGAAATTAAACCTAAAAAATATACCAAAAACCAAGCCGTAATTGCAACTATTTAACTACCAAACTTTAAAAAATATACATCGTCAACTCTTTAATCATTAAGCCCAGTCAATCTATATATAAAATATAGCTAATACTAATCAAATTACATTGAAACATGATAAATGTGGCATGACCCAACCATCATCACATGCCCTTATCCCAAGACCGGGAACGCTTAATCATCGAGAGAAGCACTTTAAAGTTACTTGTCTATTTCGTTCATTCAAAGGAGTTGGTGTTCGGATACTCTAATCCATGTGGTTTAAAGATTTCTTAATAATTTGTTATTCCTTTGCTATATCGAAGGTTGAATAAATTTCGGCCTCGGCCTTATTCTCAGGCCAAGAGACACTTTAGGTTATTATTATATTTAAGTATTATCAAGTTGTATATTTTGGCATATTTTGAAAATAGGAATCGTTTGAATGAAAAAATATTTATCAAAATGAACTGTTTGACTCTTTATTCTTATTTTTTAAAATATTCGGAAATCTATAATTAATAATTTTATAATATGGATCACAATATCAAAACCAAAAAATTGAATAAAGAAGAAGAGGAGGCAGCTTTACCCAGCTACTCTTAAAGGAAAATAGAGGAAGCAGCTTTGCCGAACTACTTTTAATCATAGTCAATTCTTTCGGAGTAACCAAAATAATTGGAAAACTGGGGTGTTCTATTTGGTCTGGAGATTAATGGGCTAATTCGAAGTTTGCTACTAACATTCGGTTCACGGAACAATGCAGGTTGAGCAGATCAATGTAGGGTAGTCCGAGGAAATTGAGTTCACAGTTTATTAATTTTTCTTGGATCCACTTCATAGTTTATTCGTATGCATTTGTTAATTTTCATGCATGGAGTGCTAAGCACAGTGCCCCCAAAGCACTAAATAAATGACAGTGGTATTAGGTGTACGAAATGGCAACTAATTGTGAGTGCGTAAATTTTCTAGTTTTCAATTTTATGTTTCTTTGTAGATTTAGAAAGTCAGAAAATCTCAAATTTAGAAAGTTAAGAAAATCTCAGAAAAGAAAGAATTTGTGCATTAACTAGAGAGGTGAACAATTTTTCTTGAGAATATTTTTTTTTAAATATGTTTATATTAAGTAAGAATTCCAAATAAATAGATAAATATAGAATATTTAATTTTCAAATAGATATTAATTACAAAACAACTTTAAATAAAGGAGTCGTCTAACGAGCCGGAGGAATTGCCCGGACGGTCAAAATTGGCCGGAATCCGGGCCAAAAAAATTTAAAAAATCTTGCAGAAACTGTGTTTGAATCCTGATTTTGACATTGGAAATGGATTCAACACCATCAAAAACCTAGGAGTGCACTGAATATTCGTCAAAGCATATCCTGAGTTTATTCCATTTTAATTAACCAACTTACAGTTGTAAAAGCATAGGCCGGAACGGTCCAAAACTAGGCCAGGCTATCACGATTCACGGGTCCCAATTATTGTACACAAATGCTTTGTTTAGTCTAACTAGCCAGAGGAATCGCCCTGACATTGGAAATGGATTCAGCACCATCAAAAACCTGTAGGACACCCAAAATATTAAACTTTTATAGTTATAACATGGATTTAGAAAAATTCCTGCCAGATTTTCTGAAAATCCTATCGGAATTTTCATGATTTTCAGGGCGATTCCTCTGGCTAGTTAGACTACGGCTTAAATAAATTTGGAAATGAAGGAGTATTTCGGATGTTTTTCCAAAAGAAGAGAAGAAATAAGCGTGATTTTGTTTGATGAGTAATATTGATGAATAATATTTTTAAAACTGTATATATTAACTTCTTAGTTTAATTAGATTGTTTTTTTTGTTTTGAAAATAAATTTAGGTAAGATTTTAAGAAAATCTGGCAAGTATTTTTGTAAATCCATGTTATAACTATTGAACTTTAATATTTAGGGTGCCCTAGAGACTTCTTATGGTGCTGAATACATTTCCACCATCTAAATCATGATTCAGAAACTGTTACTGTAAGATTTCTTAATTTTTTTTGCCCCAGATTCGGCCAATTTTGACCATCCAAGCAATTCCTCTCGTTAGACAACTCCTATATTAACTAAATTATTAGAAATTATTTAAATTTCAAAATTTATATAAAAAAAATAAATTGTTGAAATTGTGTTTCAGAGAAAAAAATTATATATATGTAAATGTCTTAGATATTAATGTCTTTTCACCTGAATTTTTATCTATCATATAGAATTTTAATCCATATTAAAATTTTTGAGCTTTTAAACTATTTTCCTACTCCGTTAATGATGAGAATCAAACTGGACTAAACTACACTTAGATGAACAGATACCTATATTCTCTTACAAGCTAGTGAACTAAAATAAAAAATAAAAAATACTTTACCCAGCTAGTACTCTTATATATTCCTTAGCATTTGGTGGACACAGTGGCAGAGAAGAGAGTATGAAAGCAAATATATATTCATACCAGCAACGCCTGGAATCATATGTAGCTCCTTTTCCCTGACGCATCACCCATCTTTTCTTTTCTTCAGTGTAATAGATATCAGTTTCTTTAAGCGCTGGAGAAATATTCTTTCTTTCCGGTCATGTCGCGTTCGAACTGCGCAGCTTTCAGAGGTGGGGCTTTCCGCAAGCACCTTCTAACTTCCTTTTTCTTTAATTTGCTTTTTCTTATAATTTATTTTATTTTGTTAAAAAAATGAAAAATCATTAAATAAACATCAAATGAGCTTATTACAGAGAAGGACAGCGATGTGAGCTGGCTGAGGGATGCTAGGTACGATATGGAATTTGCATTTCTACATGACTGTAAAGGAATAAGTCTAAACTCCATCTGGTTTCTTATGTTTTGTTTTGGTGTTAAAGTATTTTATTATATTAAAATTGTAGGTTTGAATATAATTATTATTATATTCCAAGTGTATAATTTTAATAATTAATATTTATGTTTTAAATATGCTTTTGAATTTTGAATTAGATTTTAAACAAAAATGATAAGATACGAGTAGTTAAAAAAATCTAAATCTAAGTATATTTAGATTATCCTAAAAATCCAAAAAATTTAATGGTAACAACGATGAAGACAATAAGCCAATAATGAAGGAGTAAGCTATAGAACTAGAGCTAAAGATACAAAGGATAGTTTTGGCACAATTACCAAATTTAATGTAATGGGCTAAATTGATTTAAAAATTCCTTAGGTCATTTGATTCAAACGAATTATTTGTTCAATTTCCGTTTGGGTGAGATTTATTGCCAGATAATGAAGATAGGGGAATTGTAAGTGAAATAGACGTCTATAACAAATACCCGATTCCAGTTTCAAAATCAAACCCACACCAAGTGAACTGAGGGTGATTTTCAAATCAAGGTTTCCTTTGCTTAAACTATGTTAAAGGGTCCCAATTTTCTACATTGGTCTTGACTCATAGTGTTGTATGACCCGCTTCTTTCCTCTTATGCTTCATATGATAAAGGGGTTGAGGTGAAAATCATAGCATAGTTTGGAACCATTTTCAGAGTGAAAATGAGCTCAATGATCACATCGGACCCACTCATTCATAAAGTGCTCTAGAAGAGCTTTCAAACGGTATAAAGAAGTATGCAAATGGCCTCCTCGATCAAAATATAGGGGTAATGAAAGTTGGGCCCATAAAAGTCAAAATCTCACAGACCCCAAGACCTTGAAATCCTGTAACTTATGATAAAATCAATTTCGAAAGGCTCCCGGAACCACGGACTAGGGATTTGTCAACTGCAAAAATTTTGGGGTCATCCATTGATGGAACACTGTAACATATATTGGAGACCTGGACCCTGCGACCCCAAATCCGTAATCTTTGGTTAAATGAATTTTTAAAGGCTCTGGGATTGAACCATTAACAATGAAATCGCTCACACAAGAAAGGTCTGGGGACCCTTATTTCTCTTCTCTAACCAGTCAAATGGCAACCTGTCATTAGGAAAGGTGATGTCAACAACCACCCAATGGGAGGTGGATAGGTGGAAAGTAGTTTTGAAGTTTTCAGGTACCCAAAGGGCCCATATATAGATGACACATGGACCAGTGATCAGTCGACATGTAGCTTAGTTGATGTCAACGTTATGTCATCTCGATAGAATACCTCGGAGAGTTGGAACCCCATAACAATTTCAAATTATATTTCAAAAGGATTCGGGCTTCTAGGAACTAGGGGACTAGACCGCCAAGGTAGCCGAGATCTGGATCAGTAGTGAGGAAGTCCTAAGCAACACCATTCTAGACATATAGGATTTTCCAAGTGGTATTGGGCCTTCCGTTGCACTTTCCAAATGCATATGGTTAGGTACAAACCACCAACAGAGTGGATCATTATCCATCTTGAAGTGACCTCACCCAACAGAAGCTTTGGTCGGTAAACAAGTGCGATAGTTAAGTTGTTGATTTCCCACAGAATGTCACAGTCAATCAAGTGGATAACGTAAACCAATGTTTGTGATTAATTCCTTAGGTTTGATCCTTACCTCGAAGTCCTCTCAAGCACCCCGCTGGAGGAGATTAAATGGGCTCACCACCTATCAGGCCAACATAGTCACCAGGTCAGTAGATGGAACCATTATCAAGTTAGCATAGAAGCGGAGTGTGGCAAGCTAGCGCAAGACCATTTGATACATCACCCTCCACCATTCTCCTCTACCCAATCCAACTCTATCACATGTCTCCCCCCTGTGCCATATCTTTCTTTTCCTAGCTAAAAACCCTCACGAACTAATTGTTTCACCCTGTGCATCGATCGTTGTGATTCAAACTTTTATATTGAAAAGTATTATGTCTCTAGCCATTCCATCTTCTCGCACTTCTGTTCTTCCAATTGTCAGCCAATGTAAGGACCTTCGCACAACCTCATCATCTAGTTTCCTCTGTTTACTAGGTAATTCACAGCCCCCTTGTCCTTGCACAATTGTGACTATGCTCAAATTAAATAAGTTCTCGTCAAAGACCACAAAGAAACAACAACCAAAGCCCTTGATTGATCAGAGGCTCAACATTTTAGCTCAAAAATGAAAGTGCTCAGAATTGATTGGAAACTGAATGACAATGACCATCCCGTCGCTAGGAATCCAACGCAACTCATTTCATTGGAATCACCATTCATAAAAAAAAAAAAAAAAAAAAAAAAAAAAACAGTGAAAAGTTGATGACATGGTAGCCCAGTCAGCATGCAGGGAATGTTCTTCAGTTTATGCCCAATGGTATTGTGACAAGTGTCACAACTTGATTCACCGAAATCTTTTGAAGTTGAATTTTTTTTAAGGATCTGCTCCTAAGGTTGAATTTGATTTTTTTTATGTGGGTGGACAACCCAACTAGGGACTGCCACATGTCCCCTTGGTGGACCCCCTCTCCAAGGTCTCGTTCGAATTTCATTTTTTATGCTAAGGTTTAGGTTTCACATATTACATGGTGACATGTTAATTTTACTATCCATAGCCTACAGGTATGAACCTTAATCATTGGAAGTGGTTATATATGGTGTGTATGCATTTGATTCAAACCGTAGTCCAAGTACTATATATGATGACGCATATCATGTACCCTAAGGTTGAAACTATATGGTGGGTGTGTGTTACATAGGATATAAACCAATATTAAACATTAGAGTATGGCATATACCATGGTCTGAGTAAACGTTTGGAGCGCATATTCAATTCATATTCTATTAATGCCAAAGTTCAATTGTATTAAAGTTTGGGACGTATTTATATGTAGCAAAACTTGTATGTAGGATGGGTGGAGGGTGGGTCAAACCCGTGACTCCCCCTCCTAACTCTACGGGTTTACCAAAAAACCATGGGGCGGGACTTGTAAAGTCTTCGCGCCCAAACTGTATTTCAATTTGATTGTGGACTCCAATGGTGGAAGGGAGGGGGCCAGCTTGTGGGCCAACTCTCCTCCCCATATGACTTTACCACGTAACCTTAAGAAAGCACCCAAACTAAATGCACTTAGTGTGCATTTAATACCCCTTTAATCCAGGATTAGTCTTAATTAAAATCATTTTTAAGCTGGAAAATTTTAAGGATGCACCACCATTTTCGGCGGCTCTGCCAGTTTGGCAGAGTTATCTAGAGTCTTCTCCAGATTTAGAGGAGGAATCTAGGGAAAAATTTAATGAACCATATATTAGGCAATTTTTGATCAATTTTGGCTCAGGAAGAGTCATTCTTAGCATATTGGCATGCTATGAACTCATTGGAACATGTTTCAGAGCCAGAGGAGAAATTATATGGGTGTTTTTGTCAGTTTGAAGAATTTTGAAGCCGAGGGCCACCAGGAAGGAAAGTCATGCCTAGATTAGCTAAAGGCCAAATGGAGTGCATGAATAGTCATTTATTATAGATTTCAACATTATAAAATCATTGGAGTATGTTGCAAGAGCTTTTGATGCATTTCAACATCCTTTTTTCACTATAATTGAGCTAATATAGAGTCCCAAGCCATGGAAGTTGGACCAAGGAGATGTAGCCCAAGAGGGGTGAACTCCTTCATCAAAACTCTGTTTTAATGGATCAATTGTGATGGTTTTTTGTTCTTTATGTTGTTGTTGTTCAGAATTTGAATTTGATACTTTATGCTCTTGAATTCACTCATAAAAACTCAGTTAACTTACCTGTTTGACACACATAAGCAACAAGAAAACATGTACATCAAGCATAGGATCAGTAAATAAATTTTATATTTGAAAATGAAATTAGTACAAAAAAACTAACATGCATAATCAGATAAATTTGGTATCGGAGCCTGGTTGAAGAGCTTGGTTGAAAGGCAAGGTTTTTTGCTGTATAAGTTTCTTGAGTTTTATGCAAGTTTAATGGTTGCAAACTTGTGATGCTGAAAAAGGTCAAAATTGAAAAAAGGTGAAGGGAAATTTTTGGTTGCAAGTCCTGAGATTAGGACCAGAAGAAGAAGAACTACAAAAGAATCATCTTCACCGAAAGTTCCATTCATATCTGCACTTGAAGCACCTCAAGTTTTGTCTCAAGAATCTGAGATTGAGGAGGTACAAGTTGTACAAGAAGATGAGTTAATTGAAGACGTACAAGCATCAAAAGTTGAGCTTGAATCCATAGCCATAATGTCAGGTGTTGGAGAGACTCAAGGACATTAATAAGAGGGTGATTTCAAGAATGACATAAAGAGGATGGTTAAAATTATGTTTGATACATTTACTGTTGGGATGGCAGGAGAAGGTTCTAAGCCTCCACATGGAGAAGGAATTTCATATGTTAATAAGGATGAACAGAAGAGTTGAAAGGGTAGTGGAGGAAAGGCACCTCCATCTCCACCATTTTCATCATCCTCATCATCTCCATTGGCATCATTTTCCACTTCCACCACAAAAACTACTCACACTCACTCAAAATCCACAAAAGGAAAGACACCCTTAATCAAGCTAGATGTCAAATTTGAGCTTCCAATGTATAATGGTGAGGTAAATGTAGAAATATTGGGAAAATGGATACTTCAATTGGAGGTGTACTCATGAAGATGACATAAATATTCAATTGGATTAATTGAGGATGGAAGGATCTACACTTGCATGGTGGGAAGCAAGGACTCAAGAAGAGAGTACAAACTATGATAAGATCTCTATGTCTTGGTCATTTTTTATTGCTTCCATTAAAAGAAAATTATATCCCTTAGCTTACATGCAAAAGGTAATTATGGATTGGCAAAATTTTAGACAGTTGAAAGGGAAAAATGTGCAAGATTATACTCATGAATTTAGGAGAAGAACTCTTATTTTGGGTATTAATTTATATTCTCAGGGAACATTGTTAAAGTATTTTGGGGGTTTACACAATTATCTTAGGCACACTATGCTCATTTTCAATACCACAAACATAAATGAATTTTTTTTCAAGCCACACACTTAGAGGCAAGAGGGAAACAAAACATAAATGAGAATAGTGAAAGTGAGGGTAAAGGAAATGGAAAGTTTTATGGAAGAGGAAAAATAAATAGCTTTGTAAAAAGAGACAAGGAAAAAATCACATGAAAAAATTGTTCAAAGACTAGCCATGATGAAGACCACTATTGGCAACTTCATCCAGAATTGAAGCCAAATAAATTGAGAGCCAAAGGAAAGGGGAAAACTGTTGCTATAGCTGAACATGGCTTAGGGTGAGATTCAGGAGACGAGATAAAGATTACAGCTATGGGTTTAAAAGGTAAACGTATTGAAAGAAATATTTCTTCATATTGTTAAAATGTTAATCATGATGAAGATACAATAATAGAAATTTTCCATATTAGATTTGTATCTAAACATACCAAGGTTGATACAGTTTTTGATAGTGGGTCACAAGCTAACTTGATTTCTAGAGACTTGGTCAAGAAGCTAGACCTTGAAACTATTAGACATCCAATACCATATCTTTTGGGTTGGATATGAAAGAATGCAAACTTGTAGGCTACAAGGAAGTGTTTACTAAGATTCGCCATCAATTCAAACTTTCTTGATGATGTTGAACTTGATGTGGTGTCACTTGAGATATCAGGTATTGTATTGGGAAGTCCTTATATGTATGATAGGAAAGCAGTATTGCATCTCCATGAGAATAAGTATGATTGGTTTAAGGATGGTATTTAGTACATAGTTAGAGCGCATAAGAAGAAGACAAGTTTGTCTCTTATACATGTAGGATAAATGAAGAGGATAGTGAATGCAAGTCATAATTTCACATTGTTAATGATCAAACAAAGAGATATTTTGAATCAAAATTTTCAAATATATGCTTAGGCTTGTAATGAGTTTTTTTAGGATTCTAACACGTTGCCTTTGAAAGGAGGTGAACAAGATGTGACATATTTGCAACAGTCAACATCAATGTTGTGCAGTGTTGGAAACAACATGCCGGTGCAAGAGAGTGCTAAGGTCAAAGAGAAAGTGACAAAGCAGCTTAGCAAAGAAGGCAAGGGGTCCATAATTTTTTTTTTATATTTCCAAATGGTACATGGCAATGGAGAAGATACTTGGTCAAGAGTCGATGCAAGTACAAAGCAATAGTAAATAAGAGTCACCATGGTGATAGTGTGCAAGGTGAGACAGTGTTGAAGTTTCCTTTGATTAATGACCAAGGTATGAAAAAGATGGTTTCTGCAAGAATATCTTGCTACTCTGCAAATTCAAGAAAATTGCATCATGACGGCGTCAATGATAACAATAGAAGGTCACAAGAATCAAGGAAAAAGTTGACTTTTGTGAAAAGCCCCAAATGATGAAAATGGGAAAATTTCAATGGATAGAGACTGAAAGGGTGAGGGAACAGTACCCTCATCCACATGATCAGTAATAAGAGATATTTTGGGGTCCAAAATTCTTCTAGTAGGGAGGAATGATCAGAGGTTCATTATTTTAGCTCAAAAATCAAAGTGCTCTAAATTGATTGGAAACTGAACGACAACGACTGACCCATCACCAGGAATCTAATGCAACTCATTTCACCAGAGACCAACTTCAGCTGAAGAAGTTATAGCCTGTTGATCGCCATTCATAACAGGAAAAATTTAAAAAAAAATTCCGAATAATGACAAGTTGATGACATGGAAGTCGAGTTAGCATGCAGGGAATAATATTCAGTTTATGCCCAGTGGCATTGTGACAAGTGTCACAATAGGATTCACCGAAATGGTTTGAATGTGAAATGTTTTTAACGATCTGTTCCTAAGGTTGAATTCGATTTTTTTTATGTGGGAGGACAACCCAACTAGGGGCTGCCATGTGTCCCCCTGGTGGACGCCCTCTCCATGGTGTGGCTCGAATTTCATTTAATAATGCTAAGGTTCAGGTTTCATATATTACATGGTGGCAGGTTAATTTTATTAACCATAAACTACATGCCTGAACATTAATCATTGGTGGTGGTTATATATGGTGTGTATGCATTTGATTCAAATCATAGTCCAAGTATTATATACGGTGGCACATATCATTTACCCTAAGGTTGAAAGTATATGGTGGGAGCACATTACATTTCATATAAACAAAGGTTAACCATTAGAATATGTTGTATACCATGGTTCGAGTAAATGTTTAGAGCGCATATTCAATTCAAATTTTATTAATTCCAAAGTTCAAATGTATTAAATTTTGGGGCATATTTATATGTGGCAAAACTTGCATATAGGATGGGTGGAGGGCAGGTCGAATCCGTGACCTCCCCCTCCTAACTCTACGACTTTACCAACAGACCATGGGTGGGACTTGTAAAGTGTAACTCCCAAAATGTATTTGAATTTTATTGCGGACTCCGATGGTGGAAGGGAGGGGGTCAGGCCTCCTCCCCATATGAATTTACCACATAACCTTAACAATCGCCAAAACTAAACACGCTTAGTGCACATTTATTCAGTGATTAATCTAGTATTAGTCTTAATTAAACTCATTGTTAGGTTGTGGAGTTTTAGGAGGCGCCACCATTTTCTATGAATGTGCGAGTTTGGCAGAGTTATCCGGAGTCTTCTCCAGATTTGAAGGAGGAATCTAGGGAAAAAATCAATGCAAAATATGTTGAGAAAATTTCGACCAATTTTAGCTCAAGAAGAGTCATTCCTAGTAGTCTGGCATGTTCTGAACACATTGGAATAGGTTGCAGAGGCATAGGAGAAATTTTATAGGTGTTTTTGTCACATTGAATAATTTTGAAGCCTAGGGCCACCAAAATCAGCTGAAGGCCAAATGGAGTGAATGAATAGTCATTTATAATATATTTTGACATTCTGAACTCATTGGAGTATGTTTCAGGAGCATTTAATGCTTGTAGAAAACACATTTTTCACTATTGAGCTAATAAAGAGGCTCAAGCCATGGAATATGGACCAAGGAGATGTAGCCCAAGAGGGGTGACCTACTTCATCAAAACTCTTTTTTTAATTAATAAATTGTGATTTTTTGGTATTATTTATTTTTCTGTTGTTAAAAATTTGAATTCCATACTTTATGCTCTCGAATTCACTCATAAAACCTCATTTAAATTTCTTGTTTGACACACATAAGTAACAAGAAGACATCTACATCAAGCATAATTTCAGTAAATAAATTTTATATCTGAAAATGAAATTAGTAAAAAAAAAAAAACATTCATAATTAGATGATTGATGTCACCCCCTCGTCCCATATCTTTCTTTTCCCAGCTAAAAACACCCACGAACTGATCGTTGCACCCCACACATCGATCATTGTGATTCAAACGCATTTATTAAAAGATATTTTGTCTCTAGCCATTCCATCTCCTCGCACTTGCATTCTCCCAACAGTTAGCCAATTTAAGGACCTTCACACACCCTCATCATCTAGTTTCCTGCATTTACAAGGTAATTCACAGTCCCGTTGTCCTTGCACAATTCTGACTATGCTCAAATTAAATAAGTGCTCATTGAATACCACAAAGAAGCAACAACCAAAGCCCTTGAGCCACACTGATCCCCTCATGCACACATAGGGGGAATTCATGATTCCTTCTACCCTCTAAACCCATCTGACCTTTGTTTAAACTTATATGGCCACTACCTAGAAAATGAATACACCTTTTGAGTTTTCGATACATGACTATACCACTTAGTCAATCGAATGGTGTAACATTTCCCATAATTCATATCTTGGCTCATGGCCACATATGTTAAAGGGAGAAATTGTTGTCTTTCCTTCACTAGGGATAAAATTCTGGAGGTCACCCTTGAATTGATACACAACGCCTTCCTTTATTTGAAACACCCAAATTTTGAGAAGTTTACAGATGCCACACTCTTGTTTGATTAGGTTGGACTCTCAGCTAGAAAGAAACATGTATTTCTCTAACAAATTGTGGCCCCGAATGCGTAATTTCCTTCCAACTCTGAAACGCTTCCCATTGCCTTGTTTTTAGAATTCATGTAGTCCATCGTGTCTATTATCCCATGAATATTTGGTGAGGATGAAACAATACATGTATCCAAAGAAACCTTAGCACTTTTACATAATATGATGAGCTAGATATTTTCCTTGGCATTCCATCTTTCCTAGAAGAATCCATCAAGTTCTAGTGTGAACAATACTACCTAGCCTCCTCCTTCAGTTATTACTCCAAATTTGTTTACTTGTTCCTTTACACCCATGTGGAATAATATGAGTACCTAGGCCTCATCATTGTAGAATATTGTAAGAAAAGGAAGTTTGTGGTTGTATAGAATAAATATTTGAAGAAGAAGCCCAAAAATGAGGGCTTTTCACACATTCTCTCTACTTTCATGGCCACTACTTATAAAGTTATCAAAAAATTCTTCCCTCCTAGAGTCTTACCCAAACATAGGATGATTCTTCAACTCAGCAAGGATACTAGGGTGGATGACTAGTATTTTTTTGAATACTACACTGAAATAAAAGTGTATGGGTATGAATTTAATCCTTACCAACTTCCCATATTCAAGTCCATGATAAATATTTCCTTGGATTTCATGAGACAAAGCCTGGAAAAAACCAAATTCATTTCATCCCTGCCAGAAAAGGGAACATTTTTAAGATTCCAATGACTGTAGGGCCATTCATTATGAAGTCTAGACAATATTTTTATTAGATAGAACTTAACTTAAAGGAATTGAAATATGAAATAGGAGAAGTATCACATTATGATCCCTATGGTATTATTTCTAGTACAAAGAAAGAAATTAATTCCTCTAATTATGAACATGAATATAGGCCATGGTTAGAGTGAAATGTTGATATTGATTCATGGCCTATCAATATAGAAATGGAGATCGAGACACTAGACACAAAGGAAAATGATTATAAAAGGAGTATTGATGAGGCAAGGGATACCGAGATGGAGGATGCATCATCGACAAAGAAGGTGAAGTGTAAGAAGAAAACAAAGTAGTATATTATGGTAAAGTTGACCGAAATCAACCTTGATAAAACAAGGTTCCAAGTACAACTAGAGGATCCCCAACAAGCTCCCACATGTAGTTCAATTGAGGTAGATATCCAGGGTTAAATTGGAAACAAATTAGCAGTTGGCCAAAAGTGGGAGGGAGGGGAGCTAATAGAGGAAAGAAACAAGAAATTTAGGGACGAAATGTTGTCACAATTGGCCTCTCATTTAGTGCCATAGCAGACCAGACTCCTGGATGCCATGAACCTGGAAAGAAATCAGATGAAGTTCTCCCTGTACCACCCTTTAGTGCAGTCCCTCCCATCTAGACAACAATTCAAAACAATGGACTTATATATGGACATTAATAAAGTCACCTTGCAGGATAAAATCAATTTTCATAGGCAGGCAGGGTAGATGATATTTAGTGACTTAAGCAAGGGAATCTTAACCATTAGCAAGGCCGATAAGTTGTTGGAGAAAGCCGCTACTGATGTAAAATAGTAGAAGACCAAATCAAGAGCCCTCCATATCCAAAATTAAGGATACAAAGAGCTAATTATCAAGCTCTGGGTGGATCCAAATGATAATGTAGACATACAAGATATTATCAGAGGTTCACAATAAAAAATATAGTCATTAAGGAAAGAACTTAAAATTTCATCCATAGAGCATATATAGACCAAGGAATTAGAACTGGTTTAAAATGATAAGGAAATATAGGCCAACCAATTGATTTAAAGGAATAATGAGGTGGTAGCACTCAATATGAAGGTAGCTAACCTACAAAAAAAAATTATTCCCATATTCTTTTGGTAGTTGTGCTGGACAACTCCTAGAATACCACTGAGTAGTTAACCAATACCCTCATAGATCTGCCATTTTTGGAGAGGGAGCTAAATAAGAACTAGATTGACTTGAAAAAAACTAAGTACACACTGGAGGAAAAGGAGAAAAAACTCAAGTCTACTCAGGAAAATGTGGATAAAATTAATAACAAATATCACGTGGCATAAGATGATATCAAAGAATTAAAGAAAAATCTCAAGGTAAATATGGCCTTTATCGAATCTAGGAAGATAATATGGGAAGATATCATCTAATAAATAAAAAAATTATGGGAGCATATGAAATTGGTTGCAAAAAATAAGGCTGCAATAAAATCCATTGATTTCTCTATCCTATCAGCCAAAGAGGAGGATGCAAAGAATGTTAGCACTGCTGAGATATTTATCCATATCCTTAATGAGAATTTAGTTGATGAGTTGAGGGAGATAAACATCATTAACAAGACATGTGTGATTATGGAAATCTTCGAAATGATTCAGAACAAGGAAACGAGGGATATGGATGAAGCATGTGTGAGTGAGCTGGCAAGATTGTTGCAACATTCAATTCTAATATTGACCAGAGAACTAGAGAAGGACTACCTAGCTATTGGAATTTCCAAGGATAACTACTATCATGGTAGCAATATGAGCATTTATTGGTTTTCCAATAGCAAGATGGACTCATTACATGAGAATAATTCCACTCTCAAGGGCAGGACCGTAATGAACTATCTAGAAAGAGACTTCCATCTATTGTGTCTTGTGACAACCTTGTTTGTCACCAAGCCAAATTACATCAAGTTCGCAAATTTAAGGATGGCCTACAATACCCTTATTCACACTCTCATACCAAATCTAGTTCTATATCTAAGTTGTAAAAAACCAATTAATCCACCACCAATATGGATAGTGGAGCATGGGCCCACTTTGAAGAATCAAGCGAGCAACCAATGAAAATATTTTCTGATCTAGAATCATAACATATCTTTGTCATTTTTGAAATTTTGTAAATATTTTATTTTTAAGAAACAATCAAGTTTGTTATGTAATAATTAGGAAAACTATGCCATTGAATTCCTTGCACAGCTAATTTGTTTAGACAATTGTCTCACTTCCAGATATTATTTGTAAATGTTTTGCTAGGACTCTCCCTATAAAATGGAAGAGGAACTCATTTGTATGGTTTCCATTTTCTATTCTATACATTGTAATATTCTGCAAGTTTTGCAAGTTCTAAGGATTTATGACATGCATGTTGTTCTAGGAGATTAATGAAGAAGATTTTGGTGTTTCCAAGAAATCATATGTGGAGTATGTGTTGCTATATTTTTTTCTATCATTTTTCATGTGTTTCTTTCCTCGTATAAATCGTGTAATTATATATTCTTAGACTCAATATTGTATATTAGATTTATCTATGTCATGCTATGGGAAATGATATATGTAAATATGATATTGAAAGCCTTAAAATTTCCTCCATGGTTTATGATTTCATTTTCTTTGTATGTGCATAATTCTGTTGAAATTTAGTGTATAGGATTTTATCTCTAGCCCTGTACACCAAGATTCTTACTTTTATCTATTCCCTCACTTATACTACAACAAAAAAATAAGCTTCATTATCTATGTGTTGGCCACCATAGCTGAAATTGAATTATTTGGAAGAAAATGTTGTTAATTCATGTAATGTTCTTGGTCTATAAGTAAGGTTATTGAAGCATATTTAAATAAGTTTATATTTTACTCTTGAGAAAAAATGATTCATCTTCAAGAGACTATAATATGTCATAAGAACTGACCCTTTTCCTCAACCTGGAGGTTGTATCTAGGTGTGAAAACATATTTTGGCATCGTTTTCATGGAAAAATTAGAATATATTTGACTGGGTATGATTTCAGAACATTCCTTTTGTATGGTGATGAAGGGAAGTGTGGGTTGACATTTATCACCTAGAAGGGTCCTTAGATTGTAACCCTGGATTCTAGGAGGCCTCATACTCGTTCAAATGCCACTCAACAAAAAAATCCTCATGTCTTTGAGCCATAAAGAATTGTATTCGGGAGAATTTGGAGTGGAAGAACCCGAAGAACTCCAGATCCTGTTTCTTTTTCCCCCGAGGCCTTGAATTCCATCTCTAAAAGAATTGAGATAAAATATCCTAAAACGTCATCTAATGTTTTATAGTTTTCAAAAGAACATTTTCCCCCACTCAACTTCTGCTTTTCAGAACCTAAGTCTTAAGATATATTTATCAATTTTGATCCTTTTATATATCATACCTTCCCAAAATTTATAGAAGTCAATTATATTTTTATTACTACATCTCAAATTCCCACAACTATTTTGCACCAAATCTTATCGAGTGCTATTCACCCAATCTCTTAGTTAGGCCTTACAGCAAATATTATTCAAATTCCTTAGCCAAATATGCTTATCGCTGGATTTTTACTCAAAAAATATGCTACCCTTAATCTACGATAGCCTTTTAATGTGAAAACCTAAGACTATCTTAAGCTCCTTCCTATATTCATTAGGGAAGATGTTGTCACAACCCAAAAACACATTGAAATCTTACGTGCACTTGCAAAAAACTTGAATGTAGAGAACTTGGATGTAGTCTCGAGGCTATTTATTGAGTGCTTATATGGAGAGGCTAGAAAATGGTTTAAGACCTTACCAAATAGTTCAATAAACAATTTGGAAGAATTGGACAACACCTTTATGCAGAAATGGGGAGAGAAGAAAGACCAAAGATATTTCTTGAATGATTTTAGTGCAATAAAGAAAATTCATAATGAAGATGTCACATAATCTATAAAAATATGTAATAAACTATATATCAGCCAAATAGGCAACAACTAAGGTGGTTTTTTGCTGGATCCTTTTATTCACATGTTGGGTTTACCCTTAGAGAGAGGAAATCCCTTACACTATACCATATACATACTGATGCTATGGAATTTGAAGCAAATTTCGCACTTGCAGGTAAGTTAAAAGGTAGGGGAGAACATATTGATAGAAGAAGAGGAAAGAAATAAGGTAACTCCTCTGGAAAAGTGAGGGATTCCTAAGAGAAGAAGTTGGATGAAATGAATAAGTTGATTACAAACCTTTCAAATAAATTGGTGAACCTAGAGTTGGAAAAAAAAATTCCTCCTTAACAGATCTAATAAGGCCCCAAGAGAATCTTCAATCCCCAATATAGGATACCTCCTTTTAATCTATTGTAAAGAGAAAGAAAATACCAACAATACCAAATACAACCTCCCTTGCATTTGGAAGAGGAATCCTTGAGGAAAGTATTGAATATGCTATTAAGTTTCAGGAGAATCAATACTCTATACCTTTAGAAGAAGAAAATGAAATAGAAGCACAAGGAATAGACGAGGATTATCAAAACGTCCCTTTGGATTAAGAATAGATATATGATTACTGTAAGATGTTTGTTGATTTCATGCAAGAAAAATTACATAGGTTATATGATTTGAGATCCAGAAAAAGAACCTGGACACAAGACCAAAATGAAGAAACTTACCTGCTCCTCCAAAAAATACTGATAAAGTGAAAAAACTTACCAACCCTGACCTACCAATCAAAGGAGAAACCTCTCACCACATAAATTATAATTTTGAATGTGAAAATTTATAGCAAATACTAGTTCAAAAAAATCCAATACATCAAGAAAACAAAGACCCAATTGAGCTAGTGAAGGTGCATAAGAATCCCAATGTTTTCAGTTTACAAAACAAGTTAGCGAAGGTCAACATATATGTCCCCTTGAATAAATTTCTAAAATAGACTAGTTATCAAAAATAAGATTCTAAGTTCATGGATGTGTCTCATATTGCCTCATCACATGACAATCTAAATCTGCAAGAAGAAAGGACCGTAGTTATGTTTTGACCACATGCATAGGAGAAAGACCCTTCCACACCTCCATTGTATATTACCCTATTAATTCATGATTTACTGTTGCATAATTTCATGCTTGATTTAGGGGGCCCTCTTGGTATTATGGCTTTGAATTTTATGGAAAAATTAGGCTTGCAAATAACAAATCTATATAAGTACTTGTATTCCTTTCATTCTAACGGAGTGAAAGTTCTTGGGATGATCAAGGATACAATAGTAAATCTGGATCACGTTCCTATGAAGTGTGGTAATGGAAATTGTAGTTGTAGACATTCCTGCAGTATTTTTTATACTCCTCTCCAGGCCATGGGCAATGAAGGTTGGAGGATCCCACAAACTAGAGCTTACATATGCCACTATTCCAGTATTTGGTCAAGAAGAGAGTAGGTTGTATAGAGAATCGAGGTTAGTACAATTTTTTATTATAGTAGATAGTTTGAATAAATCTCCAATATATGGACAAGAAAAAGACCTTTGTTGCTTTCTTTTGGAAATGGATGATCATGCTATGAAGGATACTATGTGGAAATTTCTGCTGAGTCCAATCACAAAAATAAAATATAGGTATGTGTGGAACTTGTATTTTGATGGAGCCTACGTCAGGGAAGGAAATGGAGAAAGAGTGTTGGTGAGATCCGCTAAAGGTAACCTAATTCCTCTTTCATACAAGTTTAAATTTGACATTACAAATAACATTGATGAATATGAAGCATTTGTGTTGGGCCTACAAGCTGCTATAGATCTGAAAATTGAATTTTTAACAAATTTTGGATGTTTTGAACTGATTTTGAAACAAATTAAGAATCAATGCCAAACCAAACATCCTAAGTTGAAATCTTATAGAAATGAAGTGTGGAATGTAGTTGGTAATTTCTTTCTAGCATTTAATATTAATTTTTTTCCTAGAGAGAAAAATAGAATGGAATATTCATCGGCAACAACAACCATCACTTTCAAGTCCCCACAAAATCCTCCGGTAAGGTACGCAGTGAAATTAAGGAAAAAATCTCAATGCCTAACAATGTAAAATACTGGTAAGTATTTGAGGATGAAGATTAGATAAAGGTTTATGGAGGTGATTTGGGAGTTTTACAACATTGTAATTTTCTAAGAGGGTGAAGATATTGATGAAATTGGAGTAGTTTAAAAACATGCACCTTGGGAATAATCTATGGTCAGGGAGAAAAATTTGCAGTTCAAGGGAAACATAATAAAAAATGGGATGGTTCCATTCGAAAAGTCGTTTGATGTTAATTATATGGAATTAAAACCAATCAAGAAAAGTGTATAAGGAGGATACACATGACTTTAATATTGGCACAGAGTATCCACCCAAAGTAATTAAGTCAGCCAAGGGGATTCCATGAAGATACAAAAAAAATTACCTTGAATTTTTTATAAAGTATACTAATATTTTTTCTTGGTATTATGTTAACTTGAAGCCTTATGGTACCAGTAACATTGAACATAATATTCCTCTAAAGTATGAAATTAAACAAAACAACATGAAGCCGGGGAAGATAAATCCCCTAATTCTCCCCTTGATAAAGAAGGAAATCAAAAAAATGATCTGAGATAAACTCATTATACACTTGAGATATTCAGATTGGGTGACTAATCTAGTCCCTGTCAGAAATAAGAATGGAGATATCAAGTTTTGTGTGGATTTTATACATATGAAGACAGCCTCCATAAAGGATAACTACCTCCTTCCCAAGATGGATTATATTTTGTAGAAGGTGGTGGGGTCTGTTAGTGTCTATCAGTCCTGTCAGTCACCACTGATCAAATTATTCTCTTTCATATGATTGTTAGGGTCATAGGGAAAATTTTTATAGTTTCAAGGAGTTTTCAAATAAAAATTTGATCATTGGTTAGTCTAACTCGGTAATTACTACTCCTTTCATTTTCATGGTCAATAAAAATTATCATGGTCAGGAAATTATTCTTTGAAAGAGTGTCTTGGTCATCTTGGTCTTCATTCTTCTTATCTTTCCATGTAGCGTAATCATTAGGTAATATTGTCAAATTTCATGTAAATAGGTCATGTCATCATCAAAGTCACCATTAAAATGAGTAGTGATATGTAAAAATGTTAAATAATGATATCCAAATTTCATTTTGATCTTTATTAAGATGTAAATATCTTTAATAAGGTGTGAAGCTATGGTACATAAGTTTACCAAGTCATTTTCTGAAAAGACAAGGTGGGGCCAGATCACCACCTAAGAGAAAATTCAATTTTTAGCATATAGGAAGACCAAAGGTGAAAATAATTTACTCATTCCACCCTCATGAGAAATTATTCTATTAGAGAGGAGCATTTCCACCCTTAGAGCAGAACCAAATTTCACCTTGGAAAGCCAAACTCCTCAATTGCGCTGCACTTTTCTACAGGATGTTGCGCTTTTCTCAAGGGAGCACAATCTTTATTTTCTAGGGGTTTATTCATCATATAAAGGTTCCATCTCATATTAAAAAAAGTAAGTGGGTTACATTTTTCCCTCATCTACCTTTCTTTAGCTTCAGTTCATGCTTCAAAGTCAATGAATTACCCTCTACTAGGGTTTCACTCTGCTTTTAGTCTCTTAGTCATTTTATTTCATTGATGTGGTAAAATCCCTGAATTCTAGGCAAAAACACCCTCATTAATACTCAATACATATCCCCTAACATTTTTCCATTCGCATTCCCTGCATTTCCTCACTTTCACACAAACCCTAGCCTATTGTTACACTTTTGACATTTTCCTATGCTAGGACTATGTTTTTCACTTTCGTACCCCTTCCCCTCACTCATTTCCAAATATTCCACCTCCATAAACTCCCTAACATCTATCCCTATCCCCAAAAATATTCTTAATAATTTAGACACCCTCCAACTCCTTCATCTCCCTACATTCCTAAAACTTCCCCAAATATCATGTTTTCCTAAACTAAACCCTAATTCCTCCTCCTAGTGAGCTATGGCTTCACCATGGAGGCAAAGACCACACACACTTAATTGAATAAGTATAAATGAAGGCATATAATCAAGTATGAGCCTACCAAATTCCATGAAATCATAGCTTCACCTTTCCAAGATGTGAGTTGCCCAGGGTTTACATTGCACAAAAGGACATTTCTACTTCAAAATTAGTTTATGAAGTAATGAAGATGATTTTGAAAAAAGTGAAATATTTTTTTGTCCATCATTGACCAAGGAATAAAAACCTCCTTCATCTTATTCACATGTGTTATGACTTGAGAGAGATTCCCAAATTACAATTACTATAGGAGGTTTTATGGACTTTTGGACAACTTAATTTCAAGGCAACTTTTCAGGGGTTTGGAGTAGGGGTTTGTAGTGCTTGATGACTCCATTATGTAGTATGCATTCTCAGATTTCCAACCATACTACGTTCAGCCAAAAAATACTTTGGAAGACCTCCAAAAACCATCTCAAATACCATGTTGTTTTTCTGCTCAAAGCTTGTTGTGCTTTTGCAATTTTGAGCGATCAACTTCAAGCTTTGATTCTGACCAAATGGGAAAGTATTTTTGACAAGGGGAGGATTTTTTTGTTAATAACATACAAACGAAAAAAAATATCTGTAAATTTTTCAAAAAACGTTATGTTTAGAGAGATATGGCTCCACTTTTGACCCCTATTTTTGGGAAAATTTTGATATTTTCGCAATTTTTGGAAATGCAGACAACCAAAAGCGCAGTGCCTTGGCGTTGTGATTTTCCCTCAGAGCTCCAAGTCACCAAAAATATACCTCCATGGATAGCTTGTGACTTTAATATGTTAGCTATCAGGTTTTTGTTCCATGTCAGCATTCTAGTTGGGAGAAAAGTGCAAAAAACATGCTAAAAACCCACTTTTTGCCACCTTTTTCATCTTGTCATTGCGCTTTTGGAGAGACCTTGGGAGAATCCATTTTTTTCAGCCACGGTGAGGCCATTTTACTTTATTAAGGAATATATGGACAACTAGACATCCTAAGTTTCCCAATGGTACCTTCAGATCAGAATTTGGAGCACAGGCCCTGCAATATGACAATGTGTTTTTCCGTGATGGCACTGCACTTTTCCCTGATGGCACTATGCTTTTCCCTACACGATTCCCAATGATGTAATTTCTCTTTTTTTGAGTTTAAATGATGTAAATGAATGTAATTAAGCATGTTAATGTAAATTTTATGGAATTATTGAGGTCATTAATGATGGATAAGTCAGTCAAATGCTAAAAGGAGAGTTTGTTTTAACATCCCTAGTCTTAGGTTTGGTTAGAGAAATTTGTTTGAATTGTTCCTATCAAGAGGTATTTGACCCTTGTGAGAGGAGAATATGGTTACGATATATATGTATCTAGTTTTCAGTCAGATTCAAGGTTGGACATCGTAGAGTAGAAGGCTTGGAGCTTTGTGTATTGTTTATATTTGCAGAAATACAAAGCAAGTTGCAGCTATTATATAGGGATTCATGTGGTATGATTTTTTGCCAGTATGTTTATTCTATAATTCACTTTTATGAATTATTAGTTCATGTTATTTCCATATATATGCTTTCAGTTATATTATTATAGGATTTCAAAAAAAATTATCTAAACTTATGCTCTATTTTGATATGAATTTCATGTTTATGTTGTCATATTCTGATAAATGAAATCATTCTTGTAATTATCATTTGTATCCTTTTATTTTCCACCATACACTACAATTGAAAATATTAAATTTGCATAGAACATATCTTCCATGCCCCTTTGTATCCCTGCAACTGCAATATTTTAGATCTGACCTAGTTTCCTTGGCCTCTCCTCCTGATCCAGCAACAACCCTAAATTTTCAAAACCCTAAAGCTCAGACCTACCCTAATATGTTTACGCTTATTTAGTCATATTTTTTCTGCAAGATCATAGAAATCTGCCTCTCTGATTTGGTAGGGCTATCTACCAAATTCTAGGTGGTTCAAGGTTACCTCCATTGGTTTCCATTCTCAGCCTTTGGACACTGTGGATGATAACAGGGTCATCAATATTTTCCATGATTGATGATTTATATGGGTAAAACAAAATTATTGTACATCCTAAATATTATAGAAAGAAAACCTTCACCATTCCTTGGGGGACATTCATGTATGCCGAAATTCCTTTTGGTCTCATGAACGTTGGAGCTACTTTTCGAAACGAAGTGGACATGAAATTTGTTGGGGAGAAGAAATTTTTTTTGGTTATTAATTGGATGACACAAAAGTGTTATCAAAATATGATAAAGAAAATTTACAACATTTACAACACACCTTTGAGAAATGCAAGAAGTATGGTTTATCGTTGAATCCAAAGAAGTCTTAATTTTCTCTGAGAGAAGGCATGTTGTTGGGGCATATAATATCAAGAGAGGGATTGAGAATTGACCCCAAAATGGTAGAAGAAATTAGTACCATCCCTGTGCAAAGAGATAAAAGGAGATACATATCTTTTTAAGGAGAATAAAATTCTTAAGGAGGTTTGTATCCAATTATTACAAACATGATGAAAAATGACATAGAGGTAAAATGGATTGCAAAGGAAAGATAATCCTTTTCCAGGATTAAGAAGGCCTTTCGAGAGGCTCGAGTCTTAGATAATCCTGATTAAAAAAAGCCATTTATTATCTTTTCTATTCCATCCACTAATAATATTTCATTTTTCCTATTATAAAAGAATGAAGAAGAGAAATAACAACCAAGGTCATTTTTTAGCCAAGTACCGAGGGATGCAAAGATCAAGTTTGACATCTTGGAAAAATGGGCCTATGCTCTGGTTAAGGACTTGAAATCTTTCATGATCTATGTTTTATAGTCTAAAATCATTGCATATGTTCCTGACAGAGGTGTGAAGGACATGCTCACACGAGGAGACAACGAAGGAAAAAGGGGCAAGTGGATAGCTAAAATTGAGGATTATGATATAGACAACAAGCCAACTCAACTATTAAAGGAGCAGGTTTTATCTAAGATATTATTAAAGGAAAATTGTCAAGCGATGGGAATAATTTTTTTGGATGAGACTTATAGACAAAATGTAGTAAGTAAGGAGAGCCAATTTAGTAAATAAGATAATATGTTTTCTTATAAAAACCTTTTTTCTAATTGGTACTGTTAAAGAATGTAATCCCAACCACCTGCTACGTGTCGAAAGAGTCAGTCCAAGTGTCCAGTTTAGTCGAGTTTAACTCCAGTCATTTATTGCTGATGTCTCCAATGTAATATTATTTAATATATTCGTAATATTGTGAAAAGCAATCCTCTGCTCCACTTATCTTCACTTTTTCAATTCTTTTCATGGTATCAGAGCTAGCTTGCATAAGCCTCCCTAGAGAGCAACAATAGAGCCAAGTTGGAGTAGTAGAGAGGAGAGGTGAGCTTGCATAAAACTGTTTGACAGAGCAACAAAAGTTTGAGGAATATAGAAGACGCCTTGTGAGAAGAAGCTGAAGAAGCCGAAGAAAAAAAAGCCAGGAGAAACCAGTGAAAGAACCAGCACAAGAAATAGAAGAAGCCCGAAAAATATTTATTTTAGCTGCATAACGCATTGATTGTTCAAGAGATCAACGTTAATATTAACGCACTGGTCGTTAAGAAGATCCGCATTATAATGCGGTAGACAAAGCCCAATGGTCGCGTTAGTAATATCTTCCTTGCGTCATTTCCAAATAACGCGAGGCCGGATTCCCATGACCTGCGTTCACCTACACACCGGATTCGGAGTATATCACCAGCGTTAAGGTATTGTTTACAGTATTCAAGGGTTTAAAAAATGAATGTGCATAATTTTCGGTTAATGTGAATTACGAGAGGTGAAGGTATGATGCCTATGTCATATGACTTATATATGGCATGTAATTTTAAAAAAAAAATGCTTCACGTTGATTTAAAAAGAGAGAAAAGCCCTTTCATTTAAAGAAATTTTTTTTTATTAAATTTTTTTCTATAAAAAATAAAAAAATTAAAAATTAAAATTTGTAAAGGTTTTATGAAATGGAAAAGGGGCTCATAAAGAAAGAAAAGTTTAATGGTTTATAGCATAAATATTTTTTTTGAGGTTTTTTTTAAAGAAAAAACTTAAATCAATTATGGGTATTGCAATATTTTGAAGAAGATGTTTTCTAGATTTTTTGTTCAGTTGTAGTTAACATTCACACATGGGAAAATTGAAGAGGCTAAAGCAAAAGAAGAAGATGTTCGAGATATTTTTAGATCTGGAAATCAAGAGACAAAAAGATGCCTATGCATTAAGATGCATAAAAGAATCAGTCGATGAAAGCATACTTCCCTTGATTTCAGATGCCAAGAGAGCCAAAGAGGCATGGGATACCCTTGAGAGATTTTTTGGTGCAAAGGGGAGCATTGAGGTTGAAGATGAAGGTAGATCTGTAGCAGCAGATCTACAACCAGATGAAGAGTTAGAAGAAGCAGAGAGAGAGCATGAAGATGCTTGTGAACCCCACTGTACACAGCTACATGTGGACGAAGAATTGATGATACCAGCAACATGGCTTGCTGAAAATGATTTGATGATTCCAGCAACTGAGTTTGTTGATGAAGATTTGATGATTCTAGCAACACAGCTTGTTGATGATGTTTTGATGATTCCAACAACAGAGCTTGCTGATGATATGGTGATTCCAGCAACAGAGCTTGATGATGAGGATATTATGAATCGAGCAACAGATTTTGCTAATGATATGGTAAATCCAGTGATTAATATTGTTCAGGTTTACTTTGATAATGAATTTTTGGCTAATGATGACTAGTTGCAGATGATGAAAAAAATATGATATTGACATGATGCTATTTGGTGAGATAATCCCACTCCAGTTAGTGGAAGACAACCTGTTTGCAGTAGCAGATGTTAGTAAAGAAAAGACAGAGACAAAATTAGAGCAGAAGGAAGAAACAAAGAAAGCAGCAGAGACAGAAGAAATTAATGTTGTCCGTAAAGAGAAAGCAGAAACAAAGACAGAGGAAGAAGCAGATAAGGAAACACAACTGGAGAAAGCTCTCACTGTAGAGCAAAAAGACCAGAACGAATGTCATTTTGAAAATATTTTTTATTCTAACATTGATTTCCAGTGTGCAGGGACAGATATTGATTATTAAGAAGAGCTAAAGTTTATTGAAACATGGCTTGCAACACCATGTCTGGATGAGATCTACACAGAAGATGTAGATATGAATGATCAAGATGACATGCATGATGAACATGTCAATGAAATTTTCAGTTATTGGAGTTCTGAAGAAATAAGATATTATTGTAATCTTATGTTGCAGCAGATTGATGATGAAAAGTGCACTATAGAAGACAATATGTGGCAGCAGCCCACATACAAATCAATTCTTGAAGATGTTTAGGACATGCTTAGAGAGCCTGGAATAGTAAAATACCTGCACCAAAAAATCAATAAATTGATTTTTTAAGGATACAACATAGCGAAAGCTTTGAAAAAATTTAGAGGCTACAGAATCTGGAAAAAGAGAAGAAGAAAACCAAATCTAGTTGAAGTCAATTTTTTTTTTAAATTGTAAGCCTCTCTAAGACGTAGACCAGTAGGTATCTTAATTAAATTTTTATGTGGTTGAAATTAAATGGGAGTGTTAAATAATGTAATCCCAACCACCTGCTAGGTGTAAAAACACTCAGTCCAAGTGTCCAGTTCTGTTTTTACTTAGTCCAATTTAGTCGAGTTTAACTCCAGTCATTTATTGCTGATGCCTCCAATGTAATCTTATTTAATCTATTCGTAATATTGTGAAGAGAAATCCTCTGCTCCACTTATCTTCAGTTTTTCAATTCTTGTCAGGTACAAAAGTATTTACCATTATCTATTATTCCTAACCACCTTGACGGGATTTGTCAGAGAAAAATATAGGGCTTTGAGAATGAAATCCCATAAGAATTGTAATCCAAAATGGTCACTTGTATGAGAAAGGCCTTGTTGGTGTATTATTGTTGTACTTAACAAAATATCATTAGGGGAATTTTGAGGTCTAAAATGGGCCTCCTAAGAAAAATGTACAACCAAAATAAACTTTATAAGAACCAATCGGATTCAAGATTATGATGTCAACCATGGGGGGTGATTCACCATTTTTTAAGTAAAAGGGTAAAAATATTAAAAAATAATTAAATAATAAAACTACTTTTTCAATTTGTACTTTCAACTTATCTCCCAATGTTTTTACTCAAATTTTGAGCGATAGTACTCTTTGGATGAAAAAATTAATTCCTCATATAGGGAGTACCCATGTTCCATATTTCTGATGGATCCTGCTACACGAAAAATGAGAAATACATGAAAAAACATGATTGCAATCATGTTTTTCAAGTATTTTTCATTTTTCGTGTAGTAGGGTCCATCAAAAGTATGCAACATGGGTGTTCCTCGGATGAGGAATTAAATTTTTCATCCAACGAGTATTCCCGCTTGAAATTTGAGTAAAACATTTGGGAGATAAGTTGAAAATACGAGTTGAAAAAATAGTTTTTTCATTTTTCCCTCTAAAATTTGATGATGTAATCAAATATTATTTAATTATTTCCACTATTGTTTTATAATTTCCTTAGGAGGCCCATTTTAGACCTCAAAATTTCCCTAATGAAAATTCATGAGATTATTAATGAATACCATGGTTGTGTTTGTGGAGGCCATTATAGTTGTAATGTTACATTGCATAAGATCGTGAAGGATTATTTTTAGTGGCCTACCTTATTTTCTGATGTTTATAAGCTAGTGAAAGGTTGAATTGAATGCCACATTTTCACTAAGAAGAAGAAGCTAATCCCATTATTGTTGATTACAATTTTTGTGGAGAAACATTTTAGACAGTTGGGATTATATTTTATGAGATAGATTCCCCCACCTTCTAGTGGGAAACAAAAATGGTTTTCGATAGCTATTGAATACTTTAGAAAGTCAGTGGAAGTCATTCCTACATAGTTTGCAACTAATTCAGTGGTTATAACGTTTCTTGAAGAAAGTATTTTTGATAGGTTTGGATGTCCAAAGAAGATAATGACTGATAATTCCCAAGTGTTTAAGTTTGTGAGACTCATTTATTTATTCCACAAGTATAAAGTCATAATTGGTCACTCTAACACCTACTATCCTCAAGTAAATGACTTTTTTGTTTCATCAAAAAATACTTTGGTGAGATTTTCAAAGAAAACCATTGCAGAGAATAAGAAAAAATGGGACACCTAGCTTAAATTTTCTCTTTGGGAAAATAATGTTACAACAGAGAGATTGACTGGAAAATAACCATTTGAATTAGTATATGGTACTACAACATTTCTCCCTAGTCAATTGATTATGCCAATGGATAAGTTAATTTAGAATGCAAAGGAGGAACCCAATCCATTAACCAAGAGGATAACCCATTTGGTTTAATTGCAGGAGAACATAAAGCAAGTAAGTCAAAATTTTCTCAAGTAACAGGATAATATGAAGGCCTTTCTTAAAAAAATGCCAAATAAATGTTTTCCATCCAGGTGACCTTATGCTCATATGGGTTTATGGGTGAAAATATGAAGTTGGGAAACACTTTTTTCCCTTTTTTGACGTTGAAAATTGTAATTTTCTATGTTTTTTCAACTTCGACTCCACTAAACTCATAGAGAATTTGTAGAGAATTTTATTCCTCCACTAAACTCCAATAAACTCCACTAAAAAATATTTGTAGAGAATTTTCTTCCTCCATAGTCATATTTTTTTTTTTTTAAATATTGACATATAGAGGGGTAAATTTGTTGTTTACTAACTGCATATACTTGAAATTTTTAGGCAAACATAAATATTCACTTTTTGAACCCTAAATTTTTTTAGGGAAGGTTATTAATTTTTTGGAAATAACCATATCATCATAATATACCTAGATTGCACTAGTGCAATGGCTATTTTTCAGTAATTTTCAGATTAAATCACTATTTTTTATTATTTTTTGAAATGGACGAGGACAAACAAATGGTGATGCCCTATATTTTCTCTTCAATTTGATCGTCAATAAGAAAAATGAGAATACATTTTTGAAGAGGACAAGGAGAGGAATGAAATATGATTTTTCTGAAATTTTTGGTGTTTCCATTTTAAAGTTATTGAATTTTCATTCACTGCAATTTTCAAAACAATGAAATTCCACAGTGACACAGTTTATTATAAAATTAATAACAAATTGAAATTTTTAATGAAACTCCACAATTATTACATCATCTGAAACTAGATTTAGAGATGAATATAATGGTACTAGGTCTGAAAGATAACATTGTGTTTTTGTAGGTGTTCTGCCCCTCCAAAGCTGCAGGTTCTTGAAAACTGCAGAATTTTCTGGGTTTTTGGTTGACCAAAAACCCTCGGCCGAGATGATTTCTTGGGTGAGAAATTTATTATACTCTCGGCCGAGAAATTTTAAACTCTTGACCAAGATTTTAAACCACCACAGGTTAAATTTAACCATGCGGCTAAACTCTCATCTGAAAGTTTTACAAACTCTCGGTCGAGAGTTTTCACCCAAGACTTTACCCAAGGCAGACTCTGAGATGATAGTTTTATAACTCTCGTCTAAGAGGTTACTTAAATCTCGGGTGAGAATTTGATAACTCTCTTGACTACGACCAATGGTTTAGGCATTAATTTGAGGCCAAATTGATGAATACACTTGAACACATTTTACATGCATGCCATTAAATAAAGTTTTCAATCTACCAATGGGCATGACACAAATAAACTATGTGCGTGTTTCTCTGCTAGTATGTTGAGCCACTATTAGTTCTTTAATTTCTATTTCAAACATGTGATTTCCCATATACATGCATATTAGTCCTATATTTCTTCTCATGTTCACCTTATTGTGACATTTTTTTTATCTAAGAAAATGTTGGTACAGGTTATGTCATATCCTTTGTGATCCATACCAACACATGTCATGAAAATTTTGGGTTTATTTTTTCCCTCAAGGTTTTCCTGTAGGTAGTAATAGGTGTGATCTATAGTTTTTCTCATGAGTATGGGTACCAGACTCTACCATACCACCTTTTATAGGGTTTAATACTACCTAATTAACCTTGATTCCCCTTGGATTTCCTCTAAGGCATTTCCATGATGCATTCAAATTTTTCACTGTGATCACACATGCCTTGTTTGATATTTTAGTAAAGATAATTCCTCCTCAGGGGAATGAATTTTAATGGGCTCATGGTCCTTGATTGATCCAATTTCATATTGTTGCATTTTTCAATTGAGAAGGTAATAATTTTAAACTTCAACTTTACATGCCTCATCTTTCATATAAATAATTTTTGGTTCTTAGACCACTTTCAATTATAAACACTCAATGACAACATCCTCCATTTCCGATCACAGAGGCTTATTCCTTAGATATTTCAACCCTAAAAATAGGAATTTGAATTATACTATTATTTTTTGGTCATATTGTCCAAATGAATCCAAAATTGATTATTTTGTGTAGTACCTATGAGACTCACTGTTTTTAACTGAGTCAAAGAGAAACTCTTTCACTTACCAATTATTGATCTCTGTAGTTTTCAAAATGGCTTCTTGACATGAGTGTCGAGAGGACAAACATTTCAACTCAATGAAATAATTATTGTCCTATTTATTTATTGCCATGTACTTCAGTGTTTGTCATGATATTAAATATTATACCATGTTAATATATGCTACACAATTCAATAGTATAGTTCAGGGAATTATAAGAGAGAATGAAGATGATGGGGGGCATCTATTCAAGAGATGGAAAAAAACAATTACTAATGGTTGTTACAAAAGGAAGCAAGAATGAAGGAAATCCAACAATCAAGGAACAATAGGAGTCTTAGATGCTAAAAAAATACAATTATCTCATTGATTCATCACATGATATAAGGATTATTGGGATTATGGAAGAGGACAACAAGTGTTGTCAACAGAAGGGGAGAAAAAGAAGTATGAAACAAGTATCTCCCATGACAATGAATTTTAACTTCATTTTAAATCAAGAGATATGAAGCAGGTACTTGTGTTGAGAGGGACTAAAATGAACAACAATGGGGATTAGCATACAAGTAATCTCCTAACCAAATGTAAGGAACCCGATGCTGAAATGAATAGGAAAGAGTTGGTTTGGGAAGATGGTCACGAGGAGGATGGAGAAGATGAAGAGAAACACTTAGATGATTTTCTCTTAATTGTGATGAAAACATAAATTTTTTGATAGAATTGAAATCCTTGTAGGAGAGGTAGGTAAACCAAATGGTGCAGATTCAACATGCCAAATGGGAATTGGAAGAAGGTAACACCCACAAGTTTTAGTCAAAGAAAATTTTGGATAATGAGATTGATGAGATGGATGCAGATGATAATAGTTCCTAAAAGGAGTCATAATGAAGTGAAGAGGGAAGGAAGTGACAAGATTCAATTGACTACACAAGTTTATATCATCAATGCTAGTGGGGCACTATAGCATAAAGTCTAGGAGCCTAAAAGACTATTGACATCAATGGAACAATGACATAGAATGAATAATGGACAACAATAGAACCAATTATGGGATTGAGGAGGAGGAAAATAATTAAAGCTTCATGGTCACAAGGTGATGCAAAATTCCAACTTGGGGAGTCTCATTTAGGAGAATCAATCCCTAGATAGTTCATTTTCTTAAGAAGGTCAAAACATTTTCCAAAAGGAGAGGTGTTTTCCAATAATAAATGATATAAAATTATAAATAGAGGAATTTTAATGTAAATGCAAATGTCCCCATTATAGGAAGAATCTACACTATTAGGCTCTTGGTATATTTTGGATGAGTTGATAATTTTCTCAAATGGGCTTGTGTAACACCCACAAGTGTCTAACTAATGTGTTGCGAAGTTTTTCAAGTGTTGGGAGAGATGTCCCAATTGATTAGTTTTTTTTTTTTTTCAGATTATTCCCCTTGCCAATAGAATGATATGTAAGTATGTACAGTCAAAGTTTAGAGATAGAGCACTGGTAATAGAGAAGAGGCTTAATATTAGAGAAAATAGACCTCAAGAGCAACACGAGAGCTCGAAAAAGGAATCATGTAAAATTTTATGTAAATACTTCATGAGGATAAATTAATTGAATTGTGCATTCATGGAGAACCTATGTTAAATGTGAATAAAAATTTGTTAAATTGCCTCTATTTATGTTTATGAATTAATAATGTATGTTTATGAATTAATAATGTGCCGAGTGTAACCAGGGGACCTTCCCTTAGTTAAATTGTGTATTTAGGAACATAGGCGTTATATGGGGTGCATATAATTCTTATAAATTTGTACGATTATGAGGTTTCACACTATTCATTGAAGGTTGGCGAGGATACATTTTTTTCTAGTACTGATGATTTCAATTAGGGTGAGGTTGAACAAGGATAGCGTAGTAGGAACATTGCAGAAAGGACCCATTTTCCCGAGTGAAATATTGTCAATCTATCATCATATTATAATTCCATACGATAGAGACTTATGTTGTCCAACCAGATGATCAGAGTCATCCATATGCGTAGGACCCCACACTAATAGCCAGCTCCAATCACAAAATATGAGAAAAATTACGGTCTACTATAATGAGCCATTTTTTAGCTGGGGAGCAACATGCAAGTTTTAGCGTCAATACGTTAGTCTTGTGAAGCCTTGAACCCATTAAAGGAGTGAGCCTTAAAATAACGAAGCACCCTTGGCTAAGCCAATGGCTCACGAGGCCGAGTGGAAGGACGAGCATAGTTCGGAGGATTTTCCCTATAGATGACTCAAGGCTTAGTATAGCTAAGATGAACTACAGTTATTAAATGAGCAGTCAATTAAATCCCTGTAGATGTGTATAATTTGGGAATGATATATGAAAATTAAAAGATTTTCCATTAAAAATTGTCTTTGTGTATTTTGTGTGAGCACTCGATAATGTCCTTGCGAGGGTTTTTAATGAAACCATGAGTAAATGGACGAGACAAGGGTACTTACCAGCCTAAAATCACTTCAAAGTGTTCAATAAACTTTGCCTCAACTAAAATTTCCAACGAGCAATAGTGGAGGAGTTTGCTTGAAAAATGAGGTTGTTTGGGGTTTTTAATAAGAATAAAACTCTCGGATGAGAGTTAAAACAACTCTAAGCCGATACTTTTACAACTCTCGTCCGAGAGTTTACCTGAGAGTTTATGTCAATAAAAATCTTGGACGAGAACATACTTAACTCTCGTCCGAGAGTATTTTAACTCCGATCAAGCCCAATCTAACTCTTGGGCGAAACATTAAAAATATCTCGGATGAGAGTTCTAAAAACTCTCGGTCGAGAACTTGAGTTGACTATTTTCTCGAACGACAAATTAAAAATTTCACCCAAATTTTGGCCATCCGCCAAAAAGTGTTTCCCAACTTCGGGATTTCACCCTTATAGGAGATAAGACAAAGGTAAGCATGGAAAATTTGATCCTTTTTGGTTTTTTCCATTCAAGGTAGTTGAAGCCAAAGGTAACAACACATTCTTGCTGGAAAATATAGGCAGTGAAGTGTTTGAGCTGCATATAAATGGGAAGTACCTCAAACACTATTTTCAACACTAAAGTTAACTATCCACTTCCATTGTAGATATCTATGAGCCATTGTAAGTACCAGAGTGTTTATTTCATTTTGAGTCTTATATATGTTTTTGACTCCATTCCCAACAAGGCTACTGGTTTATATGTTCTCAATGCCTTTCCAACAAGCCACTATCCACAATTGGAGTCGATGTTGTACCCTCCTATTCTTTCCTCTTATGGTTCATATGACAAATGGGTTGAGGTGAAAATCATAGTATATTTTGGAGTGATTTTCAGAGCCAATAATGTGCTTAAAGACCACATTGGACACATTCAATCAGAAATTTCTCTGGAAGTTCTTTCTAATGGTATAAAGAAGCCTACTAATGACATCCTGGATCAAAAGATAGGGGAAGTCAAAGTTGGGCCCATAAAAGTAAAAATCCTGAAGACCCCGCAACCTTAGAATCTTGTAAATTATGATAAAATATATTTTGAAAGGCTTCGGGGACCAGGTACCAAGGACACCTGAGGTATGAAAGCTAGGGTTAATCTATTAACTCAACCCCATAATAGAAATTGGAAGGATAGAACCCGCGACCCTAAAACATTGTAATATTTGTCTAAATCAATTTTCAAGGGCGCAGAGATTGAGCCATTCACAAAGAGTTTTCTTGCATAAAAAAGGTCCACGGACTCTTTTCTCTCTCCTTCGACAAGACCGGTGGCAACATGTTCTTGGAAAAAGCTGACATCAATAAGCACTCACTAGGAGGTGGGCACATGGGAGGTTGTTCTGAAGTTTTCAGGTACCCAAAGGGCCCATATATAAATGACGCTTGGACCAATAATAGGTTGACAATGGCTTGGTTGACGTTAGAGTGATGTCATCTCGGTAGAATACCCTAGAGGGTTCGAAACTGATAACAATTTCAAATTATATTTCAAAATCAGTGGGGATTCCGAGGACTAGGGGCCTAAAGCACCAGGGCATTTTGGTTCCAGCTCAGTAGTGAGGCAGTCCTAAGTAGTGCCATTTTTGGCATGGAGGAGTCGCGAAGTGGCAGTGCGCCTTCCCCCCACTTTTTAAATTAATATGGTTAAGAAACTACTTGCAATGGAGTGGATCATTTTCCATCTTGAAGCAACCTCACCTGGGAGAAGATCCAACAAGTAAAAAATCATGGTAGTTACACTGACGCTTGTGGCCAGAAAATAAGATTCAATAAAGTGGATAACAAAAATAAATGATTGTGATTTATTCCGAGGGGTCGAGCCTTTCCTTCAAGTCCACTTGGGCACCCCACCAGAGGAGATAAAATGACCCCATCACCTATAAAGCCAATGACGAGACCACATTAGTTAATCTAACTATTGATAGATTGGAGGTTTCTGTGGTGTAGATTTTCAAATTCATAACTCGGAATATCCACAATCTTCATTTTTAGTCTATGTTTCAATTCTAAATCAAAACTCATCTTTAGGACAACCTTCTAAGAAGAGAAAATATCAGGGTGAATAAATAGTGGAAAGAAAGAGATGAAAGGGCCAACCAATTCTTAATTTTTTAAAATTTAACTAGCTATTTATTTTAGATTTTTCCAAAAAAAGAATATTTTATTTTTATTATTTATTATTTATTTTTATTTTTTTATTATTATTTATTATTATTTATATTTTAATAATGACACATATAGAATATTTATTATTATTTTTTATTGAATATCTATTAGTTATTCTACCCTATTTTTTATTGTTATTGTATTAAATTTAACATTATTAAAATAATTCTAATAAAACTTTTAATTTTTACTAAATATTAGTGGGTAACTTTTTTTTGAAATGGTTAGTTAGTTTTAATAGAGATGTTTTAAGATGGTTAGCCTATATTATAATGGGTAAATATATATATTTTTAATTTATTATAATAATGTGGAGATATTAGAAGGGTTTATTTGTAATTATTTTATTTAAAATTAATTTTATTGATTTTTTTTTAAAGCATATCTCCCCTATATCCAAGGGGTCACAGACAAGATGGCCAAAGTTCTAGCCAAGAAGGACATTAGCGCATCCTTCGAACCACTAATGACCATTAGAAAAAGGATGAAATCTGCCAAATATGACCCTGGCCACCTCCAACAAAAAGGGGCTTACAAAATTAATCGTTGATGCGGAGAATGCTATATTGGGGAAACAGGTAGGACCTTCAAAATAAGGCTTAAAGAACATGGTGCAGAAATCATACTGGGAAGAGCCAAAACCTCATCTTTAGAAGAACACTCTAATAAGTCATGTCACCACATATGCCTGGAAGATGCAGTGGTCATCATCAATAAAAAGCATCATTTTAAGCATAAAGTGCATGAAGCTCTAGAAATCATTAAACACCCACACAAGCTCAACAGAGATGGAGGCTTAGAAGTTAGCAGGAATTGGATTCACATTCTTTCCCACAAATAGACTTACACCCCTGTACTTTTTGTCAACACCTTGTCCATCCTCCCACTTGTCATTGTCCTTGCACGCTTTCATGCCGTATCAAATTCACTATAATACTAACGCCCCCCCCCCCCTTGCACAACATCCCTTACCCTCTATCTTCCTATTCCTTTCTCTCCTTAATATTTTCCTTGCACCTTTTCTACCGCTAACTACTACCTTTCTATACCTCTTTTAAATATTAAACAAAGCACCTAAATCTCACCTTAATACCACCTTTCTTTGTGTTTAATAAAATATAACAAAATAGATAAGCTACACTGCTTAATAAATAACCCCTTCTAATTCTAATCACAATAATATCCACATTATTACTAATATATAGAATCATTTATAGTTTCCCTTTATAATATAGGTTATCCTTTTACGTACCATCTTAAATATATCTATTAAAATAACCATAACATTAGTCCTTAGTTTTAGTAACAACACCTTTATTTATTAATACCTCTATTATCTATTATTAATAAAATTGGATTAAAAAAAATCAATAAAATTAATTTTAAATAAAATAATAACAAATAAACACTTCTAATATGTCCACATTATTATAATAAATTTTAAAAAATTATATTTACCCATTATAATATAGGCTAACCATCTTAAAACATTTCTATTAAAACTAACTAAGCATTTCAAAAAAACATTACCCACTAATATTTAGCAGAAATTAAAAGTTTTATTAGAATTATTTAATAATATTAAATTTAATACAATAAAAATAATAAATAGGGTAGAATAACTAATAAATATTCAATAAACAATAATAATAAAAAATTTATATGTTTCATTAAAAAAAAATGAAAAAACTAAAATAAATTTCTAATTAAATTAAAAAAAATTAAGAACTGGTCGGCCCTTTCATCTCTTTCATTCCACTATTTATTCACCCTGATATTTTCTCTTCTTAGTAGGTTGTCTTGAATATGAATCTTGATTTAGACTCGAAACGTAGACTAAAAATGAAGACTGTGGATATTCCAAGTTCTGTATCTGAGACTCGAACTATTATCAGGCGAGTGTTGCAAGCGAGCCTAGCACCATTTAATACATCACATCCTCCCTTTTCCTCCACCTAATCCAAATCTACCACGTGTTAGCCCCCCACCCCCCCATGTCATATCCTTCTTTTCCCTCCTGAAAACCCCCTATGGATTGACCATTGCACCCTATGCGCCGACCTTTGTGGTTCAAACTTATATATTTATAATTGTTATATCTCTATCCATTCCATCTTCTCACACCTATGTTCGTTCGACTTTAAACTAGTCTAAGGACCTTTGTGCACCTTGAGCGTCTATTTTCCTTCATTTACTAAGTAATTCATATTCCCCTTGTCCTTCTATAATCTTCACTATGCTCAAATTAAAAAAGTGCTCATTAGAGAAAACGAAAAAACAACAAAAAAAACCCTCGAACCACACCGAACCCCTCATGGACACTAAGGGGGGAATTCATGATTCTTTCTTTCCTCTAAAATCATCGAGTGTTCGTTTCGACTTCTATGACTGATACCTAGATAAGGAAGACCCCTTTCAACTCATCAACTTAAGACTGTACCACTTAGTCACCCCAATAGTGTAAAATTTCCCAAAATTCATATCCTAGTTCATCGTCATATTCGTTAACTATAAAATTTGTTGTATTTCCTCCAGTAGGGAGAAAATTGTGGAGGTTACCCCTGAATTGATACACAATGCCTGCATTTATATGAAATCCCAAAATCTAGAGAATATTATCAATACCACACTCTTGTATGACTATATTTGTCTCTCACCTAGAGAGCAACAGATATTTATGCAACTAATTGTGGTCCCAGATGCACAACTTACTGTTAACTCACAAACCATTCCCATTGCCTTGTTTTCAGAGTCTGTGTATCCCATCTTGTTTGTTATCTTATGGCTATTTAGTGAGTAAGGAAAATCATGTCTCCAAATGATCTATAGGGATTTTATATAATCTGATGAAGAAAAATATTATCCTTGGCATTACCTCTTTCCTAGATGAAGCATTACATTCCAGTGCAAACAATACTACCTATCCTCCTTGAATTATTACTCCACATGTTTTTAATTTTTCCTTTAAACCCATGTGGAAGAATTCGAGTACCTAGGCCTCAACATTGTAGAGTCCTGTAAGAAAATGAAGTTGTGGTTTACTGTGACACATATTTGAATAAGCCCAACAATGAGGGGCTTTCACACTTTCTCTCTATTTTCATAGCCACTACTTATAAAATTATCAGCAAAGTCTCCCCTCCCAGAGTCTTACGCAACAGAGGAGGATTATTCAACTCAGAAAGGATACTAGGGTGGGTGGGTGGTATTTGTTTAAATACTACACCAAAATCAGAGTGTATGGGTATGAATTACGTCCTTGCCATATGCACGTATTCATTCCCATGAGAATTTTTGCCTTGGATTTCATGAGGAAAATCCTAAACACAGACCAAGTTCATTTCTTCTATGCCAAAAATGGGTATATGTTTAATCTTCCCATGAATGTAGGGACCTTTTTTGTGAACTATAGATAGGATTTTGAGCATTTGGAACTTATGTTAAAGGAGTTTAAATTTGAAACATGAGAAATATGGCATTATGATCCCCACAATATTACTTCGAGTGGAAGGAAATAGATTAATGCCTCTGCTTATGAACATGAATCTAGGAAAAATTTAGAGCGTAAGGCCAATATTTATTCATGGCATATCATTTAAAAAATGGAGATCGAGACACAAAGAACAAAGGAAAAGTCTCACAAAAGGAGTATTAATAAGGCAACTGATATTGCGATGGAGGATGCATCCTCAACCAAGAAGGTGAAGGTTTCAGGAGTAGACATAGGAGGAAATATTGGTAAATTGACTGAAAAGAACCCTGCTTATCCAAGCTTCCAAGTAAAACTAGAGGATCCCCAAAAATATGCCACCTCCATTTCAACTGAGGTAGCTATCCCGAGTTCAATTGGAAACACATCGTCAACTAATGCAAAGTGGGAGGAAGGGAAACTAATAGAGGAAAGAAACTAGAAATTTAGGGATGAAATCTCGGCACAGTTGGACTCTCACTAATTTCCATATCAGGCTAGATTTTTGGCTATCATGGACCTCGAAATATATTAGATGATTTTCTCCCTATACCACCCTTTAGTGTAGTCCCTCCCCTATAGACCACATTTTATAGCAATTGACTTATCGCTAGACATGACTAGTGTCCCCTTGCAAGATAAAATTAATTTGCATAGGTATGAATGACATATGATATATACTAAATTAAGAAAAGAAACCTTAGCATTTTAAATTCCAATAAGTTATGAAGAAAGCATATACTAAGGTAAAACAGGGGAATTCTAACTCAAGAGCCCTCCATCTCAAAAATGAATGCTACAAAGAGTTGATTATCAAGTTCGTGGCATATCGAAATGATAAGGCCATTGTAGATTCTATTATCAAAGGTTCACAATAATAAATATAATCATTAAGGAAGTAGCTTAAAATAGATACTACAGAGCATGTATAGACAAAGGAATTGACACTAGTTGAAAACGAAAAGGAAATCCTGACCAAGAAGTTGATTGAAAAGAATAATGAGTTGGTAGAACTCAAGTTGAAGTAGTTGAGTTGTAACAAAAGATTGATTCCCATATTTGTGTAGTAGTTATGCCAGAAAACCCCAGAATCCTACTAAGAAGTTAACCAATTCCATCATAGATATGAGATTGTTGAAGAGTGAGATAAGGAATATCCATATTGAATTGGACAACATCAAGTACACACTAGATAATAAGGAGACACGACTCAAGTCCACCTAGGAAAATGTGGACCAAATTAATAACAAATATTAGGGGGCACAAGATGAAATCAAAGCATAAAATAAAAAGTTGAAGCGAAATATCACCCTCATCGAAGCTAGGAAAATAATATGGAGGATATAATTTCAAAAATAAATAAATTATGGGAACATATAAAATTGGTTACAAAATAGAAGGTTGTAGTAAAATCCATTGAATTATGATGTAGCACTATTGATATATTTATCCACCACCCTAATGAGAAGTTAGATAATGCATTGAGGGAAATAAACATCATTGAAAAGATAGATGTGACCATGGAAATCACCAAAATGATTTAGAAAATTGAAGCAAGGGATAGGGGTGAAGTGTGTGTGAGTGATATGGGAAGGTTGGTTGCAACATTAAATTCTAATTTTTCCGAGAGAACTAGAGAAGGCTTACATAAATGTTGGGATTTCCACGAACAACTACTACAATAGAATAAATATGAGAAATTATTAGTTGATTCCAAGAGTACGGTGGACTTGTCACATGAGAAGATTGTCACTCCGAAGGGGATGGCCATAGTGAAATATATGAAAATATACTTCTAGCTATTGTGGATTATAAATACCTTGTTCAATAGCAAGAAAATTTAAATTGAGCTCAGAAATTTAAGGATGGCCTACAGTACCATTATTCACACTCCCATACTCGATCTAGTTTTATGGAGAAGGTGTGACTAACTGATTAATTCACCACGAATATAGATAGTGGAGCATGAGTCCACTTTGAAGGATCAAGTGAGCCAACGATGAATATATTTTATGATTTGGAATCATAACATATCTATTCCATTTTGGTTATTTTTTAAATATTTTATTTTCAAGAAAGAATAAATTTTTTATGTAGTAATTAGGACAACTAGGCCATTTTCATGCTCGCATAACTGATTAGTTTATACCGATGTTGCACTCTAGTTATTTTTTGTAACTGTTTTGTTAGGACCATTCTATAAAAATGAAGAGGAATTAATTTTATGGGTTAAATTTTATATTCTAGAGGTTGTAATATTATGCAAGTTTTGCAATTTCTAAGGATTTATGACATGTATGTTGTTCTAGAAGATTAATAAAGAATATTTTGGTGATTACAAGCACTAATATGTGAAGTATGTGTTCATGTATTTGTTTATTATTTTCATATGTCTTTCTTTAGTCTTAGAAATTGAGTAATTGTAGTTGTTGGAACTCAATATTGTATGTCAGATTTATATATGTCATGCTATGGACAATGGTACCTATAAATGGTAGATTGAAATCCTTAAAATGTGATCCATGGTTTATGACTAATTTCCTTTGTCCATTCATAATTTCCATGGTTTAACCAGGTTTTTTTTTTTTATCTCATTCTTCACCTATACTACTACAGCTAATGAAGCTTCACTATCTGTGTGTAGGCCCCATGGCTGAACTCTAATTATTTGGAACAAAATGTTATAAATGTATGTAATTTTTTTGGTCTTTGATTATGATTATCGAAAAAGACTTAAATCATTTTATGTTTGACTCTTGGACAACAATGGTTCATCTTCAAGGGACTCTAAGATGTTCTGGGAATTGACCCTTCTCCTTAACCCAAGGTTTGTCTCTAGGAGTGACAACACAGATTGATTTTTTCATTCATTTTGAGCTATTCACATGAATTGAATTCAAATTAACTTGAATTGGCATATCTAAATTATATAGGTGATTAGGTGATTTGTACTTGTCCATATTCCTTCAAACATGATTTATTGATGTTATGTTGTTAAACTATTACCTTTTGATTTTTGAGCAAATAAATGACTAGTTAAGTATGAGTTATAATTTCACATTCAACATGATTTGGTTTCATGAGTAATTTTCAAGATCTAAAATTTATTCCTATTAAGCAATTCTCAAGGTAACAAATATCCGAACATTTCAATTTGAACATTCAAAGGAATCGATATGACTTTCAACACAATATCCTCTCTTGGGGAATGAGCCTACATTATAAGTTTGTGTAGAATAAGGAATGTTTCTTAGCTAATTCAACTTATAGTTCAAATCACAGTCAATATCCTATAAAACCTACAAATATATACAATTTGAATAGTTCAATGAAAAAATGCTAGTTTTTAACTCTATTTAGTTTGTTATGTTACTTATGTATGATATTTTGGTTTTGTTAAAATTGTGCATGAAATTTTATCTTTTCCTACAAGGTACATGGGGACAAGAAGAGACAACCTAAGGAAAAAATGGTTGCATGACAATGATAGGTGATTTATTTATACTATAAGATCATGAGGGGATAATATCATCTAATGGGGAAGATGCAGGAACCATAGAGGATGGAGTAGAGTAAAAAATAGAAAATATAGTATTAGGAGAATAAATACAAGTGTAAAATTATAAAATGGGTTTTCAAGTTCCTCAATACATTAAATATTCCTTCACAGGGCAGAGTGAATTGAATTTGATGCAAAGAGAAAAATATTAGAAAGCATGAAAATAATAAAAGATAGCGCTATGCATATTAGAAGTCAAAAAATATCTCCAAGCACTGGATCCATAGTATGATCAACTTAACATATATTTCTATAGGGTGAAATATTGACATGTTGCACTTGAATAAATTTACCTTAAATTTCCTACTATTCCTTCACAATTTCTAAAAGAATGCAGTTTAAACTCAAATGGTGGAAACAAATATCCCATGGTTTTATTCAAGGAATTGTTTGGGAGGCCAAGATTTATGTTGAAACATGGAATTTCATATAAATATAGCATAGCACTCCCACCCCCCTTCCTCTGAACTCATGAATATATTATTTCCTCAAGCACTAGTGTCCAAAGAGTTGAAGGGTTGCATTTCCCCCAACACAAAAGGTATGAGAGCCATCCTTGAGATCAATGAGTCAACTATCTAGACATTATTTGAGGAGCTTCCTAGGAGCATACCACTAATTAATACCTTCCTACATAATGTGGATAAATATGGGAAAGGGATACTAAAAAACATCACATTATACCAAGATACAGTTTAGTTACATATGTCTTCTCATACGGAAGAAATTTTCTTAGGGTTTGAAGGATGTATGGCCTTTGTGAGAAAGTGGAAAGGGGGAAGGGAATATGCTTCATCAAGTGAGATTAGTTTTCATGCTATAAAGGAATACTTGAACACCCCAGGTAGGAAGAATAATGGTCAAGTGTAATGTCATGTTACTCAAAGGAAGTTGAATCCTCCTAGACGAGAGAATATGATGTGTTATAGATAATGGATAGGTAATGAAGGAAAAGAAAAAGTGAACTAGGCACCTCAACTTCATATATTTCGACATACTTCTTCCTTTATATAAATTGGAATCATTTAAACTGTAACTAGCCTTTTGCTTGTGTAGTTTTTAGAATTTACTACGAAGTATTGATGAACAAGAAGTCATTGTTAGCCAAGACATTTGGAGAGAAACTAAGTTATGAAATGTGTGATTTGTGGAGTTTTCCTTGTTGATCTACTTCATTTTGTAATGATGTAACCAATTTTTTTTAACATGTAAAATTTTCTTACTTAGAAGTTACTTTCTTTTTAGTCTATATCATAGATTAATTTTATCTAGCCTTAGGCATGGTACTATAATTAGCTAGTAATTAACAATTTCCTATGTAATGCTCTTGTATTTTTTTGTAATCTAAGGAATTGCATAGATAGGTTACCAATATCCATTCATATAGAGCAGTATAAAATTAATATAAAATACTATACAAGTACACACATAGAAGAAAGTTATGAAGAGAAAAAAATAATGAGGCTAGCAAGAAATTTAGACTTTATCAATATTACCAGCACACAACAACAACCTATATTACATTTTTTATTTCCTATTTATGCCCTTGATTGGGTTAGAAGCTATTCACAATTGTTACACCAATTTTGGTCATCAACTTGTTACTATTAGATGGATTAAAGTACACCATGTAAGACCAATTTTACCACAGTAAAATTTTTTTCATTGTGAAAAATAACTTAATAACCCATAATTTATTAAGCTGTTTCTAGTTTAAAAAGGAAACCCTGTGAGGAATAATGGAATAAATCCTTATTTGTTTGATTTTACTCAAGGGATAATTATTTAAAGCATTCTTTAATTAATATTCCTGGTTATATTTAACCTAAAACAGGAAAATTAATTAGACAAATCATTATTTATCTTATTATTTTCTAGGAGTAATGATTTGAAAAATTATTTAAATAAGATTACCTGTTAAATTTGACTAGATAATTTATAAATAATTGAAAAAATAATTATTTTTTTAATTATTATTGAACCACATTATTAAAATAATAAATAAATCATTTAATTATTATTTCTAAATAAAGGGATTTAACCAAATTCAATTTTTTTCCCTCCAACAAAAATAATAAAATAGTCCATAAAAGTGGGATCTAGATTTGGTTAATAATATTTTAATTATGTACCAATATATAGACTAGCTCAATATTTTGTTATAAATAGAAGGATTTTCCTATTCATTCACTACCTTTTGTTGCCTATAGATCACTCTTGATCTATACTTTTGGTCTGACTTTTATCCTCCATCATTGTCATATTTGCTTGTAAGCTCCCTTTGAGTTCCATTTTTGTCTGGGTTTTCTACACCGTCAAGAGAAAGAGATATTAGATCTGAAGCATTGAGGACATAGAATAATCCATGCCATTGAGGGGGACTGGTAACATCTTTCTATGTTCCCTTACCAGGTGTCATAATACCAAAAATTCCTTAAAAATTCTTGTCTCGTTAATTGGATGAATGGAGAAACTCTTGATTATTATTTATTGTTTAATGTCATTAAATGCATAGATTTGGATTTCTGTAGCATTTATTTTGATCACTAACTGTAGATCTAAGTAAATTGAAAAAAATCCTTGATGGTAGGGTTGTTTGTTATGCACAACTAAAGTAAACTTTTTTCATAGACTTGCGATTAGAATTCACACTACCAATTGATGACTCCAAAAGGGTTTATAATTATGACCGCTGCCGTTTTTCAGATCCTTGCATGACCAGCCGCTTCAACCCATAGGGTTTTTATTTAGCTTCTTATTTTTCATTTATTGATGTTGTTTTTAACCTTTAAAACCCTAAAATAGTAAATTTTCTAATTTTAGTGCATTTCTGGACACTTTGTGAAGCTAACAGGTATTAGCCACAGTAGAGATGACACTTTTATTTTTAAATCTGCTCTGGAAATAGCTAGAAGTGCATGTCACACTTTTTGGGCCAAAAACTGGGACCTCAGCGGAAAGCACGTCAGAAACTGCAACCTGTACTTTTTGCGGGATATTTTCTGTGATTTTTCTGGGTTTGTCTAGACCACTATTCAGGGTTGTTTTACCTCCCTCTTCACCCTTCTTGGACCTGTAATTGCTTACTTTTACTCGTCAGAGTAGGAACCTACCTTCTTAGGGCTTTAGTACGTGTCCACCTTTTTAGGGGGAGTTTAGCTGAAGCAGGTCTTATCAGATTTCAATGTTTTATACCACTTTTTTAGATCTAAGCCTACACTTTTAGATCCATTTTATATCAGTTATTCATCCATCCAAAACATCTCTTTTCAGTTTTTTTGGTCCTCCTTTAAGGTTGACCCTGTTTCCCTTCAGGTTGTAGCCTTTCACCACCTTTTTTCCATCATTTTTACCTTTGGTTTTTTGTGGTTTGATGCCCCTCTATCCAACATATCTAGCCTTTAGATCCCTGTCCCTACCGAATTTTAGATCCATTGGCCATTTTGTGTGTTTTGATTAGATTTCGCCCACCCATAGACTAGTTTTTGCGAAGCCCTCCTCCTTGGGTTTAAATTGATGCATCTTTAGCTGTTTATTTTATTGTCTCATTCAGTTTCCTTTACTGTCATTTTCAGTTCTACTTGGATTTATACAACATATTTTTTATTTTTTCTCTACACACATATGGGCTTAGTTAAAATTAACACACTTATCACATACACGCACACCCTAAGTGAAGAGTGTTTGGTTTACACCGCTAGACTAAGACTTAAACATTGTAATCAATTGATCCTGCACCTTTCCTGCCCTTTTTTACCTCTCTTCCTTATTGTGTTCTATGTCTCTTTACCATCATTGTGCCCCAAGAAGTTTATCCTGGATAATCCAAGGTCGTCATCCTTAGTTTCCGTTACGAATACTTACGCCACCGCGTAGGGTTCGAGTTCATCCTCCGTCGAGTCCCCATTTAGACTCTGATTTTGGTTCATTGGGTTCCCCTTCTGGTTCTATCCCCGACTCTCCTCCACCTTTGACCTTCACCATGTATGGTTCGATACCTAACACTGGTGGGATCCCTGGCTCTAATGTTGGGAATGCTACTAGTGGTGCCGTAACAGGAACTATTCCGGCTGCTCCCTTGCTTCCTTATATGGTAGCCCTAAGCCTTCCCGATTTTAGTCGGTTGATTAATGACCCCATATACCATGATCTTGGTTGGCCTGATATGCCAATCAAGCTTCCTTCAGACATCCCCAAATTTGAAGGAAATGCTAGAGAGGGTCCTACCAACCATGTTCGTTCTTTCCACATGTGGTGTTCGTCTAACTCCATCACCGATGACTCTGTCCGTCTTTGGTTATTCCAGCATATGCTTACTAGAGAAGCTTCCAAGTGGTATGTCGACCAGGCCGCCTCCTCTCATACTACATTTGAAACCCTTGCCAAGGCTTTTCTATCTTACTTCTAGCTTCCCCTTCGCTATGACACCCGTACCAGATTCTTGATCTCTTTCTGTCAAACTTCTGCTACCTGCCTATCTGACCATATTCAATAATGGTGTAGAATAAGGAGCCTATGTTGAACCCTTTCTTTCAAATACCGTGTCTACATGGACTGGTTTCTCAGAGCCCTTTTTCTTGTTATTGGAAAATATATTCCGTCTCACTTCCCTCAGACCGAGGATGTTGCGCTATTGATTGCGTTAAAATATGACCTGATTTATGCATAATATAGTTATGTTTATATTTTCTTTCTTGATCTCCCTATACCCGGTGGTGCCAACACACCGGGGGAATCCCATGTCGCCGATGGTATCATTGGATCCCTTTCACATCTGGTTTCCATCAGGGAGGGGCCAGTTCCTCCAACACTTTTCCCCCTCTCAATAGCATGTAACCAGGATATAGAATTCGTCCTCCTTTGCCCAACCTGTTTACCCCAACGTTTCCTAGCCTCATTATTATCAGTATTCGCAACTTGGAGCTCCATCTCCTCCAGCACTAGCACCTTAGCCTCCCTTTCCTTCTCAACCTCTGGAACAACAGCCACCCCCCCCTCAGGGTTGGGTGTATGCACAACAGAGTGCGACTAATCCTCCTACTTCCAAAAAGAAGAGGAAAGGCAACCAAAACCTATCTGCCCTAGGTAATCCAGGAAACAATCCCTAAGAGAATGCATCTAAGACTGCAACCCAGCAACATAGCACTCAACCCAGAATAAGCCTTGTTCTTGTTGCGGTGTCTATGGTCACTATACCCATGATTGTCCTCTTATACCTCAGATGTGTTAGATATGGGAAGCTCAAGCATCATTCCGAGGATAGCAAGCCTCTCCTTTGGTTCCTCCCAATGATGGCCCTATCCAACCAGTTTTTTTTACCAATCCTCTCCCCCAGTAAGGATATGTGGTTCCCCAACCCCATAAAAGTCAGGTGGCCACTTAACCTCCTCCATATGGTACCTCTTATTACTAGATCCTCATGATGAACTCTGACCAACCCAATACTGTTGACCTCAACCTTCAGACTCGGTCCTGTTAGTACACCAAGCCCCTTGCTACGTTTGCCACTGAGCCACCATCTTTAGGTCCCATACAGCCTCTTTCGACACCCAATGATCCTTTACTGATCCCTCAGCCTAAGGCAGTGTTTCATAACAATATCCCCTAGGGACCATTACGTTGAAACGCGGCTTATGGTAAAGCTTCCCACTCCTATAGTATAGTATATGACTTGGCACAATCTCCTACTGCCATGTAAATGCTAGAAGTCTCGTGCCCTTCATAAAGAATAGCTATACTAACTACTATAGGCATTTATGATCCTTTATATGATCGTTTGATTGTCTTCGACATTGAAAAGTAAAAACATCCCCCCCTTCCTGCATCCATCGCCTTCCAAATCCCTATCAAGATCTGAAATGCCAACCTCTCCCATTGTATCATTGACGAGGAGGCCTCCACCTGTGTGATGTCCACTTCCATTTGGAAGCAACTTGGTTCTCCTAAGTTAGCCCCTTCCACTATCACCGTCCATGCGTGGAATGGCCACTCTTATCAACCCTTTGGCATGTTCGGTAATTGTCCTATTACTATTTTGGGAAAGATTTTTTGTGTTGACATTGAATTAATTGATGCCCCCCTAGACTACAACATTTTTTTGGTTCATAGCTACACTTATGCGATGTCTACTGTCCCATTTGCAATTCATCGTAAGATGTGCTTTCCTCACAATGGAAATATCGTCACAATCGATCAGTTGACATATTACGAATGAAAGTCCCATACCTCTCTAGAGTCCATTATATATTTGGTCGCCAATAAATAAATAGTCGAACCTCTGACCGATGTCTCACCAGGAGTCTATAAATTTTCCTCCTTGCTTGGTTCATTCCCTGGTCTCCTCCCTCTCATCTCTGACCCTTGCTTGTCGAATGTTTAAATGATGCAATTGTCTCGGTCTAACCTCAAGCTGACCGATTCGACTAGTCAGAAGCCCTGCCCTCCACAACCTGCTCCTAGTACTTCGAATCAGCCGTCAAGACGTGCTCCTCAAGGCCCCTCATCTGTAGTTGGTTTCTGCGATCCTATATATCCCCCTGGAACAATTCCCCATGGCCTTAACCATCTTATATTTTTCCTGCCCGGTCGTCACCCCTCTAGTCATATACTATTTCTTGCTCCCCCTCCTAGAGTATTTTTAGTACCTGTTATGTCTAACTTATCTCCTCCTAACATGACCTTGGGGATCCCAGTCTGGTACATTGATCCCCAAGCCACTATCCCGCCTAGTCAACTAAAAACTTATACCACTGTTACCTCGGTCCAACCAGTTTCCATGACCCCTCCCTTTTCTTTTGTGCCTCAGCCACCTCAACAGGAACCTACTCCTATTGTCAAAGCCTCAGGTGATGGGGGAAGAGCATACAAGAAGGCACCTAAGGACAAGGCTACCCAGAAAACCCCTGCTCCTCCTCAGCCTCCAAAGCGTACATCTCCATGTGCTTTGTGTGATGTTGTCGGTCATGCCACCTATAATTGTTCTGAATTACCTCGTATCAAGCCCATGGTCAACGTAGTGTTTCCTAAGTCTAAGGTCCTAGAAGTCCCTGTTACTTTACCAACTGTAGCCAAGAAATCCAAGACTATGCACACAAACCACCCCGGTGTCTTGTGTGATCTCCATGGCCACTATAACCACCTCTATCCCTGCCCTGCAGACTATTACACCTCTTTGGAGGTAGTTCACTAGTACAATGCCAATCACAATGAATCTGCCTCTCCTTTACTTACACATTATGCTTTGGGTGTGCCAGAGTTCATATCCCCTCCCATTTACATTCCCCCTCCCGATGTCGAGATGATGGAGCCTTCGGCGACTGTCCTATATGTGTCATCATCAATGAGATCCATTGTGGAAGACCCCTCTGGGGCTTCCCCTTCTGTTTCGCCTGACCTCCCTTCAGCGATCACCTTCAGCTCAACATTGGTGTATCCTACATCTACTTGTTCTTCTGTCACCCCCCATGACGATGCGCATGTGAACCTCACTTCTCATAATGGTGAGTCAGGTAGCTTTGCCATGTCATGTGGTATTTCTTACACCAGTCACCCCATATTCTATTACGGCGAAGACATTATGGAAATATTTACCACCCTTGAATTTATCTATCCCCCCTTACATCGAAACCATGCATTCGAACCACATACACCTTGTGGTCATTACATTGACACCCAATGTTTTGGTAAGGGGGCACCCATATTGGAGAGTCTAGGAGAAGCAATTCTCCATAACCCTCCTAATGCATTTGGTAGTGTCAAATTTAGTACCATTATTCTTCCCCATTTCGAAGAACCTCTAGAGTTCCATATCACTTCAAATCACTCTAGGGATGATCCAATTCATCATTCCTTCATCTTACATCAACAACCCAGTGCCTTAGACATTTTTGTTGACCAACCTCTATATTTTCTCGGTGAGTACCATTTCATTATATCCAAATCCACTCTTTGGGATTTTTAGCCTAAAATCAAACCCTGATAGGCTCCTAGTCAAGGAGACCCTGAGTAACTATTTCAAACGAAAATTTTAGTTGAGTCTTAGCCTCCTCAACCTGACAGGGCTCTCTCAATAGTTTAATGATTTGCAAATAAAGATCAGATGGCTAACTCTGTGAATAAACTAAATAAAGTGAATAATTGGTTGTACTAATAATCAACAAACATCTATTGGGTAAACGGAGTCAAATGTGCTTTCACAAAACATAAAGATCAGTTTCATATGGAAGTTAGGGAATTTCAGGGTTTAGATGCATCAATAGAATAGTAGGATAGAGAATAAACACAGTTCATGAACATATGAAAGAAGTTAGAGCACCTTCAGTGAATTCTAAGTAACATATATTCATGCCACTACAAGTAATTTAAAGAGAAAAATCATGAGACAATCAAACATCCATAACCCTTTCTGAATCCTGAGTGATGAAACAAAACTCTTTGTATTAATATAAAAACACAGTTCTCTGATATCACAGAAAGTATGCTTGTTCAATGAAAATTCCAACCCCATGCAATTTGATTTCTTCCCTCTTATAGAGTGGTCATTACATACTTGGATTCCTTACAAAAATTTGAGAATAAATTCGAATTTGACACCTATCAACTTCTAAACAAACTTCATTTACAAAATGCCAGTTAAACTGTCTGTCTTACAGTCCTAATACAACTAGGACTTAAACACTATTTATTATATCTTAACAACCTTTAACAACCTTATCTAATTATTAAAAACTATGCTTGAAAACTATTTCTTCTAGACTTCGACCATGATGTTGTTTATCTTCTTGCTGTTAGACCCCATCAACCTGCTTCTTATCCATTCCTGCAAAATAGGAGCATGTTCCCTGTATAATAGCTAAATGTCTCATTTATGTCCATTCGAACCAACTGCTGAAGAACTAGTGCTTAAAACATGTGGAAAATCTCGTATAACCTTCATCTGAATTTGACCTTCCAGCTGTGAAAATCCTGAACCTCCAACATGGTGCAAAAACTGTCAATGCTGTTGTGCTACGAAACTGTTGAGTTTGATGTTTTCGTACCGCAGAATTTTCCTTTTAAAGTCATTCTTCAAACCTCCATTTTTATGTGCCAAACCTCCTGGATCATCATTGATATTCTACATATACCTCTCACCAGCATCAAAGCTTAAAACCAAACCCTTTTCACCTTTTAAAATTGCAAAAAGTCTTCAAACTGCATCCTATAGCAGTTTCATAGCACGCTACGAAACTATTGTGTGTCACCTTCAGCAGTTTTGTAGCGTGCTACAAAACTGCTGAGTCTTCACTTTTCACAGCTTCCTTCCAAAATTTTAGTTTTCGACCCTTTAATACTATAGTTGCAGGTGTATATCAGCTTTCATAACCCATAAACATCAACTTTAAACAGCTCCAAAATTGAGAAATTACCACATAACCTCAAAAAATTTGTTAAAGGATGACACTTACTGTTTGCACTTATTTTAGCTGTGGCTGATCATAAAACTGTGCTAGCTATATTTCCATGTCTTCTACTCTCCTCTTAAGCCTTCTATTTTTTTCCCTTAGCTTGGTATTGACCATCCTAATGAATTTTTCTTATTTGATTGCAGGTAGGGTCCATAAGAAGAATTGATCTTGACTATCAATTAATTCAGGGTTTGGATTTTTCTCCATCTTCGACAGTCCTTTCATTCTTTTAAAGTTTTCCCTTTCTTCTGCATGCACTCTCGCCTTTTTCTTCAACTTATCAATCTCATTATTTGAAAATCTGAGTTTGTATTTCACATCTTCATAGCTGCTATTTTCCTTCTGAATATTGAAAACCCTGTTTTTGTCTTCTTCAGGCATTGAAAATGATGTATTTGTGGTTTCTTCAAAAACATTAGCACTTTCACCTCCTATTTGATCTATCTCCATTTCTGACTGTTTCAACTTCTTGGAGTGCCTAGTTGAGGGTTTTCTGGGCTTAAATATAAACTATGCCACTTCATCCTAAGAATCTAACCTTTTGGATGTCTTCAATTTCTTTGATTTGCTGCCACCTGTATAAAGTTTGATGAAGTCTGCTTGTACTAGTGGAGACTCTTCAATGTCAATAGCTTGAAGTATATCATTCAAATTACCTCTTGATACCTCTATAACTACAACCTTACCCTTTTCCTTTAACCTTTGACTCCTAGTCAACTTCTTTTGATCTATTTTACTAGTTGAATGTTCTAGAAATGTCTCCTTAACTAGAGTTTTCTTCTTCTGTGCAGATTTAGGAGTATCTTGGATATTCAATGTTGTTCTTATCACTGGCTTTTTAACTTGTTTCTGAGGCTTTAGCTTGACAAATATTCTTGAATTTGTTTCTACAGGGGCAGTAATCTTTGATGGAGTTTTTTCTTTAGCTTGAGGACAAACTCATGTTCCTTCAATCCCAATTCTACTCAAAAAGAGGAATTTAGACCAATCTCTGTTTGCTTTCTGCAGCTCATGTAATACTATTAACTTGACTAAGCCATGGTGAAATAATGAGGTTTCACATGACTCAACTTTCATTTGTACCTTATCAGACATGTTAGCCAAACTTCTGAAAAGATAAAAAGGTAAATCTAGAGATTTCATCCCTGTGAAATGAAGAAAGAGTTTAAAGTGATAAGTATACACCTTGTGGTATCTCCCTTCGCAGGTGAAGTACCTTTGGATATTGTAGAGTAGATTAGCAAATGTATCTTTGGCATAACTTATTGGCACAAATTTTTTCAAGTCAACCTCTTTAAACTCTGGTTTTAGAAATATTTTGTAGGGTACCATGTCAAACTTGAAGTTTTTAAACCACCTGTCTTCTCCTCTCAGAATTTCTGTAACTACTGATATCACTTCAGGGGAAATTGGTAAATTGAGGAATCCAATCTTGGAGTTTGATCCTGTGAAGTTTATGGAAAATTCTTTGGTGACTTGAGTGTGCCCTCCTTGAAGTTTTTCACAAAACCTCCAACAACCTACTTTCTTAAAGGCTTCTTCAACAAAGTCTTTTGTAAGGGCTTCTACACCTTCAGGTTCTGTTCTTAGGCAATGACCAGACCTATGACTCCTTCTTTCTTTAACCATTTTCTTCTTGAAAACATTGTATCTTCATAAATCAGTGATAATCCCTCTGAAAACCCCGTGTCTTCAGCAAATTAGTAAATTATCAATCAGAGCTTCCTGTTGAATGAACCGTCTCGCTTGGTAAATGAGTTCAACCTCGCTTGATAACAATTCTACTTCCACCAGTAATGAATTTCAAACTCACTTGATAGCAAGTTTTGAAAATACTGATATAAATTGAATTTGAATACGAAGCCTCGCTTGAACTTGTTTCAGTTCTGCCTCGCTTGAATTATAGTTTCACAGCCTCGCTTGAATTTGTTTTAGCAAACTCAGGTCTTTCACCACTAATTTCTTCTTCAAAACATAAGCATGCATGCACTATTGTCTTGCATGAGAAAAATGAAGTCGAAAACGACCAACTGTTTTCAAATTTGAAAGGACAAATGACAACTAACCCCTAATCGATGATAAATGACCCCTAATAATTACAATGAATGGTTGTGTACATGAAGGAGAACTCGTGGATGACACCTAATGATGAGGAATTTAACTATATTTGACAGATTTGACAGCTCAAATGCAAAACTAAGAATCCCCAATTTCGTAGCACATTATTTTCAAATTCAAGTTTTTGCACTACGAAATCACCAGCATTTTAGTAGCGCAAAATCAACTTTTTACACTGAGCGTGCTACAAAAACGTGGTTTCATGGCTTATTCATCAAATTTTTGAAAAAAAATTTAAAAAATGGGTTTCAAAACGTGCCATACGATCTTTGAAGAATGAAACAAGGTTAATGAACATTGTTTGGTGATGGAATGAGACTTTTAACCCATGATCTAGACCTTTAAAAATATAAAAATGATTGTAACCCTATCTACCATTATGACTTAGGAACAAGTGTAACTGACCAAGTTTCAGAAATTTTTTATAGTGATAACAATGGCTCCACTTGGGATAGTGTGCCCCTGTGGTGCACTAAGAACCCGCAGCACCACATCCATTTTGATAAAAAACATAAATTTTTATTGACACGCATCTTCTTTGAACTATTGGACGTTCATCTCGGGCTTAAGCTCTCTGTTTCATCTTGTCATTTATTAGCAAAAACTTGACAAAGATGAATATATACAATGTCATGAATGAGTGATGTTAGTTCAGTAAACATAATGCTTTAGGAACCTGCCATTGACAGGCCCTCCAGCATATGATCCTCCATCAATTTCCTACAATACGTAAGTGTTGTTCCCATGAAAACTAGCAATCTAAAAAGGACCCTTCCATAAATTTTCAAACTTACCATGCTTGCCCTTTTCCTCAATTTTGGCCTCCCATTTCAGCACTTTGTCATGAATCTGAAAACTTTCCTCTTTGATATTTCTATCAAATGTATTCTTAATTCTATTTTGAACATGTTGATGATTGTCATAGACTTCATTTCTTTTTTCTTGTAAGGCTATCAACTGGTTAATCCTTCTTTGGATGGCATTTGGTTCTTCTTCTAGTCCTTGAATTAACTTCATAACCGGCACCCCAAGTGATGTTGGAAAAACAACTTCAGCCCCATAGACTAATTCATACGGCGAAGTCCCAATTGATCTCTCTGTACAAATCCTATCAGCCCATAAGGCATACTTCAGATTTAAATGCCAAGATTTCTTCTTCTCCTGTAGTACCTTTTTGATGATTCTTACAATGCTTTTGTTTGATGATTCAGCAAGGCCATTACCTTTCGGATAGTATGTTGTAGAGTGTCCAAGAGTGATGTGATATTGATGGCAGAAATTTATCATCTTCTTGGACTTAAAAGCTTGAGAATTATCTATTATAATCTTCATGGGACAGCCAAATCTTGACAATATATTATTCTCTAAGAAATAAATAACAACAGAGTCAGTAGCTTGCCTCGTTGGTATTGCTTCTATCCATTTGGTGAAGTAGTCCATTGCTGTAAGAATCTAGTGATGCTTCCTTGATGAAGATGGATGTATCTGGCCAATAAATTCTAACCCCCATTGTTGAAATGGAGCTTCAACATAAATAGGAACCAGAGGTAGAGGTACAAGATTTCTTCTACCTTCAAAAATTTGGCACTCATGGCATGTAGCGATATTTTTGTAAATGTCTTTAAAAATTGTTGGCCAAAAGTATCCAACTCTTAGGATATTGTTTGATGTAGCTTTCCAATAATGATTTCCTTCGTAATCACCTTTATGGAACTCATCATTTATCTTTTCAGCCTCTTCTTCAAGTAGACAATTCAGCAAAGTTCCTCCTGCATCTTTCCAAAACAGATTTCTGTCATAAACAAAATAGCACAATGATTTCAGTTTTACAAACCTTGCTTTGGACTTTGATAGATATGTAGGAGCTTTGTTATGATGTAGAAAAAAAACCACATGCTTATACCACTCTGAAGTAAGAAATTTCTCATCAATTTGGACCAATTCTTCTTCATTTTCTGAAATTTCTGATATTTCTGCATTCAGATTTATGTCAAGACAATCCAGATTTGACTAAGTCATTAGCTTCACCAAGCCTTGTCCCTTCGCCAACTTTGTTGGTTTAATCTCTATATGATATTCCAACAATTTTGCGATCGATTTTCCCCTCTTGCCATTCGGATCTGCCTGAGTTAGAATGTCCTTTGCCACAATGCATGGAACATATGCTATGATGTGCGAATGCAAAACATAAATTCTGAAATCTTTTATAGCTTTCACCAAAGCATAGGCCTGGTTCTCTAGAATATTATACTTCAGTTTAGCATTTTCTAATTTCGTACTAAAGAAAGAAACAAGTTGTTCAATACCTTGCTTTCCTTTTTGTAGCAAAACACCAGCAATTGTGTTTTCGAAAGAAAATGTAAAAACCAGAAATTCTTTGGAAAAATCCGGACTGATGAGCACCGGTGCTTGTGTGAGTTATTTTTTTATTTCTTCAAAAGCTTTACTTGATTCAATTGTCCATTTAATGTCAAATCCTTTCTTTAGCATCCTTGTTATATCTTTGACAATCTCAGCAAAGTTACAAATGAAACGCCTAACAAAATTCATTTTCCCAAGAAAAGATTGAATCTCTTTCCTACTTCTTGGAAAATATACCTTTTGAATTGCATTAAATCTATTAGGATCAATCCTAATTCCTTCTTCAGAAATAATATGACCAAGTAATTTTCCTGATGTTAAAGAAAAGATGCTTCTAGTAGGATTGAGAGAGATACCAAACCTTCTACATTTCAGCGGAATTTTTTCTAGATGTTTCAAATACTCTTGTTCTTTCTTTGAATAGACTGTGATATCATCAAGATAAACAACTACCAACTTATCCTTCTCTTCAAAAAAAGCAATAATCATTGCTCTTTGTAAAGTAGCTCCTACATTCATGAGACCAAAGGGCATTTTAGCGTACATGAATGTACCCCATGGTGTTGTGAAAGCTGTCTTTTCTTGATCATCTGGATGCACAAGAATCTGATTGTAACCTAAAAATCCATCAAGCATATACATCCTTTTTGAACCAACAATATTTTGTAGAATTGACTCCATCTTAGGAAGAGGATAGTTATCCTTTAGTGAAGCCTTATTCAAATTTTTGAAGTCAATACAAATTTTGATTTCTCCATTCTTCTTCCTTACCGGAACTAAGTTTGCAAGCCAATTTGAAAATATGATTGGAACAATGATCTTCGCATCAAAGAGTTTATTAACCTCCTTTTCAATCAAAGGCATGAGAAGAGGATTAATTCTTCTCAATTTCTGCTTGAAAGGCTTCTCATTTTCCTTGATAGGAATAGTATGTTTAATAATGGAAGGATCATATTGCTTTAAATCAGAATAAATCCAACCAAAAACATCCATAGTCCTTCTCATCATCTCAATATATTTGAATTTCACATCAGCTGAAAGAAGCTTTGAAATTTTTATCATTTTAGGCAAATTTAATGTACCAATATTACATCTCTCTACTTCCTCTTCATCAACTTGCAATTTTGGTGCTTTAAAAACATCATTTTGATCAAAAGGTTTCTCAAGAGGAATAAGACCTTTTGGTATTGAATTATTATTCAATTGCAAAACTTTAGAATTTTCTTTAGGATCAATAAGCATATTTTGCTGATCTACATATGTATTTTCAAATTCTTCTTTTAGCTTAATAAAGTTCTTTATCTGTTGATCATCTTCAAAAACTTGCCAATTTATGATGTTATCCAGTATAGCTGGCCTATGAAAAACTTTAATCTCATATTTTTCATTTGAATTCATAGGAATAATGAAAATACTTACAGAAAAAACAAGGGAATCAGCAATAGAATTATGATCTCTAGTTTTGACTATGAAGGAATAAGAGTGAAAGTTTTCCAACAAGTCTAAAACTAAATTTCTGTAAGCTCTCATTATTACATCCTTCATTTTATAGACACCTTCAACTTTTCTAATAACCAATTCAGAATCTCCAAAAACAGAAATATTTCGAGCCTTGATCTTTTTCAAAATATCTAGACCCAAAATCAAAGATTCATATTCAGCCATGTTGTTTGTGCAATCAAAATTCAGTTTGTAAGAGTAAAACTTACTCTCATCATTTGGATTTTTAATCCAAATACCTTTTCCCGCCGCTTCGTTTCCTGCTGATCCATCAAAGTACAATGACCACCATTCCTCCATTTCTTCATCCTTTACTTGTCGATTTTCTACATGCTGACTTTTTGAATTCTGATTTTCTGAATGCTAATTTTCTGCTCTTATTTCTTCCACAACACTATCAGTTGATTCATTGAAAAGAATGGTTGATCCAAGTTCAGTATCAAAGGCATAAATAGGAAAATTTTGAGGTTTATCTTTACTGCTTACCATGTAGGCCATTCTTGTCTCTCGATACAACCTCCTTTGCTCACCAAAAACAGGAATAGTGGCGTAAGAAAGATCCATTTGCATTTTTCCTTTGATATTTGCTACCCAAGATCTTGAAAATAGCATACCAAATTTTGGCGGAATATCAGCTACAACAATGTCCATAACAACTGTCTTTGCTGGAATTTGCGTGAGGCAAACAAAAACATCCTTGATTAGACTAATACATTGAACCCTCTTAGAATCAAAAGAAAACAAATCCTTATATGGTCTTCTAATTTGCAATCCCATTCTCTCCATGATAACTTTGGGCATGAGGTTATGAGAAGCTCCTAAATCTAACATAGCATTATGCAAATGCATATCGTGAATACTAATGCTTACATAGAAAGGAGGAAACTCTTCATTTTCATCATCTTCTAACCTTGGACCCAAATATATAGTAGGATTATCTTCTTGGACATTCAAGATATCAGTAGCCCCTACTTGTGAATTCAATATCTTAACTATCTTGCTTCTATACTCATCCACTTTGAGAATCTCACTGAAGGGGACTGATATTTTAATCTTCGAAATTTCATTCTCAAGGTTGAAAACAGAAACAAACTTTTCAGCATCTTTGACAAGAGGAGGAAGTTGAGTGTCTTTCTTACCAAGTGGAATATCCTTTTTACCTTCAGCCATGTTTGGGGTATCATTCTTAGCTTCAATAGCCTTTGGAGCATCTTTCTTGGGCTGTGTTTTTCTTGCAATAATAGGCACATTTCTATTTCTGAGATTATATTGCTTTTGCATCTCAGAAATAGAATGTTGATACCCTTTAAGATAATCTGATGGTTCTTCTCCTTGATTAGCTAAATCAGACTTTTCATGTTCTTCTTTAGTCAAAAATATTCCTGACATTTCTTCGTCAAGACAATGGATGGATTCTTCAAGAATCTCAGGTTCATCTTATTCATCTACCAAATTTTGCTGAAAAGGAGGTCTCACTGGAGGGTCAGCTTGTTGGTTTCTATTCTCTCTTGGCCTTTGCTGATTTTGAGGTCTCCTAAATTGTGGATTTATAAATTGAGGTTCATGTTGCATAGGAGGAGCTGAAGTGTTTCCAACAACTAACCTATCCATCAAATTCTTCATGGTTTTCATCATTGAATCAAATTTGTCTTCAGAAGTTGAAGTGGAAGGTTTCTCCTCCTCTTTCAATTTATTTTTTCCCATTTTTGACCTTTTTTGTAGCTATCATGTTTACCTCCACCTTAATTGCATCATTTTTAATTTCTGCAAGTGTAGGTGATTCTCTTTCCCTCAACAAGATAGAAAATTCATAGTCAAATGCTTCAGCATATCTCATTTGTGCTAAGGCTTCCAGAGGTTTCAAATGGGCTGGAATTGAGTCAAAAAATTTATTGAATCTTTTTGAAAATTTTTGGATAGATTAATCAACTTCCCTTCTAAGGCTGCTGTATTCAGTGAGTGCTTGGACTAGATTTGCTCTATTAACCAATTTTCTTAATAATTTATCTTCAAAATCATTCCAAGTTCTAATGTTGCCTGGTGCAAGAGCCTTAAACCATTTTCTAACTTCACCAATAAAAATCTGTGCAAATAACCTTAGCTTCAAATCCTCATCATCAAATTCTTCCCTGTCTATAAAATCATTGAATCTATCTACATATTCCTTTTCTGAAATTTCCTCATCACTACCCCAAGTATGAATCCTAGTAGCATAATTACTAGGAAGGTCGTGCAAAACAAAAGGAAGTAAAAGTGGTGCATACATAGTAGGAGCAACCATGACTAGAGGATGAACAGTGGTTGTAGGAGGAGCAGAAGAAGATGAGGAATTGATATGAGGAGGACTATTTGGTTTTTGTAAGCCATTGACAATATAAATCCAATTTGGAAGAGGTAAAACAACTTTGGATTTCAGCAAGACTTCAAAAGGATCAGTTTCTTTGAGTTTATCTAAAGAATATTTTTTTAGTATTAATTCAGAGGTAACAGCTTCCCAAAACTCTTCCTTTTCTTCTTGTGTCACTAAGGTTGAAGTGTCAATTCCTCTTTTTTGCAAGTGTAAGATAACATCAATGAGCTCCTTTTCACTTTCTGATCTAAAAAACACTTCATGAATCTTGTCATTAACTTTCTTATCTTCAGGACTTCTTGATATTTCATAAGACAAATATTTCGAATGAGATGGAGTACCTAATATTTCTGAAGTTCTTTGACTTTTTGAAATAGTGTTTGGATTGTCCACAGCAGTAGGTGGTTTGGGATCAGGATTGCTTCGTGTGTATCTCCTTCCCGAAGCCACCTTTAAACTTTGAAAAATGTATGGAGTCACCAAGGTAGATTACAGCCTCGAAAAACTTTCTGAGCTCTTGCTACCATCAAAAGTTCAGCGTCTTGATTTTGAGAATGAATAATCTTCGACTCCCGGCAGATGCACCAAAATGTTAGCTCAAAATCAGACCCTGATAGGCTGCTAGTCAAGGAGACCCTGAGTAACTATTTCAAATCAAACTTTTAGTTGAGGCTTAGCCTCCTCAACCTAAGAGGGCTCTCTCAATAGTTTAACGATTTGAAAATAAAGATCAGATGGCTAACTCTGTGAATAAACTGAATAAAGTGAATTGGTTGTACTACTAATCAACAAACATAAACAGGGCATTTAAAAAAACATAAATATTAGTTTCATATGAAAATCAGGGTATTTCAGGGTTTAGATGCATCAATAGAACAGTAGGACAGAGAATAAACATGGTTCATGAACATATGAAGGAATTTAGAGCACCTTTAGTGAATTCTAAGTAACATATATTCATGCCACTACAAGTAATTTAAAGAGAAACATCATGAGACAGTCAAACATCCATAACCCTTTCTGAATCCTGAGTGATGAAACAAAACTCTCTGTATTAAGATAAAAACACAGTTCTCTAATATCGCAAAAAGTATGCTTGTTCAATGAAAATTCCAACCCTATGAAATTCGATTTCTTCCCTCTTATAGAGTGGTCATTACATACTTGGATTCCTTCCAAACATTTGAGAAGAAATTTGAATTTGACACCTATCAACTTGTAAACACACTTCATTTACAAACTGACAGTTAAACTGTCTGTCTTACAGTCCTAATACAACTAGGACTAAAACACTATTTATTATATCTTAACAACCTTTAACAACCTTATATAATTATTAAGAACTATGCTTGACAGCAATTTCTTCTAGTCTTCGACCATGATGTTGTTTATCTTCTTGATGTTAGACCCCATAAACCTACTTCTTATCCATTCCTGCAAAATAGGAGCATGTTCCCTGTATAATAGCTGAATGCCTCATTTCTGTCCATTCGAACCAAGTGTTGAAGAACTGGTGCTCAAAACATGTGGGAAATTTCATATAACCTTCATTTGAATTCTACCTTCCAGCTGTGAAAATCCTGAACCTCCAAAATGGTGCAAAAACTGTCAATACTGTTGTACTACGAAACGGCTGAGTCTTATGTTTTCGTAGTGCAGATTTTTCCTTTTAAAATTGTGCTTCAAACCTCTATTTTTATGTGCCAAAACTCCTATATCTTCATTGATATTCTACATATACCTCCCGCCAGCATCAAAGCTCAAAATCAAACCCTTTTAACCTTTGAAAATTGAAAAAGTTCTTCAAACTGCATCCTACAGCAGTTTCGTAGCGCGCTACGAAACTGCTGAGTCTTCACTTTTCAGAGTTTCCTTCCAAAATTTTAGTTTTCAACCCTTTAAAAATAAATCTCCAGGTGTATATCAGCTTTCATAACCCATAAACATTGACTTTAAATAGCTCCAAAAATGAGATATTACCACATAACCTCAAAAAATTTGTTAAAGGATGATACTTACTGTTTGCACTTATTTTAGATGTGGCTCATCTTCAAACTGTGCTTGCTGTATTTCCAAGTCTTCTACTCTCCTCTTAAGCCTTCTATGGTTTTCCCTTAGCTTGGTATTGACCATCCTAATGATTCTTTCTTCTTTGATTGCAGGTAGGGTCCATATGAAGAATTGAGCTTGACTATCAATTAATTCAGGGTTTGGATTTTTCTCCATCTCCCACATTCCTTTCATCCTCTCAAAGTTTTCCCTTTCTTCTGCATGCACTCTCACCTTTTTATTCAACTTATCAATTTCATTATTTGCAAATATGAGTTTGTCTTTGACACCTTCATAGCTTCTCTTTTCCTTCTGAATATTGAAAACCCTGTTCCTGTCTTCTTCAGGCATTGAAAATGATGTATTTGTCGTTTCTTCAAAAACATTAGCACTTTCACCTCCTGTTTGATCTATCTCCATGTCTGACTGTTTCAATTTATTTAAGTGCCTAGTGGAGGGTTTTTTGGGCTTAAAGATAAACTCTACCACTTCATCCTGAGAATCTAACCTTTTGGATGTCTTCAATTTCTTTGATTGGCTGCCACCTATATCCATTTTGATGAAGTTTGCTTGTACTAGGGGAGACTCTTCAATGTAAATAGCTTAAATTATATCATTCAAATTACCTCTTGATCCCTCTGTAACTAAAACATTACCATTTTCCTTTAACCTTTGATTCCTAGTGAACTTCTTTTGATTTGTTTTACTAGTTGACTATTCTATAATTGTCTCCTTAACCAGAGTTTTCTTCTTCTCTGCGGATTTGGGAGTATCTTGGATATTCAATGTTGTTCTTATCATTGGATTTTTAACTTGTTTCCAAGACTTGAGCTTAAAAAATCTTCTTGACATTGTTTCTACAGGGGCAGTAATATTTGATGGATTTTTTTCTTTAGCTTGAGGACTAACACTTGTTCCTTCAATCCCAATTCTACTCAAAAAAAGGAATTCATCCCAATCTCTGTTTTCTTTTTGCAGCTCATGTGGGACTATTAACTTGACTAAGCCATGGTGAAATAATGAGGTTTCACATGACTCAACTTTCATTTTTACCCTATCAAACATCTTAGCCGAACTTCTGAAAAGATAAAAAGGTAAATCTAGAGATATCATCCCTGTGAAATGAAGCAAGAGTTTAAGGTGATAGGTATACACCTTGTGGTATCTCCCTTCACAGGTGAATTACCTCTGAATAGTGTAGAGCAGATTGGAAAATGTATCTTTGACATAACTTCTTGGCAGAACTTTGTTCAAGTCAACCTTTGTAAACTCTAGTTTTAGAAATATTTTGCAGGGTACCATGTCAAACTTGAAGTTTTTAAACCACCTGTCTTCTCCTCTCTGAATTTCTGTAACTACTTATATCACTTCAGAGGAAATTGGTAAATTGAGGAATCCAATCTTCGAGTTTGATCCTGTGAAGTTTATGGCAAATTATTTGGTGACTTGAGTGTGTCCTCCTTGATGTTTTTCAGAAAACCTCTAGCAACATACTTTCTTAAAGGCTTCTTCAACATAATTTTCTTTTGTAAGGGTTTCTACACCTTGAGGTTCTGTTCTTAGGCAATGACCAGACCTATGACTCCTTCTTTCTTCAGCCATTTTCTTCTTGAAAACCTTGTATCTTAAGAAATCGGTGATAATCCATCTGAAAAACCTGTGTCTTTAGCAAATTAGAAAATTAGTAATCAGAGCTTCTTGTTGAATGAACTAGCTCACTTGGTAAATGAGTTCTGCCTCGCTTGATAACAATTCTACTTCCACCATCAATGAATTTCAAACTCACTTGGTAGCAAGTTTTGAAAATACTGATATAACCTCAATTTGAATAAGCAGCCTCGCTTGAATTTATTTTTAGTTCTACCTCGCTTGAAATATAGTTTCACAGGCTTGCTTGAATTTTTTTCAGTAAACTCAGGTCTTTCACCACTAATTTCTTCTTCAAAACATAAGCATGCATGCACTATTGTCTTGCATGAGACAAATGAAGTCGAAAACAACCAATTGTTTTCAAATTTGAAAGGACCAATGACAACTGACCCCTAATCGATGACAAATGACCCCTAATAATTAAAATGAATGGTTGCATGCATGAATGAAAACTTTTGGATGACACCTAATGATGAGGAATTTAACTGTATTTGACAGATGTGACAGCTCAAATGAAAAACTGAGAATCCCCGATTTCGTAGCACATGATTTGCAAATCCGGGTTTTTGCGCTACGAAATCACTGGCGTTTTTCATAGCGCAAAATCAACTTTTTACATTTAGCGTAATACAAAAATGTGGTTTTGTGGCTTATTCATCAAATTTTCAAAAAAAAACTTTAAAAATGGATTTCAAAATGTGGCATAAGATCTTCGAAGAATAAAACAAGGTTAATGAAAATTGTTTGGTGATGGAATGAGACTTTTAACCCATGATCTAAAACTTTAAAAATATAAAAATGACTCTAACCCTATCTAGCATTATGACTTAGGAACAAGTGTAACTGACCAAGTTTCAAAAAAATTTTATAGTGATAACAGGGATAGTGACACCATGTATGCGAACCCAAAAATTTATTCCATTTTCTTCATATATGCAGTACCATAAGAGATTGGTAATCCTCCATTCCCTTTCATGAATTGCATGTATCCATTCTTCCCACAAAATATGACCATAATGTAAATAAATGGTGAACCACATTATAAAAATGTGTTTAGATTCCACTTTTCTATATAAATTTGGAATGACCATAACATGCATGGGGGCACCTATGCCCCCATACCTTCTCATCGCCCTCTTGAGTATTTAGTGCCTATGATACCGAAGGCTTGAATCCATTATTATAGCACTTGAAACACCATGGCGCTCCACAAAATTCTCTAGCTAGGGGCATCAATCCCACCTTTACATACCAGATCACTCTGCTCCATCACATATGATTGGGGGAAGTATCCCATGCTTGGGGGAATGATGGAACCACTGGCCATATTCTCATATGATTACCATAAGTCATGGCCTAGACCCCATCAATCTAGGTATGTTCGATTTTCCTTCCATTCCTTGGATAGTTGGACCTACTGGCCTCTCCGGTGAGCCATATATCAAAGATGTTTGATACCCTCTCTTCAAATATTCTATTTTGTGTGATACCATACTTACCACTTGGTCCCTCATTTTGAATTGGTGGGTGGGGAGGATTCTAAACCTTCTCTAACTAATCATTCTTGTATTCTTTTCTTACCTTCATTCTTCACCAGGACCATCCTTCCAAGAAGCATTAAGGCAACCTTTAGATAAGTAAGGTCACCTACCTGAAAGTCGCGGATCTCGATTCTACTGTTCGATTTATATGATATGATCGCCACAAGATTTAGGGAATTTTATACTCTCCACATTCACCACAGCTACACTTCCAAATGAATCAAATTGGAGGGCAAATGCCTTATTAAAAGAGAAACCCCAGATTTTTCTTTCTCCAACTGTGAACAAACTGTAGCTCAGTTTCACAAACTGTCGGCATCATTGGAAATCTCTCACCGAGTGCTCAAATGGGTATCCTTTCAATTTTGGTGATTTGATACCTCACCCGAACACATTTTTTAGAAAAAGGGTCACTTCACCGCTTCTCAAAACTGGATTTCTTCACTTGCACCACTTGTACTTGGGGCACCACTTTGTCTTCATACTTGTCCATGTTTGTGTCAATTTTCGTTGTGAGTAACCATATTGTACTCATTTTTTTATGGCTCCCATCGAGCTCATTCTATGTGGTAGCATCATCATGTCGCCCTTGTTTAGAGCATCTAAGTTGAGTCCTCAACACATCCATGGAGTCTGTCCTTCACTCCTTTTGTCTCCCGCCATAGTCATCCATGCTTCATTTCTTTGTACCTCTCTCGTGTCGCATATTTTCACCCCCAGTCATACTGTCCCATATCCCCTCTGTAGTCGAGTCAGTAGCTGCCAAGTCATTCATGCCCTTTATGCTCTAACAAGGGAAGTCATCAACCCGCTACTCAGTACCACCACACATTCCGCCATCAACCCTGGTTTCAGTTTATCAGTCGCTCTACTATTATCCCTCATGCCTTAGTTTATTATTCCTTACTACCTCACTTATGGCGGACCTCCTTCTATCGAAATCATCTTATTCATTCGAGAAGAGAGGTCTAGAGGGCAGTGTACCTTGGTTTTGTAATATTCCTAAATTAGCACACTACTAATTGGAATATTAAATTTTGATTTTTCTTCTTAGTTTGAAGAATAAGAGGGTATGGATACCCACAAATATCCTCAGTAAGAATAAAATCACTACTAATGTGAAAGGAGATCATCTTAACAGCTTAATTAAGCACCCTTGTGTGTGAAAAGGGGTTGGAGCATGAAGACTGGGTCAACTTTGACCAAATCAACAATGTTGTTATGGAGGAGTGGACATTTACTGAGGGAAAGTGTAGTTTTGGAGGGATATCTCATGCATGGAGATAGTGGCTTTAATGAGTGGGACCGAGGGTGAGGAAGCTCACCAACTATATAAGGAAGGGGATGGAAGCCATAGATCATTATGTTATGTTATGCTATTTTGATTTTATGGTATGTTTATACTTGTTTCTCTCTTCAGCTGTTTAGCTAAGATTGCAGTGTTGTTTATCATAACGTGTTCCCGAGCTAGAATCCCAGCTTTATCCTTAAGGAGCCTCAAAGGAAGAGTATTGCACTATCATTCAACATTCATTCATTACACCAAAGCTTCAATCTTGTGTTACAACATAGTTTCTATTGCGAAATGTGCTAAGTTGCACAATGTAGAAGTGGAGAATACATTTGGGTGTTTTCTGATCTGTTTTTCAGTGGACGATGGTTTCCTTTCATTGGGAGGCTGGTGAGGAAGGCCCTTGAGCCTTATTGCAACATTTCGTATTAGGCCACATCATCATTTTCCCCTACAACACAATTTCTATCTTAGACTGCATTATTTTAGGGAGGAGTTGCAGGGGTGATTTTAGTACACCATTTGGAGAGGAGGTTTTCTAGTGGAGGGATCGGCCTTTCATCTAGAGGATCTATTGGAGGAGGCTACATTATTTTTCATATCATATCAGCCACATATTTCTAGCTTATTTGTTGTAGTGAATCTTTAGCCCTAGGGCTTTGGTTCTCATCTTGTATATTAGTGTATTTGTGAAAACCCTTTTGGGTTATTTGTTGGAGGTTTTATAGAGCTTACATCTTCATTTGTTGTATCTTTTGAGGCATACAATAGCCATATATATTTTTAGTATTCATTCTCTATAGAAATTCACCTATGACTACGTTGTCACAATCTTCTTACATTTTGATATAGTAGCAGCACCTCATTCTTGAGGGATTTTTTTATTCGAGGCTTATTGTAACTTGTAATATGTTTTGTGGCCCATTATATTACACATGTTTGCTGTTGTTTTGATGAATAAAGAAGCTCCATATTGGTCTCATGTTTTGATGTAATGTTTACAGTACTATATCAAGCATTTTTGCATTATATTTTTGCTTTTCCCATTTGGGAATTTTACAGTGGTATCAGAGCATAATCTTGGCTCAGCCTGTGCATCTTAATTCATTATGTCATCAGAAGAAGGAGATCCTCTCACAGATATAGAGAATATTTATCTTAGAAGAAACCATGAGTATGATTATACAGATGATATAGAAGAAAAGGGTAAAACCCCTTTATCAGGAGGAGATGAGGAGAAGGATTTCTCAAGACTTCTTTTCCAAACTATGCAAGGAATTAACAAAGACATCATAGGGATGAGGATAGAGAGACATAGAGACTCTCCAAGAGAGCTTGTACATAAAGAAAGCTCCAATTTTTCACATTGTGGGTGTGAGCATTTAGCTACACCATCAAATCTACAACGTGGTTCCATGCCTACATTCTTGGAAAGAGAAGAAGAGGAAAGAGAATCACCAAAAGGAGGAGACCCTTGGTGACTATCTCCAAGAATATGAATCTCAGTATAGTAGATTCAAATATAATTTAAGCTTCCAAGGGTTTTGTCAAATCAAAGAAGATAGAAGACCCAATAACCACAATAGAATAAGAGGGTGCATGCAACACACTTTGGGTATATTCTTTCTACCTTCTTTTGATGAGTCACCCAAGAGCACAACCAATTTTTGGGTAAAGAAGCTAGACACATATTTTCAGTTGCATCAAGTTTCAGAAGAGGAGGCCATTAGAGTAGCAGCATTGCATCTTGAAGGTAAGACTTATGTATGGTGGTTTTATGAATATTCCTCATTAAATAATGCAAATATATCTACTTATGCAAATTTCACTAGGAGGTTAGTGAAAATATTTTATCTAAACATTTTGAAACTTCCTTGGGAGAGCTAAACAAGCCCAAGAAATCAAAACCTTTGCATGATTTGGAAGGATCCATGAAACCAACTCCATTTCAGAATATTTTTGAGGGGGTTAATGATCTACAACATATTTTTCCAAGTGAAAAAGGCCCACTTCAACAAGAACTTTCTTCTCAAGAAGAGGACATGAGGATTCCTCCTTCAAAACGAGATCAAGCCAAAGGATCTCTTAATGATGAGGTATTCTCCAGTGATGAGGAGAAGGAAGAAAAGGAGGAAGAAAGAGCCTCCAACACTGTAAAAGCAGGAAGAGATATACCACCATTTGGAGATGGAGATGAGGCAATTGCTTCAACTAGGGGATCTCTTGTATTGTTGTAAGTAGTTCCAAAGGATATCACATATGAAGATCAGGAGTAGCATGTGTTTATTGTTATAGGAAATGAGACAAAACAATGGAGTAAATGTGTTCCAACATTGAATAGATTCTTGGGGACACACATTATGATAGATCATTCCCTTGTGATCAAGAATTTTGACACCAATGAGATGTTGGGTGTACATGGGTTGATTACATTTGAAGAAGACACCTTAGACTATGAGATCTTGCAGAAGGTAGGAGAAGATAAGGAGGACCAACATCAAGTGATTGGGGACATACACACCCATCCTATTCAGGTGGTTCATGCACAGAAGCAAGAGGGTAATTTTCACAGTAGAAGCAAGGTCGTAATAGTTCCATCTATTATGCATATGAGATCAGCCCATGCGACATTATTATTTTGTGGCAAACCACCTGGGATGCCACATGATCACGATTTGGTGAGGAATGTATCACATCATGGTACACCACTCAGAGATCAAGGAGGAGTGCGAGAATTTTTAGGTCATGGTACAACACTGAGAGTCTTGGGTAGACTCAAGGAGGAGGGAGACATTCTCCCAACATCATCATTACCCACTCTCACCTCAGATCTTGTGCTGAGAAAGGAGTAGCAGAGGGAGGATAACAGCCTTCCAGTATGTGACTTTGGCATAGGATATGTCAAAGAAGGGAGTAGTCACATGATAGATTTCTTTCTATGATAGATCATCCATGTTGTCACTTTGGAGGATAGATCCATATTGGAAATTCCAGCTATTGGTGGATTATGCCAAGGATAATTTTAATTGTATGATACTTGATGACAAACTCCTAGAGGAGGGATATTTAGTCAGAGATGAGGTCATCTACTATCATGGTAGGATCTTCTTATCTAGATCCTCCAAGCTCAAGGAGAATTTACTACATGCAACACATGAATATTTTCTCTTCAGCCATACCTATTCCATGAGAGCATACCATACCATAATGGAGGGAGATACTTGGAAAGGCTTTGAAGGAGATATATATCAACATTTGAGGAGATGCATGGATCATGTGGAGGTGCATGAGATACATAACTCTTTGAGAGAGTTATCACAACCACCTCTTTCGTCCTTACGAATGAGAGGGGACCTATCTATGAGCCACTCCATTTGTGTGAGCAAAGTATATGGTGAGCATCATGTTATTGTGCATAATGATTTACTTAAAGAGTATTTGCATTCCTTTACCATACATGTACACCCCATTGGTCTAAGGGGGAACATCCTCCTTATAAACTTCGTGGCCAGCTTGGGGCCATAAACATTGTTGAGCATCGCCACTCCCTAGGAGGATATAGGGAGATAATATATCATTCAAGGTGCACTCCAAAGGCACCAAACATAACTCACCTTCTCAAAGCATATGAGAAGAATATGGCAACAAGTAAGTGGTGGGAAAAACAATTACCATATCACTATCTGAGGCAGTAGGGAGATATAATGCGCTGGTTCCACATGTGGGACTATGATCCACCACCATTATTACATATGGTTGTTTATGTATCACTGGTTTTGATCCCATATTTTGATGATGTCCTTATTATTTTTATGGGAATGATTGGAGGGAGGATGGAAGGATTAGATGTGCCCTTTGGGAGAGAGAATCTCCATGCTTCTTATGCTACATGTTTTGGTGAGAACACTGGGAATTCCATGATTTCTATATTGGATCTCTTGTTTCCTTATGGGATGAACCATTTGGGTAAATTTAGCACTTGGAAGGTACCTCTCATGAGTAGATGGGAGGATTTTTTGTATGGGTTACCATTTTGGAGGGTGATTCATTTTGTATGGATGATAGCTTTGAGATTGGAGCTCCATATGGGAATGAAGGTTCCCCACATTTTTTAGTTCTATCCTTACAGTTTCTTGGGGACAAGCAACACTTAGGAGGGGAGGATTATAATATTCCTAAATTAGCACAAAGCTAATTGGAATATTTAATTTTGATTTTGCTTCTTAGTTTGAAGAATAAGAGAGTATGGATACCCACAAATCTCCTTAGTAAGAATAAAATCACTGCTAATGTGAAAGGAGATCATATTAGTAGCTTAATTAAGCACCCTTGTGTGTGAAAATGGGTTGGAACATGAAGAGTGGGTCAACTTTGACCAAATCAACAACGCTGTTATGGAGGAGTGGACATTTATTGAGGGAAAACACAGTTTTGGAGGGATATCTCATGCATGGAGATAGAGGCTTTAATGAGTGGGGCAAAGGGTTTGGAAGCTCACCATTTATATAAGGAAGGGGATGGAAGCCATAGATCATTATGTTATGTTATGATATTTTGATTTTATGGTCCATTTAGACTTGTTTTACTCTTCAGCTATTTAGCTAAGATTGCAGTGTTGTTTAGCACAGGGTGTTCCTTAGCTGGAATCCCAGCTATATCCTTGAGGAGCCTTGAAGGAAGAGTATTGCACTATAATTCCACATTCAGGAATTAGGCCAAAGCTTCAGTCTTGTGGTACATCACGGTTTCTATTGAGAAATGTGCCGAGTTGCAGGGTGTAGCAGTGGAGAATACATTCAGGTGTTTTCTGATCTGTTTTTTATTGGAGGAAGGTTTCCTTTCATTTGGAGGCTGGTGAGGAAGGGCCTTGAGCCTTATTGCAGAATTTGGAATCAGGCCACATCATCATTTGCCCCTACAATGTAGTTTCTATCTTCAACTACGTCATTTTCGGGAGGAGTTGCAGAGGCAGTTTCAGTACACCGTTTGGAGAGGAGGTTTTCTAGTGGAGGGATCACCATTTCATCTATATGATATATTGGAGGAGGCTACATTATTTGTCATATCATATCAGCCACATATTTCTAGCTTATTTTTTGTATTGAATCTTCAACCCTAGGGCTTGGGTTCCCATCTTGTATATTGGTGTATTTCTGAAAAACGTTTTGGCTTCTTTGTTGGAGGTTGTATAGAGCCTAGATCTTCATTTGTTCTATCTTTGAGGCATATAATAGCCATATATATTTTGTGTATTCATTTTCTATAGTAGTGAACCTATGAATGTGTTGTAGCAGTCTTTCAGCATTTTGATATAGTAGCAGCATCTCATTCTTGAGGGATTTATTTATTGGAGGCTTATTGTATCTTGTCATATCCTTTGTGGCCCATTATATTACACATGTTTGCCGCTATTTTGATGAATAATGAAGCTCCATATTGGTCTCATGTGTTGATGTAATTTTTACACTGTTATTTCAAGCATTTTCGCACTATATTCCTGCTTTTCCCATTTTGGAATATTATAGGGTCCATCTTCCACTATTGTTCAGTGCCTCAGATCAGGTAAAGGGACCCTTTATTTCCATTTGACTTGATTGTTTCTCAGTTCTAGCTCCTTATGGCATGATCAAGATCCGTATAATTGATGGTTCAGTGATGCAACAAATTATACCAGTGATTCCCGGGTGTGTGTGAGATGTTTCATACCTCCTGAGGGGGTGGCCCTTCAGGTAGCCCCCCACATGCCCAGATGACCTCTCTATTACAGCCTTGGATGCAGCTCCATATATTTGATGGTTTTAGTCTCAGCCGCCTGCAACGCTTTTTTAGTTTGCATGTATCATTCATATTTTCAGAGCCCTTTCCTATTTTACATGGCCTCTTTGGTTGTACTTATATCTCATGTACTCAGATATTATTGTATAAGTCCTGGATTTTGTCCAGACACAGTATGTATGTGGGAAACATTATCATGTTTTTTATCCGGCCCATGTTTATGCCAGAATGTATTATATAGTTCAGTCCCATGTTTGATGGACGTTAGATTATTCTTTGTACTTTGTTATCTCAGTGGGAATATGTATGCATCTCCTGCCTCATGTAGAGCAGGTACTCACTCATAAAAGAGACTTGTCACACCTGTAAGTCTCGCCTCCTCAGGGTATTTTCCTCTCTCACATCCTCGGGGTCTTTTCCTCTGTCGCTTCAATCCGCCTTATATTTCTCTCTTTTTGGCTCCCCTTCGGTGTCTAGTGATTCAGTTCTCACAACATACTTCGGTCATAGAATTAGCTCCTAACGCTGGAACATTGGAGGGAAATCTATTACAGCAATTTTTGGTCATCTAACCTATTACTATTAGATGGACTAAAGTACACCATGTAAGACCAATTTTACCATAGTAAAATTGCTTTCACTATGAAAAATAACTTAATAACCCATAATTTATTAAGTTGTTTCTCGTCTAAACCAAAAACCCCATGAGGAATAATGGAACAAATCCTTATTTGTTTGATTTTCCTCAAGGGATAATTAATTAAACCACCATTTAATTAATATTGCTGGTCATATTTAACCCAAAATGGGAAAATTAATTAGATAAATCATTATTTATCTTATTATTTTCTAGGAATAATTATTTAAAACATCATTTAAATAATATTCCTTGTTAAATTTGACTAAATTATTTATAAATAGTTGGATAAATCGTTATTTATTTAATTATTACTTAACCACATTCTTAAAATAATAAATCAATCATTTATTTATTTATTAATTCTAAATAAATGGATTCGACCAAATTCAAATTCTTTTTGCCTCCAATAAAAATAATAAAATATTCCACAAAATTTGGATCTATATTTGGTGAACAATATTTTAATAATGCACCAATATCTAGACTAACTCAATATTTTGTTATAAATAGAAGGGGTTTTCCATTCATTCACTAACTTTTTTTGCCTAGAGATTTGTCTTGATCGATACTTTTAGTCTAACTTTGATCCTCCATCATTGTCATATTTTTATACTTTTTTTCTTGTGAGCTCCCTCTAAGTTCCATTTTTATTTGGGTTTTCGGCACCATCAAGACAGAGATATCTTAGATCTGAAGCGTTGATGACATACAAGAACCCATCCCATTGCGGAAGATTGGTAACATATTTATATTTTCCCTTCCCATGTGTCATAATAGAAAAAATTCTTTAAAAATTCTTGTCTTGTTCATTGGATGCATGGCGAAATTCTTGATTATTATTATTTTATTAATGTCTTTAAATCACATAGATCTAGATTTCTGCAGAATTTATTTTGATCAGTAACTAGAGATCTAAGGAAATTGAAAACCGTATTTGATGTTAGGGTTCTTTGTTATGCATGTGGCTAAAGTTAACTTTTTTCGTATGCTTGCGATTAGAATTCACACTAACAACTACTTAACTACCTTCGTTTGTCAACCTGACCCAAATGATGCATTGAATTACATAATTCAACTATCATCTCTAGCTAACTATCTTTACTCATCCTCAAGTTAGGGGTATATTTGATGAAGTTGAATAGTCCATCCAACATCTACCCCACCTTTGAATCCTTCTTCATTTAAAGGAATAGTTATATGTGGACTTATAATTAGAATAAAAAGAGAGATTTTTTTTAAATTTTTTTTTTAATAGTTTATTGATTCTAAGTGCTCGATACTAGTTTTGATAGAAAGGTATGGAATATTTCTTATTCTTTGTCAAAATTATTGTATTCGTCATATATGATAGAAATTTTTTTGGTTTCATTTGTTGCATCGGTTGTGTGTCTACATTTGTAGTTGGTCCTTATTGTTAGCTTGCCTAGTTCTTTGATACATCCACATTGAATAGTTGCATATGATTGGATTGGTTAACAATTAATTCTTCTCTTAATATCCTCAATCCTCTTACTTAGATATTTCTTTCCAACTAATCAAAAAATATTTTCTTCTTTTACTAGTGTTGATTCTCCAAGCCTCAGAGATTGAGCGGTCAATTCTAAGAATCTTGGAGTGAAAATTTGAATTCTTGGACTTGGTATAGATGTTAGGGTAGCCTATGATGAATATGGTGGTAATTTATTTGTTTTATATAGAGGAATTCTATGAATATATGGTTCTTTTCATTGTATTCATTTCTTAAAATGCTTTTACTCTTTAAATGTGCATTGATCATATACTTCTAAGAACTTAATTTGCATGAAATATTGGAACTTCTCTCTAACGGTAGTGTCCTAAAATTTGGTTAGCTCAAGGTAGAAGTATTTTAAAATATATTTACCTTTTCGTCTCACTTGATAAATGGGTCTGAATGCAGTTATTACCTCTAATTAGGTCTTTTCTAATTATTGAAATCACTATATTTCTTCTTGAAGTAATTATGTCTTCAATTTCTTCTCATCAATGATATATGCAACTAATACATTGAATTCTTTAGAATTGATTGCAATATTCATTAATATTTAATATCCTATAAAAAAATTTCCATAACTTCATTCAACTGTAAGTAGAGGAAAAATACGATGGTCAATTGCTAAGTATCATATTCATGGTCGACTCCTATTTCTTTACTACCTCAAGGCTCTTCCTTTGGACTTTGAATTTTTCATATTTAGTGTGAAAATTTATGTTGTTTTTTTTATTTTATGTTTCTTATTCTCGTCTTGCATATTTTTATTTTCTTCCTACCCTTGAATGTTTAGTTTAGCCAATTATTGTACCAATTGCTTAAGAGAGTTGGGTCAAGTGACTTCAAATGTAGGTGGGCCAATATATAATTTCTCTTGAACTATATTGATGAAATATATCCATATAATTTTCTCTTTTATTTCCTTTATAAAATTATATATCCTTTCATATACTTCATCATATTGAAGATTCTTTCAAAATGTTATTTAACAAATCCATGATTTGGTCATTAAACGCCCTCGCTAGGTTAAACATTACTTTTTCTTTCATATTTATCTCTTGTTATATAAAAAAAATTAAGTATAATGTTGGATTTGTGTAATTATATTGTTTATTTTTATTTTCTCTTTATTTTCTACAAATGTGGTCATTTAGGTGTCTTTGGCTTTGGCTTTCTAGGTTGTTTGAGGTTCTTCTTGCACTAGTTTTTTTAGCACTAGTTCTATTGGGTTCGTTTTTCGAGAAAGAAGTGGAGAAAAAATTAATATTAACATTGGTATGGTCTATTTATTTGGTGGATAATATTAGACTATTAGATATTGTGTTTTGTTGGTCGACTAATTTTCCATCCCTATGTTTGCCTATGTTCTATTGTTTTCCTTTTAATTTTTATACTCTACTTATTTCTCTATGACTTATTCATTTGTTTGTTTTTGATGTATGAAATTCACATGTTTTATTTCATAAAGGTTGGCCCTTTATGAATTAGCTAAGAATTCATGATCATGATTTGACTCAAATTGATTGGGACACAACTTAGTGGACCCTAATATGAATTTCTAACTCAAACATAATCACACAAAGACTCTTTTTTCTATTTTTATCATTTTATGATCTCAAAAAAATATTTTATACTAAGTATTAACTTATTTTAGCAAGAAAATTATCTCTTTGGATGAGAATTGACCTACATTACAATGGTGGAGAGGAGTGTCTACCTTGAAGACTCACATTTAACCCCTTTTTTCTTTACAATCTACTTCAAATTTAGATTTTATAATGAATATGACTGAAACAACTAATACATGACCGAATCAATTAATTTCAAGGACTCAATCAACAACATTAATATTTATTTTCAACTAAACTATATTAGACTAGACTATAGACTCAACTAGACTATATTTCCTTCATTTAACTCTCTTACAAAAGAAATATTAGTTTAACTTTAGATAATTGACATGGGATTCTTACAAAGGATTTTATTTTTTATTCAAATATACCAAATAGGATTCAAACATCACAAGCTAACTCTTAATAATTTTATATTTTGGGGTGAATCAACAAATAAAATTTACAAGGCTAACACATTTTCATCACATTCCATTACTTGTGATTAAAATTATATGGGGTTCCTTTATAAAATATTTTATAATAACCATGACTCAACTGCCTTAATTATTTATAACTTCATCTTAAAACGGTATGGGATCTGTGTGTTTGATCATACCTTTAAATATGGAAATGTAAGACAATAATGTTATTCAATAAAAAATCATCTCTTCAACCATGCCTATTTGCACTTTTATTTTTACATATTTGATCAATTATTCGTATACATGAGGAAAGAAAATATATGCTCATACAAATCTTCAAGATGTTTTATTATGTGTACAACCAACTAATTCTAAATAGCTATGTCATGTCCAATAATTCTCTTAGTCAGTCAAATGTTAATGGAGAAGATTTTAACTAGGTTATTTTGACTCAACTGTAGTAATTCCATAGATAGCTTGCGTTAAAGAGAGCATATATTTTCCAATCACACCAATTTCTAAAATATTTCAGCAAGGAAAAGAAGAAAACCTACCTCTTTCAAACTACAAAACCTATTATTTTTTTCTTTCAGGTATCATATAAGTTTTATTGATATCTATGTTGTAGTTGATATCTTCATGTTCAATCATTCACTAGTTCATTTACCTTAGTGAAGTCAACTAGGTCATCCAAGAATTTTGTTGGATACCAAATTTTATTGAGAGGGAGTGTGAATGAGTATAATGACATTTTTATTTATTTAAATCCATTCAAACATCATAAAGCCTCAATCTAAAAAATTTAAAAAATAACACAAGATATACATGGAAATCCTTACAGGAGAAACCCACAAAACATCTTTAAATAAAAGAGCTGGTAGGGAGCAACCTACTATTACATCAAATTGTCAGGACCAACCTATATGAGAAAAAAATCTCGTTTAAATTTCTGTAGGTACAAGCCTAAAGGATCCATCAATCACCTATATTCATTTGTAGGCACCAAACTTCAAGAGAAATCCATCCCATATACTCCTCTATCTGCACCAACCTACATGAAATACGAATCTCATCTATTTCTTTTTACGCATGAAAGTATAGAAGACACCAACCCCACTTCATTATCATTTTTGGGACCCAACATACAAGAGACACAAATCGCCACTACTACAAGATTTGTAGGAAAAAACCTACAAGATACATGAATCTGCACTATTGTAAATATTCATAGGCGTCGACCTACTTCTTTGAATATATAATATTCCAAAATGGAAAAGACATGAATATAGAAAATATGCACAATTCCAACTATGGTAAAATAATAATTAAACATGTAGAACTGGAAAAATGTTGGAATACATTAAAAATATCATAAATATCGGTAGAAAACAGCTAATCCATATCATTATATATCAACATCAAAAGAAAGTAAATAGTGCTCCAAAAGGAATGCACTGAAGCCACAAGATGGTTGAAATACACAAAAGAAACCAAGCACTAGAAATGTGTGTTGCTACTGTTATAAAATTTTTTTATTATGAAGAATAACCATGTGCAGAAGGTTGTTAGAGTGCTTAGAATGATCTGTGATTTTAACGCAGATTCTACTCAAACAACCCAGAAAAACCTATAAATGGTTTGGAAAGATTTTAAGTTTGGATTTTCGAACTTTTTTAAGTTGCCCGCTACATTTCTGCTACCTGACTTACGCACTCCCTGGGAATGACTGCTGATATGGGGCTAAAGGAATGATATATCAACTACAACAAAACGCAATCAACTCAATAGGTGAAGGGTTGGTTCCTTCACTGGAAAATAAGCTCAAAAATTGGAGATTTCTCTCCTCCACTACTACACCCATCCAACACAACCCAATTCTAAATAGAATTGCATTGTACATGAGATTGAAGCTTGGAAAAATGCCTGATTATGGAATTACAGTGCAAAATCCTCCAACAGCTCCTCAATGGAAGAGTTGGAATTCCCGATTAGGAACACCCTGTGTGCCATCCTCTTCCTTTTATAAGATATGAGCTTCCAAACCCTAAGCCCCATCCATTAATGACACTACTTCCATGCAATGTGTATCCATCTAGAACTGCATTGTCCCTCCATTAATGTCCACTCCTCCATGACATTGTTTTTGATTTGGTCAAAATTGACCCAGTCCACATGTTCTAGCCCCTGTTCAAACCTTAGGGTGCTTTATTGAGCTGGAAAGATGATCCACTTTCACATGAGAAGTGGTTTTCGTAATAATAAAGAGATTTATGGGCCTCCCTACCCACTTATTCACCTATCTAAGTGACAAAAAAAAGCTTTAATATTTCAGTTACTTGTAGGATAATTTACGAATATTACAGCCCTCCCCTCCCAAATGTTTGTTGTCCTTAAGAAGCTATAAGGATCGAACTGAAGATCCTCTCCTCTTCCTCCTGTAGTATCTTCATGTGATAAGCTCCTCCAATGAACAAGATGTTGTCTCATCAAAAAGTCTCCAAGTTGCTCCTCCCAAGTGTATAAGTATGCCTTTGGTGAAAATTCCAAATGGCTCTCATCATGAATAAGTGAAATATCAATGGAAGAAAATATGTGTGGTCTAGAGGCCTTCTTGAGGCATGGAATCTAAAATATATTCGGAACTATTATTCCCATGTGAGGCCTCCATCCCCAAGCTATCATCCATAAAAAGTGAGTTACCCTCCAACATGGAAACTCATGAAACATCTCTTCCACCTTAGGCTCCTACAAAGAAGGTGGGTTGTATAGCTGAACATGACGGATCAAATTGTCCATCCCACGATGTCTCTCTCTCCACTTATGATAATTGTAGAGTTGCGACTGAACTTGGGCTGTAATAATGTTTCCTTCAAGAGGCAAAAATACAGTTGGATCCTCAAATATCCACTCTTTGGTTCTTGCCCAAATCATCCCATGTAAAATTAATATGACATTATCATCATATGGGATCCAAATGAGGAAAGTAATGAAGGTTTTATGTAGTGTTGGAAGGTACCAACAATTTCCCAAGTGGTCACAGCACAGCTTTACCAACTACAGTTTCAGAATATGATGTGGAAAGTTGTCTTCAAACAATTTGCTAGATGTGCATGCATCTCATCCACTAGTAAATAGTACATGACATTGTATATCAACTGAGCATACAGGAAATAGTACAGCACTTACCCAAAGCCATACAATAAATGGATATCTTCATCATAGATGTTGGTCCAAAAATGACCATGAAGCCCAAACAGAGGCTTGCCCTTTTATGGAGCAATGCATGGTATAGAGATGGTAAGAGAATGCAAATATTGTGTTATATGATCAATAAATTCAAAAACATATTTATTACCATGTACTGAGAGTAAAATGATAACAAGGTCCAAGAATGAGCCCTCCATAGTGGTATGACATATCTCCATGGAAAGGAATGAACCATGTGTTGTATGTAAGGATTTATCCTTATACTTTGGGATCTAAGTCCAGAAGATCATATCATGGTAATAGATGTCCCCATCAACTACTCCATCACTCTCATCTTCTACCGGTTCATCAAGTGCATCATATGTGAACTGATCCTCAGAACACTCCATCAACAAACCCAAGCTTACATGTGATAGTGTTGTTGGCATTTGTGACAAGGCTCATGTCATCTCATAGCTCCATCCTTTGACATACCACATGCCAAAGCCATCAATCATGATGCTAATATATATGGGAGATTCCTTCGAAAGTGGAAGTACCTCTTGATCCTCCAAGGCTAAGGAGTAACCCCTTTGCATCATGATAGTGACATCATATACTCCTGCAACATTATGAAAAGTATGGAAGGAAATCAATCCATATCCTCCCAAGAACAACCAAAGCAACAACAAGTCTTGTTGCCTCCCCACATCATCACCATATAAAATATGGAGCAACAACATGATGGTTGACATGAAATATATCACATCACCCTAATATAACCAAACTCCTTGCTGCCATATGATGTAAGTGCCATCCCAAGTTCCATCCACCAACCTACTCTTTGAAATAGAATGTGTCATATGATGAATAAACTCTTTCAAGAGTAACCAACGTAGTCTTGCCTCCTACTGCCTGGTGTCATAAATCTGCAAGTGGCTTCCCAACCTCTTTATCATCAGCATTACCCATTCAACCAATGGTGAGTGTCTAACATTATGCTCAAAATAGGTATCCCTCCAATGGAGAATACCATCCTCCCAAATCATATTTCTATCTTTTCATTTCATGGGATGTTGAAATGCAATCTCGTGGAGATCTCCAAATGATGACCACTCATAAATGACCATGTTGACCTCACAAGGATCTAAATAAGTGGTAGGAAAAAGCTTCTCATCAAAATGTGAAGTGCTCATCAAGAAGTGTCCATCATAATAATGGAAGATGTCATCCCTCATAATATGCCCTCTATCAACCCTCTTCCTATCCTCTACTATACATGTAGAAAGGTCATTGGAATGCTCCAATAATGGTTGGGCCCCCAACTCATCAATGCTGCTCAATGATAGCATTTTTGATCTCCATAATGGTGCATTTGTTGTCTTAAGATCATACTCAATGCTGAACACATAGTTCTGGATGGCATGGTTGAGGAAAATACTCATCCCGTCCTCCAAGAATCTACACTCCAACCCCAAGAGTTGTGTGTAGCTCAACAATGATACACTAGGATGATATTATATCTCCTCGAACAAATCAAGGCTGCTCAGTGCAGTGATAGTCTATTTCTCCAAATCAACAATGAACTTTTAACCTAGGTCATGCAGTAGTACATTCCCATAATCCTCCATACGATGTGCTGAAATAATAGAAATTGGAAACATGTGCATACCTTGGTAAAGCTTCGGAACATCTTCTACTACTACAAGGGTTCTATTGGGCCACTAATTTGTATTATTATTATCACTTCTTAGCATCCATTTCATCCATTTCTAATATTCTTTTATCATATTATTTATCATAATTTATTAGATCATTCCATTTCATAATTATTTATGCTCTTTTGGATAAATAATACGTTTTCTCATTTATTTTAATAAATTAAGGATTATTATGCATTTTTTTTCCAATGATGGTTTATTAATGAATTTTTTATAACATCACTCACTATTTTAGCCTCCAATATCTCTTCTAGATTGCAGATTTGATCTTCAACTGATAATTAAATATTCCAACTCAGAAATTCACTGGAATAACAAGAGACAGTTTTGTGTTGAACGTTTCAGGCAAACGAAGATGAATCCTGAAAATCAGAAACATGAGTTTTGTGAAGAACAGACCAAGTTCATTTTTTTATGAGAATTTTTCCAAAATTTGGTCTTGATTGAGAGAAACCCAGGGTTCCTCGAAGGACAGATTTGCAGATTTTTAGTTGTGGCCGTTATCAAAAATTGTCCCAATTGTAATTGCCAAATTCGGCTTGTCCCAGCTGAATCATGATGGAAATATCTTTCAAATATCATCTTTATTATTGAGATTTTGTAATCAGTTTATTTCCCCTTTGTTTTTTGTATATTTAAAAGAGCACAAATCAGAGAGAAGAGCTACGATAGAACGCATAGGGGATAGTGCAGATAGGGTTGGCTATGCAGGGAATGGAGATCACTAACAGAAAATTTCATTGACTTAATGCAAGTTATATTCGTGTTGCTCTTGTAATTTTGTGAGTACATCGCAACCCTGATCAAAGAATTGGGTCCACTCTCCTGATCAAGTGCTGCATTCTTTCTGTACATTGTTAATAATGTTTTCTCTTTTTCATATTTCATAATTTATGTAACAATAGATCTAATTGTTGGTATCTTTATTGTTGTGAATGCACTGCAAGCTTTAAAATTTATTACTGTCATTCTTTTGTTGCTGTTACAGTGATTTTTTCTTTGTTTAAATTATCGAATCTACGATTGATACCAGAATTGTGCTATTGTATCTGCACATACTGTGCGCATTAGCCTTGCAAAAACCAACGCACCCAGATTGATAATTAATGTGGGAAAGGGTTTGAATATTTATTCACATTTGGACACCAACATTTTTGCGCGGTTGTGAGGGAGGCTAAAAAAGGTGCAAGAGCACTATTCATATTGATCTAAGGAATAATCTCTCGTCCTAGGGCGGGAAATTCTACCCTGCTCTAGGTATTGAGCATAGTTTTTCTGTTTTTATTTTTGATTGATTTCTTAGGAACAGATCTCTTATCCTGGGGAAGGAAATGCTACCCTGTTGCAAGTCCTGAGCGTTAGTCATTTTTGTTTGCTTTTATTTATGTTTATTTCTTAGGTCCTAATATCTCATCTTGTGGAGGGAAATTCTACTGGACTCCAGGTCTCGACATTAATATTTATTGATTTACTTTCTTGCTTTATTTCGTTATGTTTAAAGACCAAATCTCTCATCCTGGGGAGGGAAGCTTCACCCTACTCCAGGTCCTGAGATTTAAGAATTGTTTGATTTTTTTTTCCTTCATTTGGTTCTATGAATAAAGATTTAAACAAAAAGGCAGAGGATGAGGTCAAGGAAGAAATCATCAACAAAATCTGAAACTCAGTCACGGAACATCAGGATGCAACAAATATGAGAAATAAAGACTATATTGAAGACTGGTTTTGCTCTGTTATTTGCTTGCAGCATCACTCCACACTTCAACAACTCTTGGCACCATCCTTAACACGAAAGTTCGTCTCTCATACCCTAGTACTTATTAACATACATATTTCAATTATGGGTATGTGCATACTTGAAGCCTTATCTCGAAAATGGCTTCATTGGAGGTACTCTTATACATAAGAATATTTTATTTTCCAAAGTAGAGTAGTGCAGTGCAGAAAATAGAATAAATGAATAGATAAATAAATAAATTTCTTTATATGCAAAAATAATTGTTTTTGTTGCAACACGCTGTGAAAATTAACATCGGTGATCAATATTCAAATTTATTTATGTATGTAGATGCATTATATTGAAAATAAAATTCCTATAAACACTCATATTCATTTTGATCACATTCTTGGAAAAAATCATTAATTATCATATCTTATGGCTTGCGGGCTTGATGAAAATTCTGGAAAAAAGTCGGGATAGTAATGTTTTGAAAGATAAAATGGGAATATTTTCAAGACATATTTCTATCCTATATATTCATTCATGTATACTTTATAACCCAATTTTAATCACTCAATTTCGAGTTGAAACAAAAAATTTATGACCAAAACAATGACAGGATGTCTAATGGGCAGCTAAAGAACAGAGTTGGGAAAATTCATTTTTGGAGGCCTAAATGAATATATTTTAAAAAAATGTTTCTAAGGTATATTCCTCTATGAATATAGTTTACAACACAATTTTAATCACTTTATTTTGATATCATATGATGAATTTATGACTAAAATACTCACTACTTATCGCAAATCAGCACTCTTGAAACTTTATTTTCTCAGTTGGTCACTACCGTATATGACCCATCAATTATAATTTCCTTAAAAACATGTTTCTATTGGAGATATATAAACTAATATGCTTTAATATCCACTTTTAATCGGTTCAATCCATCATCAAATGAAAAATGTATTCTTGAAATATCAATTGTTGGTCTAAGCTGGAAAATCGAAAATGACTCTATTATGTAGGTTGTTCTAAGCAGATTTAACATACCATTACATGAAATTTTTCAAACTGTTTCTATTGGAGACACATTTCTAAATTTAATTTCATTTGGCTTTGGAATCACTGAAATCAGACAAGAAACAAAGAAGTTATCATTGAAACACTGTTGGTTAGTATGGTTGGCCACCACTCTACCGTAGGTAATAAATTAATTTTACTTTGTTATATTTTTCCCATGGATTTGTTTAATAGAGTAGCTACTTGTTTTTTTGACATATTTATTAGATTAAGAGAGCCCAATCACCTCTCTTCTTCCATTATTTCATGTTTTATTATAGGCAGACACTTGTTTTTTTGTATGTCCCAAGAGAATAAATGAGGTCAATTTAAGAACAAGTGATTATTGAAGGCAATGATGATGAAATATAAATGTTTTCAAAGATGTTTCCTCACACAGAGAAAAAAACATGAATACTTTTCAGATTTATAACATGAGAAATGGGGAATTGATTTCTATTTTAACATCCAAGTCATTTCCGAAAAAAACATTTTCCATTTATTCACCATTCACAAGCAACATTGCTACAACAAAAATCATAACCATAGTAACTTAAGTTATTTATTTATTTATTGGTTTTCAATAAAGAGTAATTTATTTTCTAATTTCTCTTATGTTTTTATGCTTCAGGCATTGTTTACTTCAAATTCACATTTTTTTGTTTGGTTCTCAAAATAAAAGGAGCGAGTTCTTAAGTTTTGTGATGTTGTTACTCCGAATGATGCTACTCGTGATGTTGTTACTCCTTTGATGCTGCTAATCCATGATGATGTTACTCCAGATGTTGCTACTCGTGATGCTATTACTCCTTGGATGTTGCTACTCCATAATGTCATTACTCCTTGGTTGTTGTTACTCCTCGAATGTTATTACTCTGGATGCTGCTATTGAGGGTGTCGTTACTCCTCGAATGCTGCTACTCCACGATGTTGTTACTCTGTGATGCTGTTACTCCTTGATGTTGTTACTCCTTGGATGCTACTACTCCATGATGTTGTCACTCCGGATGCTGCTACTCGTGATGTTATTACTCCTTGGATGTTGGTTCTCCTTGGTTGCTGTCACTCCTTGGATGTTGTTACTCTAGATGTTGCTACTCAGGATGTTATTACTCCTTGGATGCTACTACTCCTCAGATGTTGTTACTTTGGATGCTGCTACTCAGGATGTTGTTACTCATTGAATGCTGCTACTCCACGATGTTGTTACTCCACAATGCTGCTACTCCTTAATGTTGTTACTCTGTCGATGCTATGAATCCATCACTGTTCTTACTCCGTCGGTGCTACAAATATGTTACTGTTGTTACTCCATTGGTGTTGTGAATCCGTCACTGCTATTACTCCACTAATGTTGTGAATCCATCACTGTTGTTACTCCTTAGGTGTTGTGAATTTGTCACTGTTGTTACTCCGTCAATGTTATTACTCCGTCAGTGTTGTGAATCCATCACTGTTGTTACTCTGTCACTGCTGTTATTATGTCGGTGCTTTGAATCCATCACTGCTGCTACTCCGTCGGTGCTGTGAATATGTCACTATTGTTACTCTGTCAGTGTTGTGAATTTGTCACTGTTGTTACTCCGTCAGTGCTGTGAATTTATCACTGTTATTTCTCTGGAAATTTTTCTAAGTATCAAATGTTGTTACTCCTTTGGTGTTGTTACTCCTCTGATGATGTTACTCCGAAAATTTTTCTATGTGTTGGGTGTTGTTACTTCGTCGATTTTGTGAATCCGTCGTGTTGTGAATCCGCCACTGGTATTACTCCTTGGGTGTTGTTACTCCTCTAGTTCTGTTACTCCAAAAAAAATTCTAAGTATCTAGTGTTGTTACTTCTTCGGTGTTATTACTCCTTCGGTGATGTTACTCCATGGTGATATTTTTCTAACTACTTAGTGTTGTTACTCCTCCAATCTTGTTACTCTGCCAAGGTAAGTCGCCAGGTATGTCCTTGAATGACTCCATAGATTTAATTGGTATTTTACTTATGACATGAACAACTATGACTGATAACAGACATACTTTACTTGGGGGGTGGTCTCGTATTTAGTAATAAGGATGATTATTATGGTAAGTCTTGTCAGGAATAATTCATTCTTAATTCCTCATTATTTTGTAAGGTGACTAATCCTCCTTCATGTGACTTTCCTACCATCATTATTTTTCCCTTTTCCTCGTTATTACCTAAGTCATGGTTGTTCTTACCTCAGTCACAACTATTGTTGTTGGCCAATTTTCACGTTGAATTCAACATATATAGGTATTTCCGATTTGTTTTTCTCTTTGGTGAATTGGAAATAATTTTAATGGTGTAGGCCCTCTTTGACATAATTCTTGGGTAGTCAATTTATCTTTGTTTATCTATAAACATAATCTTATTTCTAAGGAATAATTATTCAAAGATGATTTCATCATGTCAGCTTTCAACTTTCCTAATTGGCCAAATCCTTGATCTTGTAAAATTTATGATGATGACCACATAATTGTATTTAAATCTTTCTACCATTATCTAATGAACTTTTCCTCAACCCCAATCTCAACAATGAAAAGTATATTTATCAGCAGTCATTTGAAGGTTATTATTTTTTGAGAAGCAAAACTATCAAAGTTGAAAATAGTTACTGTTAGCCACCTATAAATTTTTGTCAAGCAAACAGGTGGCTAAATTGTTTTTTAGCCTTCAACAGAAAAATTTCCCTTGAAAATATCTCATCCTTGAAGCCTCTATGTATATTTTTCCTTTGAAGAGATCTTCACTACTGTTTCCACTGAAAAATGCTCACTATTTGGTGAAAGAGAATGCTTCAAAAGGCCTCTGTAATTTTCCCATTTTCACTAATTTCCCTTCATTTCCATTAAGCCTCCTTTTCCCTTTTAGAACCTCCATATCCCTCTAAAAGCCTGCAAAATCCTTTTAAGCCCCTAAAAATCCCTTTTTCAAGCTTAAAACCCCTTTTTCCCCCTTTATCGAAAGCCAAAAATTCCTTGAAAATCACTCATTTTGGCTTTAAAAGACCCCTTTTTCATTTGAGGCCTTAAGCCCCTTTCGGCTAAGCCCCTAACCCCTTCTCCACATATGAACCGCCCCTGAGACCAAGCGCTAAAGCCCCAAGCGCTAATCACAATCGGAGCTCTCCAGGTGTGCCTTTTCATTTGTTTCTCATAATTTTCCGATGTGAGAGTTTTTTTTCTACCGTTCTCCACCGTTGATCTCTTTGATGATACAATGGCCTACACTAAGTTGTGTAACCGCCAATCACAAGAAGTTTTAAATGCCACCGTGTTTCCTTCGATTCGCGATCCTTGATCCAATCCCGACCGTCGATCTCACCTTTGATCCGACGGTCCACGCGTAATTGCAACATCCAAACTCAGAATTTCGGCCTCCTGCCTGTCTGCGATGTGATTAGATCTCCACCGTTTCTCTCTTTAGATCCAACGGCTCTCATTCTCCCTTCCCTTTCACTTTTCCCCTTTGCCTCCATTTTCCCCTTTTAAATCTCCGTCATCCATTCCAAGATCCGACGGTCCTCATTAAAACCACCATTGACCCTTTCTCCGCCGTACCGACTGTGCATCTTGCCTTCATCACACTCGCTCCTCCACTGTCAGATCTCCCTGCCCACAATCCAACAACCGAGAACCATATCGTGTTATTTTGGTGTCCGAACTTTAACGTAATGAAATCGTGCGATATGGGCAATTTTGTTTTCCCACGTGTCAGGCAGTGAGGTATATCGCGTTTTTTGGCCAAATTTTGAAAACCACCTTGGAGCCCCGTGAAACCAGCTGTTTTCTCACCGAAGCCACCCCTCCTCGATATAATTTTTCTTTTAATATTGACCTTTGATTACTTAGATCAACGTCTCACATCGCATTGCGTCCTCATCCCATATCCCTTTCATCGGGCCTTCTTTAGAACTTCGTCCGAAGATCTTCGTCGTTGATCTCCTGCTGAGATCCAACGGTCCACGTTAAATCGCCCTCCGCCCTTTCAGTCCCACCACCAAAGCCTCAGATGTCATTCATTTTAAACCTTTTCCCTTTGTAATTCGCCCAAACCATAAACTTTATGTTTTACACTAAATTCATTTTCTTTCATCTAACAACTTGGCCGGTAAATCCTGACTGTTGATCAGCATCTCCCAGTCTAATCCAATGGTCCAGATTCCTCTTCACACTAGACCTACATCAGATCGTGTTTTCACCATTATGCAACAATTTTCACCATTTTTCACTTGCATCCACCATTTCTGTCACTATGCCACCGTTTCCACAGGTCTCCACAGCATCCATCCTCCCTCCCGTATGGATATCCTAATAGGTTTTTTGTGTTTTGCAGGGTTATAGATGATTAAAATCGTTCTCTGTCTCACCATCATAGACAGGAAAATCTAGAGCATAGAGAAGTTTTTTTCAGAGCCAGGGATTGCAGGAAAGACTCCTGAGGGGGTTTTTAAACACATGTTTTATCCAAATCAAAGTTATTAAATCTGTTTAAAACCCTCCAATGAAATCAAAACCTGTGGTATTCATAGAGGCAGTCAACAGAAGAGGAAAAGAGTGTCAGTGAAGGATTAAAGAGATGAAAAGCCTGTTATGGAAGATTAATATCATAATTCAGTCTTAAAGGGCGAATATACAGATTGAAGACCTCATGAATGATACGGAAGGCCTAATAAGGCCTAAATCACATGAAACAAACCTCATCATTGTTTCACATTAACCGAAGGTTCATTCCCAAGAAAGGACGCGTTCCCACAATGTCTTTATTCTCCATCAATGTCCCCGAGAAGATCACCACCTTGATAGTAGTCCTAAGATTTCCAAAGAATTTGTTACACAGTATGGCAGGCCTAAAGTCATTTATCTGCCTTACTTGTCCCAAAATACTATAGAGTAACAACTGCCAGAGATTACTTCAAGAAACATACCTCTGGAGTTATTTCCTGCCTGTCGAAGACCACTAATCCACCCAAAGAGTACTGAAATCAATACGAGATATTAAGACAAAATGGGTTGCAAGAACTCTTCTTCCTCTATTTTAATGTTTCATTTAAATTTCTATCTACCTCTACAGCCACTCTTTCAACTATAAGAACTCCTCAGAAATACATTATTGTGGGTTGGTTAACCGTGGATTGTAAGTTGTTTCACTGAGATAGATCTCTATGTGTTTTAGTTGTAAAATAGGCTAGGAGATGATTTCTAGTTGAATATCAAGCTGTTGGACAATGATGTATGTGACTGGTCTTGCTCTTTAATATGACAAGCATGTTCATTGGATCCTGATCTAAATCAGTGGTGATGTGTTCTACCTTTGTCAATGTTTTCTCTTTTTTATTCATCATATTTCATTTTTCTGATAAGAATCAGTAATATAGCTTAGGATATACTGCTGTAAAGTACCCTAATGCTACCTACTCTTCTTATATTTGATTTTTTCTGCTAATTGTGTGATGTAAGAACAAATTCAATACAATTTAACTAGTATAGTAGTTGGTTCTCCCTGCTTACTGATGTATGAATTTAGAATCTGTTTTTAGACGTTCTTGTTTGGTTTTAACTGAAAGAATTGGGATACTGGGAGGTTCAGAGTTGGTTCTGTCTCACTAGGGTCCTTTTCCAACAGTTTACCTTTCTAAGATCCCTTAAGTTGAATGTCAAAAGCAGAGAAGGTTAAAAGTCTTTCTCTGATCTTAGGATTCACTTTGTGTTAAATCTTTAATGTTTTCTATTGTCTGAAGAGTTAGCCTCATTTTGATCATAGATGGTTAAGGCATGCCCTATCCCTAGATTTGCTCCTAAGTGGTCACCTTGGAAGGTTTCCTTGTCATTCACCTCCATTCCTTTATCATTGCATCCCATACTATCATCTTTAGAGATCCTTCATTTTAGATCACTAGCCCATTTGAAAGCCTTGGATATTGAATTGCAAGTAAACCCTTTTATGACCCCATTGCCCAATGGACTTGTGTTTTCTTTGAATTATCTTCCCATTGCTGAAAATCCTTCTTTTCTCACTTCTTTGTCTCACATTGAACCCTTCTTTCATGTTTCCCAACCAAACAACAAAAAAAAACAAAACAACAAACCTTGTGCCCTATAACTAGCCTAGTACCTTAAATTGAACTAAAAAGATATATTTTTCTTTGCCTTTATAGAGAGATCCCTCTATGGACCCAGGAGGGCTAGATCCTGAGGTCCCAAAGTGGTTTGATGTTGTCTCATCATTTGGTATTGCCAAACCTGCCAAATCATGGGAACCACAACATAATGGCGACTCCACTGGGGAAAATTTGAGCAAAACACTCCTTGAAACATGTCTAAGAACTCAAAGAAGAACATAGTAGCCTTGGTTTGGTAGTAAAACACTGTGGTGGACAGTAAATCTCCTTAAAACACTCTAAACCTTCCACCTGGTGACTCCACAGTTCCTAAATGACTAGAATACTCCGCTGGTGATCAGTAGGCCTACTGATTATATTTTTGTTCACAAGACTGCACTGGGAGACCCGTTGCATTATAACATCATCCATATTAAAAGAAACACATAGTATTGAGCTTCGTGGTTTGAAGATATTTTTCCTCTTAAAGAGTGTCATACCTAGCTAACTTTCTTTGTTGAGGCCTAACATACTGGCTTCAAGAACAATCCATACTAGGTCTTATCCTAATCCAAACCCACTTGAGGTAGTTGAAAACCCTTAGAGTATTCTGAGGAAGTCTTATACATACAAGGATCCAACTATTATCAGACACATTAATAGAGCTAATTCAGCACCTGAAAATTTTTTAGCTCTATCAAACACTCAAATTGACTTAGACTTACCATGTAGTTTACCAAGAACCCAGTCACTCAGTGCTATAGAACAAACAGACTTTGAGCCTCCAAATTCACCACAACATAGTGGTCAGCTGATTGGTGATAGAGAAACCCCTTCATCAACACCTCCTGATATTCATTTCATCCATAAATTGGGCATCTCTCACCCTATATCTTCTCAATAGTTTGCTGCTGGTCCTAGCATTTATGTATTTCATATACCTGCTGCTCAAGCCTAGACGTTACCTCCACAAATCACTATCATGGCAGCATGGTATGCCCCTCTGGTGTTACCACAGCCTCTAGTGCCTTTACCCAATGATTATCAGTCAAAAATCTCACATTTCACTGGAAAACAGTCTACCACAGCTCAACATCATGTGGATAGGATGAAAGATGCCTTTGACTCTATGGAAATAGATGATGAAGCAGTCAAAATGAGAATATTTGCCTAGAGTTTGGGAGGATATGTGAAGAAGTGGTGTAAAGGCCTACCTCCCAATCATTAGGGGAATTTTAAGGTCTAAAATGGGCCTCCTAAGGAAATTATAAAATAATAGTGGAAAAAATCTAATAAGATTTGATGACATCATCAAATTTTAGAGGGAAAAATGAAAAAACTACTTTTTCAATTCATATTTTCAACTTATCTCCCAAAGTTTTTACTCAAATTTCGAGCGGGAGTACTCGTTGGATGTGGAATTTAATTCCCCATGTTGCATACTTTCGATGGGTCCTACTACACGAAAAATGAGAAATACATAAAAAAACGTGATTACAATCATGTTTTTTTATGTATTTCTCATTTTTCGTGTAGAAGAGTTCATCGAAAGTATGCAACAAGGGTACTCCTTGGATGAGGAATTATATTCCGCATCCAACGAGTACTCCCGCTCGAAATTTGAGTAAAAATTTTGGGAGATAAGTTTAAAATACGAGTTGAAAAAGTAGTTTTATTATTTTATTATTTTTTAATATTTTCACTTTTTTACTCCAAAAATGGTGAATCATCCATTATGAATGACATCATCATCTTGAATCCTATTAGTTGTTATAAAGTTTATTTTTGTTGTACATTTTTCTTATGAGGCCGATTTTAGACCCCAAAATTCCCCTAATGAGTATCCATGATCCTCCCTCTTTACATCAAACCTTCATAAACAAATGGGAAGTCAAAAGCAACCCTCTCCAAATATTAGCTAAATATAAGAACCCTAAAAGAAATCAGGGAGAGAGTTTCCATGACTATTCTACTAGATTTAACAGCATCTACAATGCTCTTGCACCTCACATGAAACCTCCCCAAGGAATGGCCTTAGTGAAATACCCTAAAGGCTTTGATGCTGATATGGCCTACCAGCTTAGGGAGAGATACTATGACACATTAGAAGACATGCAGAAAGGAGCAGTGAGTGTAGAAGCAAACCTGATTGAGAAAAGAGCTAGAATGAGGGATGAAAAGAAGGTAACCTATAGGGATGACACTGCAGCTTCTTCATCTGATTCCAAATATGATAGCCTAGCAAAAAACATGGAGAGGATAGAAATAATGATGGAGAAAATGGTTGTCCAATTCAATAACTAGAACAGAAAGCAAAATCAAAACCAGAACCAAAACTTTAGGAGAAACAATTCCACAAATAGACAAAGAGACTCTAATCAACAAGTCATACCACCATTCCAAGAGAATTTCCTTGATGAGGATGAGGGAATAATAGAAGAATCAGAGGGAGCCACCATAAACATGGTGGAGGTGGATAATCAAGATCACACCTTTCTGTTGAAGCCTAGAAAATCTCTGCTTCAAACATTGGGGAAAACCACCCGGTCGGGACCTTAAGACAGCTCCTTTTCCGTTTGGGATGGTGGCTCCGACTGGATTTAAAGGACCAGTTTCCTTATAACTAAATGGATTGGATTGGATGGGTGGAAATGGGACTAAATTAACAGAAATAAAACTATCTAATCTAAGCTAAATACTGATAAAGAAATTCTATTACTAACCCGGGTAATTATATGTGAATACAATTTAAGATTGTTTCAATCTAATAATAACCATGAAAATGTATTATTAATCAAATTTAAATATGCAGAAACAAATAAAGATAACTCTGTTTAAGAAATTAAACAGAGTTATAATAACATATTGCATTCATCATGTATACCATTTATATATGCTTATAAAAGATAACATTCCAATTATACTCAGAAATGATATATAAAAAGGAAAGTTATGAAAACCAAATATATATATAAATGATAGCAAATTCTTCAAATGAATACCATATAACAGAGAAAATCAACAGTGAACAGATAGAAATACCTCATTCATCTTGAAGACTGTCAAATGAAATGTGATACTCTGATCTAGTAACTCCGATGTAAAATTAAATCCAAAGGCACATAAATGCAACACTTCAAAGATAATTTCAGCACAAAAATCACCAGATGTGATCCTTCATCAAATATAATAAGGAGTGGAGTACAGAAATGTTAGCTCCAAGTCCAAAAAATATTACAATTTCAGATCCCTCTCTAAATGCATGAGAGGGATTTAAATAAGAATTTACATAACAAAATCCTAATACTACTGCTACAATCTATCAAATTAAAACTGAAAGGCTATCTTGAATGAAACTGATTCATTGTTTTTCTCTCTCGCTTTATGAAGCCAAGTTGCAAATGCTCAACATATCTTGGAGTCTCGGTGGATGACTCATCTCAGAATGTAACTGTCCAGCATAGGTGGCATCGGAAAATTCTGGAATTAAACAATCGACAGCGTTTGATAGGAATTTGATAGCCGTCTGTTGATTGTTTGGTTTGATCAAATGAGTCCACATACTGTCCCAGGATATTGTCTGAATTTTGCTGATTTGTTGACTTTTCTTTTCCATTTCTTCTCTCCACCTGTTTTCAGTTTCTTTCACTTTTGGCAAACTGCCAGGAACACAGTCTGAAATGAGATTGATCGAGTATAAGCTGTCATTTATGAATTGCGTGATATTATTCATCATGCTCCTGGCCCTTGATATTGCTCTCTCAGCTTTCATTATTTGATGTTCCCATTCTGTAAACAAGATTTCTTTGTGTTTTTCCTCTATTCTAGGAAGATTGGCTTCTTTTCCCTTTTCTGTGTCTTGCCAATTGAGAAATTCGGAAATCTTTTCATCGACATCATCTATTTCTTGTCTAAGAGTAATGACATTTTGGATCAAGGATGAAGTAATATCACAAAAAGGTTCTGCCTGTGACAGCTTTGTGCAAAATTCAATTAATTGCTGAGACAGTAGTTTATTAGCCTCAAGGGCTTCTGATTTGAATTCATTCAACTTTGGGTAATCTTTAAACTTATCCAAAGTTGTTTGAAATTCCTTTTCTTGAATCATTTTTGCATTTTTCTCATTTTGTAACAGACTTTGTAACTTAGAAATTTCTTCATTTAGCTGTTTTTGTTTGCCTAAGAGTTGTTCATCAACTTTCTTCTTTTCTTCAGCAAGCTGTTTTTCCAATTCTTTGGACCTGAGTGTCTGATCTTGTAGTTGCTGTTGCAATTGGCTAATCTGTTGTTGATTTTCTTTAGCTTGCTCTTTCAGTGAAGCTATGTGGAGATCTTTCTGAGTTATCAGCTGAGAAACTTCTACAACTTTATCCACTGTTTCAGCACTATAAGCTCCTGTATACTGGGACAATTTTGTGAGGTCTTCGAATGGATTCAATTCATTGTTCTTATAGACAATATTCATAAATTCCTCTGATGGAGTAGAACATATGTCCTGTTCTGTCTTTCTTCTCTTTCTTTGTCTTTTAACCACAGCCTTATGCTTAGGGCTGTAAAATACATCCAGAGGAGGGATCTCCTCAACTTTTAATACAATATGCCCTGTAAGATGTTCAGGAATGACTTCAACATTCTGTTCTATTTGTTCTTTATCTTTATCCTGCAATCCAAGCTGTTGAGCAAATTGATCATATTGTTTTAATAGCTGAGGAGAAACATTAAGATCAGTAGAAACCATAATCTCCTTAGTTGTTTCTTTTCCTTTTTCTGTATCTATGTTCTGCTCAGTGCTTTTGCCATTCGATCCGCCTTGTTGATTATGCACATCATCATTGATACTTGTGCATTTCTCTGTTGTTTGAGCAGTAGACTTCTGACCAGTATTTGGACCGGATGTATCATCAGTATTTCTCTTTTGGACATCAGGTTTGTCAATAATGACCACTTTTTGAGAATGTACAGTTGGCTGGTTGACAGCCGATTGTGTAATGACCTTGCCGGTAGATGTTTCTACTGGCGTTTGGCTGGATGTACCTTCTGTCTCTGACCTTTGTGTTTGAATTCTTAGCTGGTCCAGAGGAACTCTTAATAATCTCTGGCTTCTGAATAACAAAAATTTATTCATTTCCTCCTGTTGGAATTTAGACTTGGCCAAGTCATAAATTCGAGGAAAATTATTTAATGAAACAAACAAATCATCGAACGGATCTGGCTCATGCTCAAATCGAGCAATTGAAACTGAAGCAGTGACATCAAATGCTATCTTTTTTGGATCATATTGTCTTCCAGGAATGGTTGCAAATTTACAACTTTTTATCTTGGAGACTTCTTTTTCTGCATGCTTGAAATCATTTAGAGTAAACTGACCACAATTGAGTGGGAATTGAGGCCACATTCTCTTCTTACTGTTATTCAAAGACCTAGATATTCCTTCAACTGTCAATTGATAGGAAATTTCTTGAGCAAGAAGTTTTTCTGGAACAAAAAGCGGAAGAACATGTGGTTCCACAATACTACCAAAAACCCTGATGTATGTAAATTTTTCCTCCCCAAACCAATCTCCAATTGCAGACAAGTCGGCCTTAGCTTTATCAGAAAATCTAGGAGGAAAGCGATTGAAAATGGTTTGGAAAACAGGGATGAGGAAACCATGACAGATTCTATATACATTATCTTGGAAATGAACCTTCCAAAGCAGTTTATGATAAATATGAATTGGGGCAGGGTATTTGGGAGTCCATTTCCATCCAAATAAGGGAAATTCGGAATTGAAACAAAGAGCATCAAGAATATAGGCACAAAAGAAAAAAGGAGTGGAATTCCCAGCGGTTTTTTCTTGTCTGTATTCGAGTATCCTATTGGCCATTCTATCAGAAAGAATAACAGCCCAATCCATAATGTCAGAATTCACAGCAGCTAGGATTAATGGGACCATTTGTATAGAAAACCTAGCTGAATTATCATTGCCAAATAATCTACACATCATGGCAGCGGCATAGCAATATGGAGGCAAAAGGGAATCTACAGAATACATACCGGATGCTTCATTTCGGTGTTTCTATGGATTTTTCCTCCAATCTTTGATAGGGTCAGATTGGACTTTGTTATTATTAGCAAAATCTTTGATAAATTCCTTGTTATACACCTTCTGCGGGTCTGGAAGGTGATACATTGCTTTCAGGTCTTCTGCTTTAAACGAGCCAAAAGGCACTCCAGATGCTGAAACAAACGTTCTGTCTTGTATCTTTACACTGTCAATGACCCATTGAACTGCATCATAATAAGGCATGATGCTTGGTCTGGCTGCAATTCGATGCAAAAACGAATTTGCAAGTGATTTTTCAGTGATCTCAGAGTCGGAATCTGAGCTATCTTCATCTGGAACTGATGCCTTCTCCACTGTGACCTTGGGGTTTTCTCTTTCCAATAGGTTGTAGACTGCTTCCCATGTCATTTTCCCAAGTCCCTGGCATGATGTATCTGTGACTAGTCTTAGTTTTATGGGCTTTTCTTTTGAGACCGTAGGAGTTTCGACAAACTTTACTGGCAGAGCAGTCTTGTTTCTTCTCCCTCTCTTTGACATTTCTGCGTTTGCTACCGCTTCCCTTTGTCTGTGAATGAAATATCTTGGTGTTCTTTGGCTCTGCAAGACAATAAACTCTCAGTCGTGATAAACAAGCAACTCAAACGGAATGATTTATGAACTTATGATTTTCATTTATTTGTTTCGTATATCACGTAAATGCTCCTTTTGGGTCACACTCACGTATTTAAAACCAAAATCATTAACCATATTCATTTGATTCGTTATTGAATGCCCTCGTACCAATAGAGATTTGGCGCTTGTGAAATATTAAAATATTCACTCATTCTGAACTTTTCGCATGCAATAAATGACATTTTATGAATCGCATCGAGAGTTTTCGAATGGCTTGTAAGGATTACAATACGTTTTCCCGATTGGTCGATCCTGATTGAAAACTTTTCCGATCTCTATTGGTGGGGTCTACCATATAAGACTTCGAACAAATGTTTGATTTTTCTTTTGAAAGCGTTTATTGTAAAAACGCGCGTCGGATCGGGGAATTTCAATTAACCATAAAGAGTTTTTTAAAGACTATCCTGATTAATCGATTGCGATTGACCGCATCGTATCGGAAGTTATAAATAACCGATTTAAACTCTTAGCGATTGAAAATTTCCGATCAAACTAATCGCATCGAAGGATTTGAAATAGGAATATGAAACTTCTTTTAAGGGTTATCTCCGATTCTCCGATTGCGATTGAACTTTTAAATTTGATTTGTTTTTTATGATAAGGCCTTGTATATTAGATCGGATCATAAGTTTTTTGAATGTTGAATTTGTTTAGTAAAAATATGAATTTTTCCAAAACAATGAATTTTATTTCTAAGTGTTTTATTTCTGTAAGAAAAAGAAAGGGACCCTATTTCTAAATGAATTTTATTTCTAAAATTTCAAAAGAAAAAGGGAGGGTTGTTGTATAGTACAACACTTTCCTATAGAGGATAATCAGAACTCATACTCACATTGGGATGAGGAAGGGTTAGAATCTGAAGACTATAGGTTAGGATTTGAAAATGCCATCATGCAGGTTCGAGAACAATATGATCTTAGAGGCAAAAAGAACTTAGATACTGCCAAAGAAAAAGCTTTTGAAATCACCATTAAAAAGAGACCTAAAAAGACTCCTAAAGTGACTGCGGAGAGCAAAAAATCAACAGTGGAAATTTTTGGCAAAAAAAAATAAAAAGACATCCAGACTATTGATAAACCAAGTCAAGAAACTAGCAGCACTAGCACTGCAGCTAATGCTCCTGATAAAACAGCTTCAAACATTGTACATAGTGAGATTCAGCAAGCTGATTATACCAATAAAACAGTGGCCAACAAAAGAAAAATGATCCTTTCAAAGATTCCATCTCCTTTCAATTTGGAAAGTGAGATAGCCAAAATCAAAATTTCAGTTCCTCTCACTGAGTTGGCCACCCAAGATGTGTATAAAGGTCAAATTTTGAAAGCTTTAAACTTAGGAGAAAACAATGATACTGTCAATCTAAATGATGATCAACCAACTCTTTTGTTTGGTCCAAAAATAGAAAGGAAATTTCAGAAAGGAGTAGTACCTCCTTTTTATGTCATACTCAATATCCATGACAAGATCCTGCATAATACGATGCATGATTCTGGGGCCTCACACAACCTTATTCCAAAAGTGATAATGGAAAAGCTAGGCCTAGAGATAACCAAACCCTATAAGGATTTATATTCATTTCACTCTAGCAGAGTGAAGTGCCTTGGCCTAATCAAATATCTCTATGTGAATCATACCCAAATCCTAGCCAAGTGCATGGTAATGGATGTTGTAGTGGTAGATGTGCCTCCTAAGTATCGTATGTCGTTTTCAAGGTCATGGGGTGCCAAGATTCACGGTACAATGCAGATGGACATGACATATGCCACAATCCCTATCTTTAGCTAGCTTAGAAGACTATATAGAGAGGCACACAGGAAATTCATGGTTAGCAACCCTAAGAAACCTGAAAATTCCCCTCTGTACTTTGTCCATATAGATCTAGACTCTTTTATCCTTTACAATTATGAACGCTCAAATGAGCCAGGGCTCGAAGACAAAAATCCAAACAACAGAGTAGAGCCCACATATTTTAACATAATGGAAACTCTAGATGTTGAGGAAAATGAGGAAGAAATATTTGAACAGTGTGCTAAATCAAAAAACCAGAGTGAAAAAAAAAAAGACTACAAACAACAGATTAGTCATCACTCCGAACTCCATGCCAATCCTGAAGAAAAAAACATTACACAGCATGGTGTAGACCTCTGAATATTACATAAAGGCGAACATAGCGTTAGGGATGCAAATGATAACAAATCCACAAACAATCCTTTATGGAGAATGAACTTTGATGGGTCATGCACTAGAGAGAATGCAGGGGTTGGAGTATGGTTTCACAATACCGAAAGCAATTATGCTAAGAGTCATGCCTTAAAACTAGACTTTAAATGTACAAACAACATTGCAGAGTATGAGGCTCTCATCCTAGGATTGATTCTATTGAAAAAAATAGCAGCCCAAAGGATATTTGTACATGGAGACTCTGAGTTAGTCATTAAACAAGTGAATGGAGAGTACACTACGAAACATCATAGATTGTGGGAATACAAAAATGATGCCATGGATCTGCTAAAAAACTTTGTAGAATATGAGCTTGTGTTTATCCCTAGGGACCATAACATAATAGAAAATGGATTAGCCTACGCTGCTAGTTCATATCAAAGAATACCTAGTGATAAACGGATCATTATTTAAACAAAATATAGACCAGCGGTGCCAGATAATGAAAAACACTGGTGGGTCTTTGAGGAGGAAAAATAGATAGAGGATTTCTTGCTTTGCAGGAATGATTTTGAATTTCCAAAGTTAGGCTTTAAGTCTGATGAAAGAAGTTCAGATAAAGAGCCCCCTGATGAATAAAAACCATCCTGTTCCGCAGAAATAAAGATGTTGACCAAGGATTTTGAGAATCAAACTGAAGAATACAAGAACACAAAAAAAGAAGACATAGAGGTGCTACAGTCCAAAGAGAAGAATATACCTAGAGGAATGGCACCCCTAGAGGACCTTTTCTCTTTTAACGATGTAGCATAGAAACCCACTATAGAACATACTGAATCAGATGTTGAATAATGCAATATCGGCACCGAGGACAAGCCTAATATGATTAAATTAGCTAAATCATTGCTAGCGAACATCAAGAAGAAATACATTCATTTTTTTAAAGAATTCGTTGATGTGTTTTCATGGAGCTATGAGAACTTAAAAGCCTATGATACAGAGATCATCCAGCACAAGATCCCTTTGAAAGAAAACCAAAAACCCTTTAGGAAAAAACTACATAGAATTAACCCAGTACAACTGCCTCGTGTTGAAAAAGAAATCAAGAAAATGTATGAGACAAGAATCGTAGTGCCTGTGAGGTTTTCTGAGTGGATGTCCAACCCTGTAGCTGTGAGGAAAAAGACATGCAAAAGCGGACTGTGCATTGATTTTAGAAACCTTAACAGAGCCTCCTTGAAGGACAATTACCTGTTATAAAAAATGGAACACATATTATAAAGGGTAGTCAGTTCAAAGAGGATATCCCTGTTAGACGGTTTCTCAGGGTATAACCAGGTCTTAGTACTCCCAGAAGATCAACTAGAAACATCTTTCACCACTCCATGGGGCATGTTAATGTACGTGAAAATGCCTTTTGGAGTAATGAACGCTGGTGCAACCTTCCAAAGGGCCATGGACATCGCATTTTCAGAGGAAATAGGTCACTTCATCATGATTTACCTCGACGACATAGCAGCTTATTCAAAAACTGATTAAGAGCACCTTAAAAATCTGAGAAAGGTATTTGAAAAATGTAGAATGTTTGGGCTATCTTTAAATCGCAAGAAGAAAGTATTCAGGCTTCAAGAAGGTAAGCTTCTTGGCCATATTATATTAGAAAAAGGAACTAAAATAGACCCAACAAGAGTTGAGGGAATACTGCAGATTAGCCACCCAAGGAACATAAAAGAACTGCAGTCCTTTATTGGGAAAATTAACTTCTTGAGGAGGTTTATTCCTAACTTAGCGGAACTCCTAAGAAATATAACTAACATGCTTAAGAAAAGAGTGGGAGTTAAGTGGACTGTAGAAGCCAAGAAGTCTTTTGAATTAGTTAAACATGCACTCACTCGAGCACCAGTCCTAATCAGCCCTGATTTTTCAAAAGATTTTCTTCTATTCTTCATTGCCTCAGAGCATACCATGGCCACTGTATTGTTGCAGAAAAACCCAGAAGGACAGGAACAACCAATCGCTTTGTTTAGCAACGCATTGAGAGACGCACCCTTGAAATATAACATAATGGAAAAACAGGCCTATGCCTTGGTAAAGGCCTTGAAAGACTTCAGGGTGTATATTCTGCATTCTCACATCATTTCCTACATGCCAAACATAGTGGTAAAAGAAATTTTGTCGCAAAATCCAGATGGAAAGAGGGGCAAATGGATTGTTATAATACTAGAGTATGATCTAGAGATCAAACCCACAAAACTCATCAAAGTTCAAGGCTTGGCTCAACTAATGGCCAAATCCAACCTACAAGCCCTTGACATAAACATGGTAGATGTTTTGGATGAACATGAGGGATTACATGCTCCCACTGTTGAAGAACAATTCCAAAACTCGCCTTCATATGTTGACACCTTGTATGTGCTTACAAATCTCAATGCCCCTCCTGATTTATCTAAGACTAAGACAAGGTTCCTAAAGTTAAAAGCTAGAAACTATTGCCTTATAAATGAATGTTTATACTGGAAAAATGCAAACAGTTTGATGCTTAAATGCCTGCTTGAAGCTAAATCAGAGAGGATCAAACATGAGTTCCATGCAGGGGAGTGTGGAGGTCATCTCAACTAGAAAGCCACTACTAAAAAAATATTTAGGGTTGGCTATTACTGGCCCACCCTGTTTAATGATATCCACAAAATGACAGTTTCCTGCCATAAGTGCCAGATTTTTGAGGGCAAAAGAAAAATCATGCCTTTACCATTACAACCCATCATTGTTGAAGCTTTCTTTCAACAATGGGGACTAGATTTCATAGGAGAAATCCATCCTGCTTCATCAGCCCAACACAAATGGATTCTCACAGCCACAGACTATTTCACAAAATGGATAGAGGCCATCCCTACTAGGAATGCCACAGATTATATTATTATAAAGTTCCTAGAAGACCACATCCTCTCTAGATTTGGATACCCTAGGAAGATTATCACTGATAATGCTGCTGCTTTCGGTTCCAAAAAGATGATTTATTTTTGTCACAGGTATCATATTTCACTTGGTCATTCTACTGCTTATTATTCTTAGGGTAATGGGCTAGCAAAATCATCAAACAAAATTTTGGTGACCATCATCAAGAAGCTGCTTGAAGAGAACAAAAAATCATGGCATAAAAATTTAGTGCATGCTCTGTGGGAAGACATATTGACTCAAATAAATCCATTGGAATGTCCCCATATCAGTTAGTCTATGGAGCAGATGTAGTATTCCCTACCAGCCTGGGGGTACCAGTGATAAAATTAGTCCAAGAAATACAGTCAGAAGAGGACAACATGGTAAGGAGGATTAATCGAACTATCCATTTCCAATAAACAAGAGAAGAGGTCTACAACAGAGCTCAAAAAGTGCAAGAAAACATCAAAAGGTTGTTTCATAAAAGAACAAAGGCTTGTGACATCAAAATTGGAGATAAGGTACTTAAGTGGGACTCTAGGAGAGAGGAAAAAGGAAAGCATGGAAAATTTGACAGTTTGTGGCAAGGTCCTTATGTTATTCAGTCCACCATTGGTCCAAATGCATTCTTTCTACAAGATTTAGATGGTATAGATCTGTTTGGGGGTCCTTTCAATGGCAGGATGCTCAAGCATTACTACTGCTGAGTTCCAGTTTAAATATTTCACTTCCATTGTAAATACCATTGTTGTGTTTTGTTTTAAAGAAAAAGACGAAAAATACAAAAAAAGAGAGGAAAGAAAGGTTCAGACAAGCTCAAAACTTGAACATTTGAAGCTCCAAAATCATGGCTACAGAAAACTCAAAACTTGAGTCAAAGAAAGGGAAATATGGTTCTAATATGCTCAAAACCTAAACTAGCAAAGAAAAAGGAAGAATCATCTCTAACAAGCCCAAAACCAGAGCTGAAATGAAGAAGAAATGTTGGGTGTGGAGACTGATTATCTTGTTTACTTTCTATCATAGCATTGGACCCCTATACCTTAAATGGGGCGGAAACACCGCCCATAAATTAATCATTTCCATGGGGGGTCCCAAGGGGTGGCAACAACTTTATGGAGCCCCCCCCTGGTAGGGGGTTTCGGGGGCAGTGCCCCCAAAGCTAAAAACAGATGTAAAATTTCCTTTTAAAAGTATAGTAATTTCTAGTCAATATGGGTCGTTCATTAGGCAAATGATCTGACAGTAGAAGTTATGTTTAGTTTAGGGTTTTTTGCCCTATAAGGCAACCCCTCGCTTTTATGAGAGTATTTTATTACGGATGTGTATTACATGTGTATTCTTAGAGTGAGAAATAGAGAGGGAGACTGTGAGAGAGAAAAGAGGATATTACAATGGATCTGCTATAGGTTGTGTCTCTTCATTTTTGCTGGATAATAGAAAGGAAGGACTGGCTCTTCGAGGTGGATGTAGCCCAAACTGGGTGAACCATGTATATCTGTGTCTCTCTGGTTTTATGTGTTTTGTGTGCTTGTATTTTCCGCATATTTTATGTGTTGCACTGCTCTGTAATATATAATTTTCTAACAACTGGTATCAGAGCCGAAGGTATATTTGGCTGATAAAATCGCAGGAAAGAAGGGTTCCTGGTTTGAGTGGGAGAAATGGCGGAAGATGGTAAGTTTAGGGTTGAGAAATTTAATGGCCAAAACTTCCTGCTGTGGAAGATGCAGATGGAAGATTATCTGCATTAGAAATATTTGTACCTACCATTGAATGGAAAAACAAAGAAGCTGGCGACCATGACAGACGCGGAATGGAACATTCTCGATAGAAAGACACTCGAAATAGTATGGTTGTGCCTTGCGCAGTCAGTCGCCTTCAATATTTTGAAGGAAACAACAACAGAGGGTTTGATACAGGCGTTGGCGAAACTATATGAAAAACCCTCGGCCTCAAGCAAGGTATTTCTTATGAAACGATTATTTAATATGAAGATTTCAGAAGGTGGATCTAATGCAGACCATTTAAATGATCTTAATACAGTTACCAGTCAGTTAAGTTTTGTAGGGGTAAAATTTGATGATAAAGTTAGAGCTCTGTTATTCTTGTGCTCATTGCCAGAAAGCTGGAATGGTTTAGTTATGGCCATTGGTAACTCTGTCTATGGATCTAGTACTTTAATGTTTGATGATGTTGTTGGTGCTATCCTTAGCAAGGAAATGCGACGGAAAAGCTCCGGTGATACATTAGGAAATTCTTTGAGTGCAGAGTCTAGGGGAAGAAGAATGGAAAGAGAAAAGAGCTCGGGATATCATAGTAAATCAAGGAAAGGCAGATCCAAGTCTAGATCGGGGATAGTGTGCTCGAAATGCGGAAAGAAAGGACACCTAAAGAAAGACTGTAGATTTTGGAAGGGAAAATAAGGAGACACACAGCAAGAAAACAAACATGAAGCAAATGTGACAGGTGATGTGTTAGAAGATGCTTTTATTCTTTCTTTCAAAAATGTTATTGATTCTTGGGTTGTAGATTCAGGGGCTTCATTCCATGGCACACCTGATAAGAAATATTTTCATGACTATGTTCAAGGAGATTTTGGACAAGTTTGTTTGGGTGATGATAAACCCTGTAAAATTGTTGGAATAGGTAAATTTCTTGTAAAACAATAGAATGGAAACCAATGGCTACTAAAGGAGGTAAGGCATGTCCCATATTTGAAGAAAAATATGATTTCATCAGGGTAGTTAGGCGGTGAAGGTTGTGTAACAACTTTCGTAGATAAAACTTGGAAGGTCACCAAAGGAGCCCTAGTAATAGAAAAAGGCGAAAAGGTTGGTACGTTGTATTTATGCAATGGTATTTCTAATTATATTAATGCCTTAATTTCCAAAGGAGTAGATGCAGCATTATGGCATCAAAGGCCCGGACACATGAGTGAGAAAGGGATGAAGATTCTTCACTCAAGAAATTTGTTGCTAGGTTTGAAGAGTGTTGATTTGGATTTCTATGAAAGTTGCATTTATGGAAAAAAAAGAGAGTCAGATTTTTCAGAGTTGGGAAAGAAAAGAAGAGTGAAAAATTGAAGCTTGTGCATACAGATGTATGGGGACCTGCTCAGGTATCATCTCTCGGTGGCTCTTACTATTATGTTATGTTTATTGATGATGCAACTAGAAAAACTTGGATTTATTGTATTCAAAATAAATCTAATGTATTTGATACTTTGAAGAGCTTTGGTTGAGATTGAGACAGGAAAGAAGTTGAAGTGTCTCAGATCGAACAATGGAGGTGAATATTGCAGTAAAGAGTTTGATAGGTACTGTTCAGATCATGGAATTCGTAGAGAGAAGAAATTTCCAAGAACACCACAAGAAAATGGTGTGTCAGAAAAGATGAACAGAACAATCATGGAGCGTGCAAGGTGCATGAGATTGCATGCAGGATTGCCTTTAAAATTTTTGGCATATGCTATAGATACTGCTGTTTATCTAATAAACAGAGGGCCTTCAAGTTCCTTGGATGGTGGTATTCCAGAGGAAGCATGGACAGGCAAAAAGGTAAACTACTCTTTTTTAAAGCCTTTTGGTTGTGAGACCTTTGTCCATATTAATAAAGAAAATAGAACAAAGCTTGAGGCAAAATCAAATAAATGTACCTTTATTGGATATGGTGTTAATGATTTTGGTTATCGCTTATATGATTATGAAATTCACAAAATCATTAGGAGCAAAGATGTAATATTCAATGAAAAGGTCCTGTATAAGAATTAGTTGCAGGAAAATAAATAGGAAGAAGAAAGCAAGGAGTACACGGTTCTTGATGAGATAAATGAAAAAGTAAAGGTGCCTGAAAATAATAATAATCAATAGCCACAGCAGTAGCAGCAACCACAAAAGAAACAGGCACCTCAAACACCTGAAAGTGGTGTTAGAAGATCTACCAGGATAATTGGACCCCCTGAACGATACTCTCCTTCATTATATTATTTATTGCTAACTGATTCTGGTGATTATTGCCTAAATCTACCTCAGGCTGAAGGAAGGCAAAGTTCAGGGTAACATCATACCATGCTCAGTCTGGTAGCTAGCCCTACCAGAATAGGAGAGGGCTCTCTCTGGGTCAAACTCAGTAAAAATAATCAATAGGGTCTGAGATGACTTGAAATGAATACTGATTTTAGGCTAGGTATTTAAATAGGAGGGTTTGTTTTGATTTTTTGGGGGTTTTGTTGGAAAAAAGGGAAAGGAAATTTTGGGCTTGGGGATGAGGCCAAATTCTTGCAGAGTTCAAGTTGGGGCAAGGAAGGCAATGGCTTTGATGTCTTAGATTGAGTGAATGGATATAAAAGACTGCTGAGGAGCTGAAAAGGGCAAGAGGCTGCAAGGGTCCTCTTCAAACAGATGAAAACATATAGAAATAAACAAAAGTTTAAGGCAGAGCACCAGCAAACTAATAAATTTTACCTTAGTCACTCATTTGTTTAATTTCAGAAGAAAAGAGAAGGTAAATGGCATACATATAACATTAATGAACTTACAATTACATGGAGAAAAACACCATCAAAACTCAGAGCCACAAGGATCCCAACAAGTGTTGCAAAACCCTGGTCTTTCCTTTGCCAAAAATTTTGAAATGAATATACAATGAGGTGCCAAACTATTCCCAAGAGTCCAAGATGAATGTCTTATTCCAAGATGCATAACATGTGACCTTGGTATTATTTTTCCTGTATTAAATTTATTACATGAAATTTTAACATGGGGCTATTAGATACCCGTCCCCTTTAGGGGAACATTGTCCTTAGTGTTCTATGACACCTACAACTAGAAAAACCACTGAAAACCAAAAAATATTGTCCATGGAGCTTTATAACTTAGCTCGATGTAGTATTTACAATGAAAAATCTGCTGAAAAGCATAACAAACATAAAAAACATGACAACATGAAAACCATACCACTTATTTGAGATTTATAACATAGTTCATTACATTATTTACAATAAAAACCATACATAAATATATATACATATACAAAAAACCCTTTGCCTTAAAAGATAAATAGCGAATGATACATATCCCGCATCTAATCAGCCATTTCCTATGTAGCTTCATCAAACCCAAATTTCTTCCACTACACTTTAGCTTGCTCGATCTCTTTGTTCGAAAGAATGAGATATTTCCTTATGGCTTCACCTGTAAGAAAAACCAATCAATCACATGATCAATATATTTCACATATATTTTAAGTAGTGAAACATGGAAAACATCATGGAATTTCACTGTCGGAGGTAGTGCAAGTCTGTAGGCCACTGTTACAATCCTCTCGAGGAACTCGAAAGGCCCACAATACCAAGGTGCCAAATTCCAGCATGATCCAATCCTCAAGGATCTCTTATTGGGATTGATGTGTAGGTATACATGCTACCCAACCCGAAACTCCTTAAATGCCTCGTGTTGATATACATAACTCTTATATCTATCCTATGTTTCCTTCATATTCTTCTTGATAACCCATGTTTATTGTCCATTGATATCAACATGTTCGAACCTATCAAGACCTTGTTCCCTCGATCACTCCAACTGAGAGTAGTATTACAAATATACCCATATAGTGACTCAAATGGACTCATACTAAGTGACTCCTGAGATCCATTATTATAAGAAAACTCCACTAGTGGTAGATACTCCTACCACCTCCTCAGTTGATGCATAACATAAATTCTCAACATGTTCTCCGAAAATTTTGACCATCTCTTTCTATCCATCTGTTTGCGGATGATAAGTTGTAATGAAGGAAAACCCAATACCCAAACCTGCAAATAACTCTTTCCAAAACATAGAAGTGAACCTAGCATCTCTATGTGGCACAATATTCCTAGGAATACCATGTAACATCACTTTGTACCTGATGAAGACCTATGCGTCCTCACTAACTAAGTGAGTATACTTAACCAGTATGAAGTGGTCTACCTTTTTCAAAATTTAAACTACAACCATGATCTAATAATGTTCTCTAGATGTGCTTGGAAAACCTTTGATGAAATCCATAGAAATGACCTCCCATTCCACTTTGGAATCAGAATCGGCTGTAATAACCCACCTAGATTCTTACACTCTGTCTTTACCAATTGACAATCCAAACATCTAGAAAAAAAATCTGCCACCTCTTTCTTTAGATTCAACCCATAATATAAATTCTTGATTTTTGATAATGCCTTCTGATATCGCATATGACTTGAGTATGGCTTAACATGAAATTCCAACAAGATAAGCTTCTTGAGTTCACTATTTTCTGGGACATAGACGATGTCTCTAAATCTGAGCAAACAATATTTTGTTAGATGATGGTCCACATCTTGTTCACCCATACCCTATTGTTATTACCTATTCCTAAGATCCACGTACCAATAATCCTATTGTCATACCTATAAGATATGATCTTGTAAATATGTGCCATATGAACACATAGATTCTATAGGATTTACCTATATATTATTTTTTAATACCATCTACAACCTTGTTCTCATTTCCCTTAATGTACCATAGGATTGGGTGCAACTTTTCAGAAGTGTGGAAACTGCCATAGTCTTTGTCTGGGATGCTTATCCACCTTATATGTTAGATTTAATCACAACAAAATTTTATATGTTGGCAGCCAAGTTGCATGTAGTACCATTATTCCACTCTTTATGACTTGGTACTTGTAGATTCAACTATGTGACTTCAGTGATCACATATATTTCTCAGCATCATTGACCACTTCTTCTATATGTGATACTATGACATGACCTTGATATGTGCTTTTCAGGTTGTGATCAGATGATTCAGTATGTACTTTGAAGCTTATTTTCTACTTGTATACATATTGGATCCACTCCATAATTGATATGCGAACATGCTTTACTTTCACTCAGCATGGGTAGGACCACCTCAGACATGAGCTTACTTTTTGATCTCTTCCATTGTGTTTTGGCAGGATAAAATATGGTGAACAACTCCCAATTCCTCGCATGATTATTCTTATACACATAATACATTTAGGCCATCATGTACCTATTTTAACCTCATATATTAGGGGGAATATGTTATAACATCATTTTCCACCTCTATATACTTTATGCTCTAAGTTATGGCCTTGGGAAACACTTTCCCTTCAGACTTTGTCCTTTACCTAAAAAAACATTATTTTGAATTCCAAACATGACTCTTCCATCTAAAACACACGTGGACACATGGGTCCAATTATACCCAACCCACTTATATAATTTGAATTATGAAAAAATATAAAATTCCCTATTTTCTGGGTGGGGTTTACAAGTTACACTGGAAGCCTACCTAGAGAACCATGTGACCTAACTGTATCAAAACTGAAACAATTGTTTTAGGGTGGTATAAATATACCTCATGGGAAGGCATTAATGGGAGAGAGAGAGATAGGTATTAATATTATAGCCATTTAGTCCCTGATCAAGTTTGATTTATCCATGTGCCTCCTGCACTTCCCAGATTATGGAAACCCTTGTTTCCCTCACATATATGTTCATTCCTCTTATATGAATCAAGTGGTATTCCTCCACACATCTTTGCATTCATCAATAAATAAGCTTTGTCTCATTCTTTATGTTCATGATATTAATGCTTTATGCATTTTATGATACTATTATGAATGATTTCATGTCATTATTCTTATAATCTTATATGATCTAACGCTAACATATTGAACATGATTTATTTTATTACTAGTATAGGTGATTTTCTTAAGTAAGTTGCAGGTTTCAGAGCACTAGGAGAAGCAGAGGGTTTGAACCCTGTGGGATTTCCTTCAAATGTAGGATGTATGAGTACTACCTCTTCTTCCCATTTTACTATTTTCAGCATTATGACTTTAAATTTGTATGCTTCTTGTTCTTATATGCTTCTTTCTCTATTAGGGTTGCCAACCCAGATCCTAGGTTACTTCATCTTGTAACAAGTGTGGCAAACCACCTATCTTATCTTACATTCAAATTCGTATGGTCAAACAAGTATCTCAACCCACTATGATCACTCATCAAGATGAACCACTTTCCATGAAGATAGTGCCTTCACATCTTCAAATCCTGAATGATCGCTACCAATTCAAGATCATGTGTCACATAGTTATGCTCGTGCTCATTCAGTTTCCTTTTTTCGTAGCATACATCCTATCCCTCCTGTATCACGATGCCACAAAGTCCTATTTTGCAATAATTTGTACACGCCAATTTTTTTTATCCAGATCTGAAATATTGATAATTGTATCATTTGTAAGCAACTTCTTCAACTTCTCAAAACTAACTATACATTTCTCTGTCCATTCAAATTTATTTCCTTCTTGCTACAATGATGTAATAGGATAGAAAATCCATAATAATTTCCTTATGAAAGTCATGTAATAACTTGTTAACCCCATGAATTATTTGACCTCATCCACATTCTTAGTATTTTCCCATTTGATGACAGCTATGATCTTTTCAGATCCGCTAGTATTTTTCCTGGAGACGACATGCCCCAAATAATGTACCTTTGTCTAAAATTATATGCATTTAATAAGCTTGGAATATAATTAATTCTCTCTTATAAAATTTAATATTGTTGCTAAGTGTTCAATGTGATATTCCTCATTCTTAGAATATATCAATAGATCATCAATTAATACAATAAAAAACTTGTCTAGATAAGGATGCAACACATTATTCATCAAACACATAAAACTAGCTGGAGAATTATTCAAACCAAAAGGAACCACAAAAAACTCATAATGTTCATACCTTTTCTGGAAAGAAGTCTTGTATATGTCCTCTTTTTGATGTGTACCTGATGATATCCTAATCTCATGTCAATCTTTGAGAACATTGTTTCTCCCTTCTATTGATCAAACAAGTCATATATCCTCATGAACATATACATGTTCTTAATCATCACCTTGTTCAACTTCCTATAGTCAATAACCAAACTGAGAGTACCAATCTTCTTCTTCTTCAAAAAAAAAGGTGCACCCCAAGGTGACACACTTGGCCTAATTTCACTAACAGTGGCGTGCTCGTCCTGTAAGGTGCCTTTGATGTTGGTGCTGCTCTTAGTACCAACTCAATAGAAAGGTCCAATTGCCTATGAGGTGACAACTCTGAAATATCTGTACAGAACAAATCCTCAAAACTGTTTTAAAACCAGATACCTCTTCAAGACTTGTGCATCCTCAACATCCTTATGGTTATCACTAGAAATATTGATTGTAAATAACACACTACCTTTCCTGCGGCTGCACTTTGCCTACATAACTATGACCATTCTTATTGATGTAGCATTCTTCTTACACTGCAATATCCTTTGTTCTCCATTATAAGAATACCATTCAACTCAAATGCAAAGTCTCTTATCCAATTATGAACTCTCTTCTTAGTACATTTAGCCAACTGCACTATCCAAAACTTTGCATGCACTTATTTTCTCAAACCACACTTATCCGCCAGTTCCATATTAACATAACTATACTTAGATCTAGGGTCAATCAAAATAGAAACAAATTGATAACAAAGCTTACCATCCATCTACATAATAGATGTTTGGTGATCTGCCTACCTTTTATACAATGTTGCATAGATCAGAGGAATGCTCTACCCAACATCCCCAACTATCTATGTCTCTTGAGAAATGTCGGTCTCTGGCTTACCACTCTGATACGAGAAAAATACTTCTTGAGATGATCCTTGCTACATATTGAACACTGCAACTATTTCCTACCATCACTTATATTATGTTTCTCTACTATGTTTAACTCCCTATAAGGAACAACATTCTCTTTCCCACCTATGTCCTAGGATATTCTTCTCTTCATTGGCCATTTAACTTTATATTTTTCATTCCATTTCCAACCCTACTTAGTCTTTGTCTTACAATTCAAGTTATAATAACAATGCTTCAACTTTCAAATGACTTCCTCAAGTGATTGAGGCTCATCATACTCAATATGATCCTTCAATGCTAATCGAACTCCACTGAAAAATATCTAAACCTTGGCCTTCTCATATTTAAGATAAAATACACACCTGAATAACTCTAAGAACTTAGTCATGTACTCCTCATCTATCCTCGATCCCATATTCACCTCATATAACTTCTTGCCTTTACTATAATAGTAAATCTCTGACAATTACTTCTTCCTCAAGGGTCTCTTAAATTCATTCCATCTAAACTCCTCTGCCCTGATGACACGCTTCACATATTCTCATTAGATGTTTGTTTTCCCTTTGAGGGTGAAGATATATATTCTAGCCTTCATGTTCTCTCTGTAGTCATGCAGCTCAAATAATTTCTTCATCCCAAGAAACCATGCCTTTGTATCTTTTGGCTTCTTTAAATCTCCATCAAATGTAGGAAGCTAGGATTTATTGAACTCATCTAGAAAATATCCTCTTCCATTACTCTTGTAAGGATGATATTGATGATGACCATGATAACTGAATGAACATGTGCCCACCATGAGGCCTACTTCCATATGATTGATTAGTTTTTTCCTCCTATCCATAACTGATATGTGGCTTTCCATGTCTTTGCAAGTCTAAAAAACTCTTAAAGATGAATGAATTGGCTTCTGCTTGTTTCTCATATACCTTGGAAATCCTTTCCTGTGACTGAATGATCCTGCCACTGTCTTCTTTGCAACTTCTTATTTTTATCTTTAAACTCCTAAAAGTTCCTTTTATGTATGGAGAGTACTACTGATCTCTTGAATTCTCATATGATCTATAAGGGGATTCTCCTGAACTTCAATCCTCCATTTTTCTAGTCATCTTTGGTCATCTTCTTCTACAAACAAACAATCTAAAATAAACCAAATAAGAACATACTCAAATCACTCTATATTAGCATGATACATGTGTAATCATAATCACATCAATATATGACAATACCAATTACATACCATGACCTCAATCATGACAACCATGACCAAAATAATGCATGCATAACATCCACATAGACATGAAACATGCTTACATGAAAAATACATTCTACCCATGCATTCCAAGAATTGAACCATGCTATTATACTACCCTATAACCACCCCTCCCATATATACCCACTTTCACTGATCTGCCAAGGTAAACTTGAGTTGAGGGATATTATGACATGAATCAACCTCCTAGGTGTAGTTAGGGAAGTGGAATTGACAAAAAAAGCCTATATTGACTTACCTTATGTGCTACGGGGACCCCAAGAGCTAAACCACCCTTCCCAGTGCCCAAACACAGACTTAAAATTATTTTTTTAGTGACCTGGACTCCCAAACACTAGAACAACACCACAACAATTCAACTGCTACCCTCTAGTCACATGAATGAGCCTATAAGGGAGTGACTACAATATTTTTTACCCATTTTTGTGCCTGCGACCGCAAAATTTGAGACTCCTTTTCAGGGCTAGTCTCTAGACTAGTTCCTAGGACCTCATGAAATTTTCAAGAATGGTAAACACCACAAGGAAAAATAATTTAATACAAAAATTATACAAGACATTTACATAGCGAGGCCTAACCATGACAAACATTTCTTCAAATTTATAGGGGTCTGATACTTATCTAAAAATAATCAAGGAGGTCTAATGGCTTCTCATAATAGATACAGTAAAATATATTAGGTCATGCATTCAATATCCATTCATTTACCAATCAAAACATCTTGAGATCTACAACTAGAATCTATCATGAAACCATTCTTATAGCCAACATATAACTAGAATAACAAGAGTAATAGAACAACCATTAAATCCACATAATAAAAAGTGTGAATACTCATAAAATTGAAGAGGAAAGTGCTCTTATTAACATATGAAAAAGCCTAATCAAGTCAGGGACTTCCATGTACCACCTAACCATAAATTTGGCTTAACCAAATCTTTCTTTCAGCCAATTACACCTGTGCTATATTCCAAGCATGAATGTGGGACTCACACGAAAACAACTAGGGCTTCCTCAAGATTTACTGTGTATCCCTCCATTACAGGTAAAGGGGTTTATAGGCCTCAAACCCTCACTTATTTACCACAATCCAACCATTACCAGTTAAGGGATTCCTTGGCCAAATAATCAAAATAAACTACAAAGATTTACTCCAATCCTTCTAAAACCATTTAGGGGAACAAAAGGCCCTAAAAAATCTTGTATTAATCAATATTTCTTCACTGATACCTTGAGGAATTTTCACGTCTCCACCCTTGGGCTTTACCATGTATCCCACCACTACTGGTCATGGTATTTCTAGGCCCTTGGGAATTTTCCTAAAACCACTTGTTACACATTATTTTGTCACCATGACATTTGACTCTCCATATAGGTCTATCACTACCTATATTGTGCTCCCTTAGAAGTAAAAAACCCTAATTTTCCCAAACCAAGTCTTGAAATTAGAGAAAAGCTCATTAAAACCCTTAAAATTCTAACTCCACACTTTTCCTAGCCTTTTCCTGTGGGTTCGTGGATACTTGTTCTATAGCCTACGGCAGCTCCCGCACATTCTACTAATAAAACCTATAGACCAGGGATAATTTTAAGGATGGAAAATTATCTTGAAGTTTAAAAAATTGGCGAATCTCACTAGTCCCTAATATGTAAACTATAACATATTTATTAATGTATTTGTAAAATTATTCAATATTATAATGATATTATATATATTTTCTATATAATGTGGGTGATTTTTAATGTAAAATAATTTTATATTGTAAAATTTGGGTGAACAATTTTTAGAAAAAAAATGGAAATTAGCAAATATTGTTTTTGGAAAAACCATGGAAAATTAGCTCACCTAAGAATATTAGCCCCTAAAATTTTCCATGCTATAGACCCCCGTAAAAATTCAAATAAAAGAAAAAGTAAGTTCTACAAGCCTAGCTGGTCAAATATTCTCCCATATGGAAGCTTCTATAAGTGCGATATGTTTGAGCTTTATCCCTCCACTCATGGATCTCTATCCCTCCACACATGCAGTGTAATATTCCAAAATTTGCCTACAACAAATTGGAATATTAAATTTTTCTATTTTCACTTAAGAGATGAATAATTGGGTGAGGAGGTCCATACATAATAAAAACATGGATAAAATCTCTCTTACTATGAAAGGGGATCATCAGTGAAACTAGATTTCACACACTCATGTGTGAAAGGAGACATTTGCAAGAAGACAAGGTCAAGTTTGACCAAGTCAAATAGTGCAGAGGTAGAAGGTGGAGAGCATCTTGTGGGACAGCACAGTGAAAGAGGAGGGAAGTTTCCTTGATTGAGGAAACCCTAAAGAGTGGGACCCATGGAGAGGGAGCTCTCATTTTTTTTAAAGGATGGCAAGGAAGCCATTGTTTCTCATGAATATGATTATTGATTTTATGTTTTCTTAGACTATTTGTAGTCTTCGGCTGTTTAGCTGAGCTGCAGTGCTGTTTAGCATGAGGGATTCCTGTTTAGGATTCCTTTTCCTTCTTGAGAGGACTCTTGAGGGATTTCACTTGATTTCTCCACATTCAGGCTTGGGCCAAAGAATCCTCCTTTAGCTACAACTAATTTTCTGTTTAGAGCTTAGTTGTGTTGCAGGGTGTTGCAGCGGAGGATCCCACAACACCACTCCTTGGCTTGTTTTTCAGAGGAGGGAGCCTTATTTCCTTTGGGATATTATTAAGGAAGGATTCAGAGAAGATTTCAGATCTTGGCACTTGGCCAACACTTTCTATTCCATCTATAGCACAGTCTCCCTCAGTATCTGCGTTATTTTCATAGCACACTTACAATCAGGGTTTACAGTGTTGATTGGAGGGTGAGATGTTCAGTGGTAGGATCAGCCTTTCACTTGGAAGATCCATTGGAGGAGATCCTGACATCAAATGTAGCATATTAAATCTTCTCCTTCTAGTTCCATTTTCTGAGTTGCAGCAGCTACCCTGCAACTCCAGCATTTTGCCAATTTTGTATATTTCATCCAATTCTTCTTAGGATTGTTGTATTATTGTTTTCAGGGGTTGAGAGCTTTCTCCCCCACATTTCTTGAGCCATAAATTTTATATGTTTCTTTTATTATTTAGTATGATGCAATGTCTCATATAAACTGCATCCTCTTAGCCTGCAGAAATACATGTGTAGCAGTGTTTCTCTATTTTCATGTACATGTCCCTTTGAGGTTGCATTGCTTTTCTTGAGTGACTCTTTCCTTAAGAATTTTTATACCATTTCTGCTAAAATATATATTTTTTTTCTATCTACATCTTCATGTTCCCAGTATTATAAAAATAACGTTGTTTTTCCATCTCTTGTTCAATAATTGTTGTAGTCCCTTCATCAGACACTTTTTCAAGACAACTAGGTGTGGGAGATCTGTTTAACCCACCTAGAGGGATTTCTTTTGAGCCTCCTCTTGGATTTCAGCCTCAGATGTATTTATCTAATGGATCCAAGTCTTGGTTTCAAATCCTGTAGCAGCCATTCCTGGAAAATTCGTTTTCCAGTCATGCCTTGCTAGCAGTTCCCATTTTGGGATATTACAGTGGTAGCAAAGCTACAATCTTGGCTCATCTTGTGATTTTTAGCCAAGGGAGATCAGAGTGATGAAGAAGATGAGATTACTCTCATCAGTGTTCAGAACTAAGAAAAGCCTCTCCAAGGAGGAGGAGCAAAAAGAAGAGGAAGGGCCATGCACTTCCTATTCTCATGATAAAGAAGAAGACAACCATAAAAGGTACTTGGATCATCAGGCTCTAAGTCAATACCTGGGTGAATAAAAATCTAAATCTAGAGCTTCCAAAGAGATTTTATCTCTCCCATCGTTTATTCAGCAGAAGGAGGAAAGAAGGCCCTGCAGAAAAAGGGAGATCAAAGGCAATAGATTCCTATTGTCTACATTTGATGGGTCAACTACAACAAGAGCTTGGGAAAGAAAGCTTGAGGCATTCTTCCTACTACATCCAGTGGTAGAGAGGGAGGCAATAGAAGTTGCAGCACTGCACTTGGAGGGTGGAGCCTATGTTTTGTGGTTCAACCACTTGGGCCATGCAAGGGTGAAAACTTTTGCAGAGTTCACTCAAAGGTTGATCAAAACCTTTGATGGAGAAAGAACAAAGGAGGAAAAGCTCACACCACCACTTGAGGAGCCTTGTACTAACACCGTCACACTCAAGGAGGAGCAGCCACATGCATCAAATGTTGGGGCAGCCAACATATTGGAGGAGGGAACTCTTGCAGCCCTACAAGAGACTCCCAAATCTTATCAAGGTATGGAGGAATTTCCACTATCTATTGTTGCAGCAAATTCTTTTGATAGTTGTGAAAATCTGCTTTTGCATGAACATGGGTCAAATCCCATTGCTGATATAGAGCAACATGATTTCACTGCGTTGTGCAAATGGTTCAGAGAGGAGATGAACCATCATCCTCATGCACCTTTGTTGAGTTGCACACAATCCTTGAGGTTGGGGTGTGAACTTTTGGAGGATGAAACAAACCATGACACTCCTATGGAAACCCATGAAACCATCTTTGAGTTGGAGTATGAGATAGCCACTACATCCTTAGGGAGATTAACAGCGCTACCAAAAAATGGTGAGGAGGAGATATTACCTTCATCATATTTGGGTCTTTGTGCATTCAACATAGTCATGGGTGAGAGATATTCTCTAGGAGGTCTCCAAAGAGCTGCATTCCAAACTTTCATGGAATGCCAAGAGAGACAATTGGTTTGGAAGGATGGTAGTCCTCATGAGAGGAATACCAAGGGGAAGAGAAGAAAAATACATCCACAAGTGGTTGAGTGGATGTGGTTGATGAGCAAGAAGCTGGGAGGCTACTTGCAAATATATGACACCGGGCAGCAGGGGGCTTGGCTACGTTGGCTCCTATTGAAAGATTTTGGCCATCACTTGGCATATCCTTTTCCAAAGAGGACGGGGATGGAGGAGAGATGGTAGGATGATTGCATCATTGGGAAGCATGGATTATGGATGCATGGTGTTGAAGTGACATACATATCATTCATTATGTCTTCATCACATGGGTTTTATGATGGGAGCATAAGGAGGCAAAAAGATTTGTGGTTGCTTGAGTTGTGCTTGAGAGAGAAAGGGAAAACTTGTTCTCACATGTTATGTGATGTTGCAGGAGTAGAAGAGGGCACTCTCATGGTGCAAAATGGATACTCCTTGACCTTGGATGATCTAGAAGCACTTTCATCTTGGGAGGTATTCCATATTTGTAGCAACATTACTAGAGGTGTCTTTGACAAGGAGCATGTCAAAGAATAGAAATTTGTGTTGATAGGAGCCTATTTCCATGAGCTCACATCACTGTCACTTTGGAGCAGGGACTGATGGATGGAGTGTCCCCAGGATCAGTTCACATTGGATGCACTTGGTGAACAAGGAGGAGGTGATGATTGTAGAGTGATAGATGGAGACATCTATCACTATGACATATTCTTCTTGACTTGGATTTCCAAGCATGAGAAGGATGATCTTCTTGCAGCACATGGTTCATTTCTCTTCATAGCATGCCAAAAAACTATGGAGGACTCACTCATGGATCCATGTACCATATTAATTTCAGCATATGGTAAAGATTTTGTTTCTATATTCATTGATTTGCATACTCATACTATTCCTATGTAGTGCATTTCTCCACAAAAGGGCAAGCTTTTCACATTGCTCCATGATCTAAGCTGGGCCCAACTATATGACGGATGCAGGCATATTTTATGTGGACTTGGGAAAAAAAAAATTCATTACATGTATTTTCAGATATTATATCCAAATATTTTCCATATGATGACATACATGACCAACTATGTATCAAGAAACATTTTGTCTTGTGATTTTCTGAAGCAGTCGCTTGTAAAACTGCGTTATACATACTTAGGATAATGTTGGTACCTTCAAGAATCACATGAAGCCATTATTATTTCCTTCATTATTGTACTGATCATGTCTTCATTTTCTGATATTGTTCCTATTCTTGTTGAGAGCATGATTGGGAGATTGACACATGAGTTGGATGTGTCCTTGAGGGGAGAGAATTCCCACATTTTATGCATTACATGTTCTGATGGGAGCATGGGAGAAGATATGGCCACCATAGCCACACATTTTTTCTCTTTGGGGGTGGACCATGAGTTTTTTAGCCATCCATTGTATGGCCATGGGCAAGTATTTGATCATGTATTCCTGACACATTCAACCATTTACTATTCATTAGTAGATGTGATGATTCTTGTATGTTACTTGCCATACTGTTTTCTGAAGTTGCAGTGGATGAGACTGCGTTGTGTCCCCTTGAGACATTATTTGTATCATGTATCATAATTTAAAACCATCATAAAAATTTTCATTAGGATTCTCTATGATGATCATGTCCTATTCATCATGGATGAAACATTTTGGGCCATCTTGTTCTTCAATGTTGGAGGGGAAATCCTTGGAGGATTGTTCTTCATTTTTCCACTTGAGGGCAATACTTTTGCAGCTCAGGATCAACACATACTCTACACTCATCATGAGTGCATGGAAGGACAACATGGGGTAGTCTATGATGATTACCATATTCATATTTTTAGCCCACCTTTTCAAGAGCTTGAGGTGGAAGGAGATTGCCATGAGTTGCCATGTTGGGAGGTGACTCATTTTTTTTGGATGATTGCTTGGGGATGGAGGATCCATTTGGGGAAGATGTTTTCCCAAAAAAATTTAGTCTCCATGCCTTGGGGGAAACTATCAGTTCTATCCTTGCAGTTTCTTGAAGACACGCAACATTTGGGAGGGGAGGACTATAATATTCCAAAATTTGCCTACAAAAAATTGGAATATTAAATTTTTCTATTTTCACTTAAGAGCTGAATAATTGGGTGAGAAGGCCCATACATAATAAAAACATGGATAAAATCCCTCTTAGTATGAAATGGGATCATCAGTGGAACTAGATTTCACACACTCATGTGTGAAAGGAGACATTTGCAAGAGGACAAGGTCAAGTTTGACCAAGTCAAACAACACAGAGGTAGAAGGTGGAGAGCATCTTGTGGGATAGCGTAGTGAAAGAGAAGGGAATTTTCCTTGATGGAGGAAACCCTAAAGAGTGGGAACCATGGAGAGGGATCTCTCATTTGTTTAAAAGGAGGCAAGGCAACCATTGTTTCTCATGCATATGATTATTGATTTTATGTCTGCTTAGACTATTTGTAGTCTCTGGCTGTTTAGATGAGTTGCAGTGTTGTTTAGCATGAGGGATTCATCTTTAGGATTCCTTATCCTTCTTGAGATGCCTCTTGAGGGATTGCACTTAATTTCTCCACATTCAGGCTTGCGCCAAAGCATCCTCCTTCAGTTTCTGTTTAGAGCTGAGTTGTGTTGCAGGGTGTTGCAGTGGAGGATCCCACAACACCATTCCTTGGCTTGTTTTTCAGAGGAGGGAGCCTTCTTTACTTTGGGAGATTAGTAAGGAAGGATTCAAAGTAGATTTAAGATCTCGGCACTTGGCCAACACTTTTTATTCCACCTACAGCGTAGTCTCCCTCAGTATCTGCATTATTTTCAAAGCACACTTGCAGTGAGGGTTTATAGTGTTGATTGGAGGGTGAGATCTTCAGTGATAGAATCAGCCTTTCACTTGGAAGATCTATTGGAGGAGATCTTGACATTATATGCAGCATATTTAGTCTTCTCCTTCCAGTTCCATATTCTGAGTTGTAGCTGCTACCCTGCAACTCCAACATTTTTCCAATTTTGTATATTTCATCCAATCCTTCTCAGGATTTTTGTATTATTGTTTTCAGGGGTTGAGAGCTTGCTCTCCCAAATTTCTTGAGCCATAAATTGTATATATTTATATTCTTATTCTTTATGATGCAATGTCTCATATAAACTGCATCCTCTTAGCCTGCAGAAATACATGTGTAGTAGTGTTTCTCTATTTTCATGTAAATGTCCCTTTGAGGCTGCATTGCTTTGCTTGAGTGAACCTTTCCTCAAGGATTTGTATACCATTGCTACTATAATATACATTTGTTGGCTATCTGCATCTCGATGTGCCTAGGCTTATAAAAATAACAATGTCGCTCCATCTCTTGTTCAAGAATTGTTGCAGTCCCTTCATCGGGCACTTTTTCAAGACAACTAGGTGTGGGAGATCTGTTTAACCCACCTAGAGGGACTTATTTTAAACCTTCTCTTGGATTTCAGCCTCATATGTATATCTAATGGATACAGGTCTTGGTTTCAAATCTTGTAGCAGCCATTCTTGGAAAATGCGTTTTCCAGTCATGCTTTACTAGAAGTTCCCATTTTGGGATGTTAGATGGAGCATATCCCTTGGTCTACGGAGCTCAAATCCCTTCATGAGAGGAATCCATCCCCTTCTTCATGGAACTGAAACTACCTCCATTTACCTATAAATTGAGCTCATGTTTCAGTCTCAAGGGTAGACATACATGTTAGTTGCTGAAGAAATTCTCAAGAGAGCATACTCTCTACACTAGTGGTTGTTGACATGATAATGATTACACCCTTATGTACATAACTCCATGCTAGTTCAAAGAGACGAAGGTTTGTCAAAATGAAGGAGGAACGATTGTTCAGGACCTCGGGAGAAACTTGTACGACATCAAGGCATCAGGTTATAAAGTTACTCTTTACATTCAAGATAATACATATGGATCTCCTTTTCTCATTGAGTTGTTCTTGTGCTTATTTGAATAATTCAATACTTGGATTCCTCGATCACTAAGTTATATTAGCTATTCTTAATTATTATATGTTACAGGTGCTTTTAATTCTTTTGTTTTTCATTGATTGCAGGTCCTGCTTACTGAAGAAGTCTCTTTTGAGCTACTGGATAAAATACTGCAGCGAACATTGGATTTCAATGTAGGGGCATGTCCTCTTTATTTGTTTTTAATAATTTTGAATTGAAAATAATCTAGATAAAATTATTTACAAGTGGATGTTTGTTTCTAGCTGTTCGTAGAATACTAGGGAGATCGCTCTTGTCTGCAAGAGGGACTAATCCGCATAACAAAATGGCGACTCCAATGGGGAATAGAACTTAGTTTTCCTTTTTATTTTTCAGTTTGAATTTTGAGAGTTTTATAATTTTTATTTGTCTGAGTTGGGTTGGGTAGATAACTTTTAAGAATCCCTAAAAAATAAAGTTGATTATTTATTTTTTCAGAGTTGTTCCTTGCCTCTGTGGTTTTCAGTAGAAAACAGTGCGGCAACCTCCACAGGTTTTAGTTCAAAACAGTGCAATGCCGCTCTTTTTTCCATTAGAAATTGCGGACCCATGGAAAAATTTTGAAAAAATAAATTCTTATTTTTTAGAGCCAGATAACCTGATTCTTTAAGTTTTCCCTGATCCATTTACAACCTCGTCGGTCTCTGTTAAGTTAATTGGGTGTTTTGATTTTCTTTTTTGAGAAATTCTTAATTTGATTTCCTTTGGTCATTACTTCGAGGTTTGTCTCAGTCTCTTAACAATTTTGCATATTTTTTCTTTTATTTTTTCAAAAACATTTCCCCCTCATTTGCTAAATTGTGTTTGAGTGTTAATTGCCTTTGAGTGTTTTATTTTTTACCTTTGGAATTCTCACCCAATTTTCTTTACTTACACTTGATTAGTTCTTTAGATTACATTAGGATCATCTTGTGTCTGAGAATTCTCTTGCATAGATAACATTTTCATAATTACAATTATCATTTTCAAAATCTAAATGAAAAATGTGCATAGATTACATTTTCATAGTTTTCAAGTGAATTGTGCATAGATTACAACTGCATAGTTTACATTCTCGAAAAATCAAACGTAGATTTAGATTAGTGTCTGTGATTTGAATTTACATGTTTTTATGCTTTCTTTAAAACATAAAAATAAAAAATTTGGAATTGATTAGCATTATTTTTCTTTATGAAATTAGTGCATTGGAGAATTTGTTATATTTTCTCTTATTTATCAATTTTTGCATTGTTAGAACTGAATGAAAACTCTCTCCTTACTTTAGGTAGGATTCATCAAATTGAAAATATTACATTATCATATTCGATTGCATTCAGTTTTGGGTCAAGTCATAACAACCTTGGTTTCATATCCATTTACCTTTTGAGTAATAATAGCCCAAATAACACAGCGCTAAATAAAATTCATCTAGAAATTTTTACATTTTGTAGGGCTCTTTCCACCAATCTAGCTTAGGCTAGTGCTTTGGAATAGGTAGTAGTTAACTTTATATATATATATATATATAGTTATTTTTTTTTATATTTAGGTTTAATTATAATTATTAATATTTATATGTGTATTATCATGATTTATATTAATAATTGAATTTATTTAATTTTAATTAAACTAACTCCACCACCATTCACGATGGACCACACATCCACATCACTTCTCAATACGAAATACATCCCCGCTAATTCGATGGTCCTATTTCATCAATCAATAATCTTGGTAGGGACTGGCACAATGGAGGTTATGTCTCATGGCTCTAGCCCCCACATCGTGTTATGCAACCAGCTCACAAGATACAATAAAATATAGATCGAAGACTTAAAAATAATCCACTTCGAGGGGGAAAACTCCTTTACATTACATAAATGAAAAATTCTTGGATGATTCAAATGACAAAACTATATATATGACTCTAAGGGGTCACAATATAATCAGATTAGACATAACACTAATAATGTAAGGGCACAAAAATCAGAAGAGTGGGATTTTGTGGGGCACAATAATAACAATATGGAAACTACATGGGTACAAGAATAATAATAAGGGGGATACACTAATAATAAAAATAAAGGGATACACTAGTCTTAGAGGGACCTAAGATGCCCCTCTCCTTCAACACAATGTTGTCCTCAATGGTTCAGTAGTTTTGGATGCTTCTGTATAAAATTTTCATACTCCCATGAGGAATCTTCAATAGTTAAGTTCTTCCACTTGATGAGATACTCTGAAATTGATCGATTTCGTAGCTATCGAGTTCTTGTTTCCATGACTTCTTCAGGTTCCAATATTATTTTTCATTCCTCATCATGTTCTAGAAACATTGTTTGAAATGGGAGCTTGTTACCTATAAACTTATTTAAGCATGAAATATGGAAAAGTGGGTGCACTTAGGAAGATGTTAGAAGCTTCAATTTGTATGCCATAATACCAATCTTTTGCAACACCTTGTAACAACCATAATAATTTGGTGATAATTTATTATCTTTATTATCTTTCTTGAGGGACATTTGTTTGTATGGATGTAGCTGTAAAATACCCAGTCACCTACATTTAAAATTATTTCATTGTGATGTTGATATGCCTGTTATTTCATTTGATTATGTGCCAAGTCGAGGTTATCCTTTAAGAGTTGGAGAACTTGTTGTTGATAGTCGATGTGGTATTCAACTGCTTGAATCATAGTATTTTCTCTTAAATATAATCTGATCGACGGTGGATGATATCCATAAAGTGCCATAAATGGGGTCATTTTTACTGCCATATGGAAGGAAGTGTTATACCACCATTCAGCCAGAGGTAACCACTTAACCCATTGTGTTTGTTTATCAGATACAAAGAAATGAAGATATCCTTGAAATGAAAAAGGTGCATTGGTAAGGCCAAAAGGCATGAACAAAAATTCATAATGACCCTCATGATTTCTAAATGTTGTTTTCAAAATTTCTTCATTCCTTAATCTTATTTGATGACATCGTGAATGAAGATCCTAGTTCATGAAGTAATTTTCTCCATGTAATTCATCTAATAATTTATGAATGAAAGGAATGGGAAATTTATCTTTAATAGTGAGTTCTTTTAGCTCCCTATAATCCGGACACATGCGCCACGATCCATCCTTCTTGTGCACCAATACTACTAGAGCAGAGAAATAACTATGAATAGGTTGCATTATACCGGTCTCTAGATTTTCTGCAACCATACATTCAATATCACTCTTTTGGGAATAAGGATATATGTAAGGCCTGATGTTTGGAGGAACACTTCTTGGAATCAAATGAATAGAATGATCATGATCACGAATAAGTGGGAGGCCTATGGGAGTCTCAATTACCTTGGAATGATTTTCTAAGACTTCTTGGAGATCTGGAGAAATAGATGATTTCGATGTTTGAATCTGTAGTGAGTATAATTGTGAAATTACGCTTCGTTGTTATTTCTTCAGAAGCATTTTCATGAAATTATAGCTGATAATATTTCCTAGTTTTCTTTCAATACCCCATAATTCAACTTCCTTCCCTTTCCAAAAAAAATTCAAGAAAAGTTCTTGAAAATTAAAAGCTATAGTCCCCAAAGATTGTAACCATTGGAATCCTAGTACAACATCAACACCACCCATTGTAATAGAAAGAATTGGAATATTCCATACATATTCCCACACAGTTAGCTTGATATTATGGCACTTACCATAGAAATTTATAGTTACTCCATTTTCAACCATCACCTGACACTCTGGTGTTAGATATAGGAAGAAAATCAATTCCTTTGATATTTTACAATGAATAACATTATGGGTACTACTTGGATCAATAAAAACTATTATTTTTTCTTACTGATATGTCCTTCTATCATAAGAGTTTAAGGAGTGGTAATTCCTGCCAATGCATTACAAGATATGGTCGAATTCATTTCTTATTTCTCTAGGGCGAGTTGCTGGTGTATATCCTTTTATTTTGAATTTTCTTGTTCGTTTTCTTCCTCCTCTTCACAATCTATGTAAAATAATTTCCTCTCATCACACTTATGACCTTTAGTGTATTTTATATCAAACCTATAAAAAATCCCTTTTTCTACTTTTTCTTCCAAATATTTTGGTGTAAAGCTTGTAGGTTGTGGAAGGCTAGAAGCATCAACACTTCCATTTTTATAGTTGTGAGTGGTAGGATTCATTGTTACCATACTTTTTCTTTCAATTTTTCTTACCAACCTAAATGAATTCTCCAATGAATTAGGTTCAAAAAGGCGAACCTCATGTTGGATGTTATCCTTTAAATTCCCTATGAATGTATCAATCTTATGCTCCTCTGGAATATCATTCACCCTTATATTCAATTTTTGGATGTCCTCAATGTGCTCTAACATTGAGCTCTTTTGTTTGAGATTTATCAATTGGCTAAAGAATGTGTTGCTCTTTGTATATTCATAATGTGATATTATTTCCCCCATAAAATTTGACCAAGTGAGAAGTGGTTTACGATAACAAAAGCATCGATACCATGTAGACTATTTGGGTTATAAATATAAAGTTTAAATGCATAACTTTTATGTTTGTTGCACATTATGGAGATCAAAATATTTCTCCATTTGTAGTATCCATGTTACCAGATCCTTGCCATCAAAATTCCTCATATTGATATTTCGAATATGGTGGATCTTCAATCCAGTGTTAGATTCTATGAAAGCATGATTAACATTTCTTTTTTTCTCATCATGAGTTTCCTATAATACCTTTTCGCCATTAGGAATAATTTCTTGTAGCAAATTTTTCAAAACTTCTTTCAAACCTTCCATGTCTACTTTTAAACCATTCTTCAAATCTTCCATGTTGCCTTTCATTTTTTCTTCTGTGTCATCCTTCAAACCTTCCATGTCTAATTTTAAACTATTTTTCAAACGTTTCGTGTTTGTTCTTAAACCATCCATCTTAGCTTCCATTTCATTTTTGGTTACTCTTTGTGAGAGAAAAATTTGTTGCACCTCGTCTCATAATTTTGATATATCATGTTTCATTTCTTCCTCCTCTTCATGTGCCATAGTAGATTTTTCTGGTTGCTTACTAAGTGTTTCCATTTTCTCGCTTTAAGTCATTTTGGAATGAATAAATGATATGTATGCTTCAATATGCCCCTTAAATCACTTCAAAAATTTTTTTCCAAAAAAACTTATGCAAAATTAGAAAACAAAATACACACCTTTTTCTTTGAATTGTAGGATCTCTATATTGAATTTGTTGTATGTCTATAATTTTGGATCACCAAGATTTGAACTTCAGTCCTGTATTATCCCTATGATTCTTCTTTCCAATGCCACAAGTCAGACCTAATTTGGATTCATCAAGATAAAGTTATGCTCGATATCCCACAATGACCTAATTATGGACTGGTTCAATAGAGATAATTTGTACGACATGCCACATGTAACTATTTAGAGATTCAACTCTGAAATTGATACAAAATAAAAAACAGTCCATGAAATTTCAACCACATTTTACAGAATTCAAATATGATTCCTGAAACAGATGCTACGATGATTTTCCCTTGGTCACTTGTCTGGAATGAAATTTTGGATCCTGCAAAGACCCTAAATTCCTCAGATCATATCTTCAAAAATATAGTGAACCAAGATCTAAAATTGGTACAAAAGGTTCACCAATATTTCGAATCTAGGTGGTTTCAATTTCTTCTTTTGAATCTTCGTAGAAAAAAAGTTATAACGAAAATTCCAAGATGACCTACTTGAAGAAGAAAAACCCTAGAATCCAAAGCTCTCATATCGAATGTTATGGAACCAACTCATAAAATAGAAGAAAATATAGGTCAATGACTGAAAAATTATCCACTTTGAGGGTAAAACCTCCTTTAGATTACATAAATGAACAAATATTGGATGATTAAAATGAAAAACCTACTTTCTATATATATAGGAGTCTAATGGGTCTCGATATAATCAGAGCTGATATAAAAATAATAATGTAAGGGCACAACAATAACAATAGTGGGCTTCTATGGGGCACAATAATAATAATATGGAGACTACATGGGTACAACAATAACAATAAGGGGGCTACAACAAAAATAATAATAAGGATATACACTAGTTTTATAGGGACCTAACACATCGAGTGTCCCTCGTCTCCTTTTCCAGATTTAATGTCTCAGAAAAATTGCAGCAAACCCACTTCCCTTCCTAGTGACCTAAAAATGGATGGGTGTAACAACATGTAGTTGTGGGATTCATATCTTCCCACCCCACCACTAATGGGTCCATGAGGGGTGGTTAAGGGTACCCATTCCAGTCAATATACCCTTCCCTCACCCAATCACGATAAGGTGTGATCTGAGCATGATAGTTTGGATCTTCCACGTCTACGAATTACCTCCAACCAACAAAATCTACACGTATGATTGGTTTATATGTTGGATCCCACTCAAATTCATTTCAACGTAGCTCTACACCAACCTTTCCCTTTATGCATGGGTTCATTTTGTCTTTGGTTGTAGATGTTTTGTAATATACTAGATCCATGCCAACATTCTTCCATGGCATCCATCGATTGCTGGCCCTTTTCTAAATGATCGCTGCTAAGCTTACGACTTAGATGTTGTTCCTGAGGCCACTGGTGTTGCAAAATACCAAAGCATCATGAGGCGCTCAACACTCTTCGATGATCTGCAGGCCAAGACACACCCTTAGGCTTGTAGTGATATAGCCAACAACACTGTGATGCTTGTCAAATACATCAATGATTGATGAAAACACAAGGTTGCAAGAGCCTCTAATGTAAAGTCACCAGTTAATATGGTTAAAAGAGGATGTAATCCCTGACAACAACTCATGCCCCACTATTACACAGTACATTGTTACCCTATTCACTTCCCGTACCTGATCCTGAAGTGCCCTAAGATGACCAATGCGCAATATATCCACCATGGAAAATACATCAAGATATCCCTTGAAGACTAACAAAATCTACCTTTAGGATTTTCTCGAGAATCTCGGCTTAAAACCTAAATTTCCGGGCCAGCGCTCTTTACAAGTTACCTGCCCGTGCTGATGGCATGTTGCAACAATTTGACGTAGTGCCTCCAGCATTATTTTGATTGGAAAAAACACGTTGAACCTCTTCTGGCAGTGTTTCCTCAAATGGCGAAGAAGCTTCATGCCCTATAAGCCTTCAGAATGTTGAGATGGATATGGTTCGATGTAGATATGATCGAGCTCTCTCATTTGGAGGTCTTGATATTATCATTAGGGAATTTTCCCTTGTAAATTGGGCCTTCCTCCTACTTTTATGGATCCCTAACTCCTTCTCCCTACCTATAAATTGAATCTCATCCTTCCACTTCTGGTTGGTGTTGCTTGATCATTGATCCTTTTCATCCTTATACTTTGATTATCCCTAAATAGCCACTTGGGAGAAGGATTTCTTGAAAATCCTTGGTTTGGACATGGAAATCACCAAAGGTAGGTCTCCAACATCAAGGCCATGGTGTTATGATTCCTCTTTTCCATAATTAATAATACATCAGATGTTTCACTTTCCATATTTGTCTAGATATTGATGCAAGTAGCTTGATGCTCTTTGATCTGATAGGTAGATTGTATTTGAAGTATGTTATGTATTTTGTCATGTTTATTTTGTTGTCTTTTTATTTCTTACAGTTAGTCGAATGCCACAAGTAGCAAGGAGTGAGCCCGAAGGATTGTAGAATAAATGTCTTCACTAAAGGACTGGACGATAGCATCAGGAAGAGGTAGGTTCTTTTTCTTCTTCTTTCGCTTTGAATATAAACTAGGAAATGGTTCATTAGGTAGCCTTGCTCGTTGCTAGACTCACTCTAGGGATAGAGATATTGCCTCTAAATGCAGAGGGGATTGTCTTCAGAACATTCATAAATGGATGTACATCCATCGATATGTGTATGCACATTCCTTGTAAACAAATTTTATTCTATGTAATTTTTATCTAGTAGTAAAAGGATTTGTATACTAAATACTGTAATGGTAGAGTCTGGTTCCTATGAGCCATTCATATGCCTTTATTGTGTGTATGTTTTAATTTTTTATTATGCGATAGTTTGGTTTAGTCCTAAAGGGACTACTTCCATTGCTTTAACCTCTTTCTTAACATGTTAATAAGTCATGTTAAAAAATGGTACTTTCACATATTTTAGAGGTATAGTAATTTAAGCAAAGTAGCATTAAACTTTGTTTAGCTCATTCATGAGCACCACTCAATATAGAACCCAAAACATATTCATTTCTAAAGTACACACCATTCAATGCAAGAATGAAAACATATGATTAATGGAATTGCAAGGCATAATAACACTTATCTTATAATATTTTGCGCAAGTGAGTCATGGATAAGGACTCTCTACCCAACCATATATAGTTGCAATGAATCTCGCTTACAACTATTACCCTGAGCCACATTCCAGAGACTAAGGAGCTTGATTTGCAGATTAAAACATCAACTACCAATTGGAACAGGGACTCGAGAGGACACCCTTCCTCCACCCAATGGTCACTTAGCAGTTATATAGAACACAGGGAATCCAGAGGCAAGTTTCCTCCACCCAAAAAATATTAGAGAATGCAAAGAGTATCCTGTCCACCATTAAAACAAGAACACATTGGTTCCACAAAATTAAGGGAATCCATAATGCACTGTAAATAAAAAACAAGAAGGTTCGAGAGGCTCTTCCTCTAAGAGTCCAATGACACAAACCTACACCCACACCACTAAGGGAGTCCAAAGAAAACCATTTCCACCCTCTCGCTTTAGAGGGACTCAAGAGGCTTTGTTCCTCACCATGGAGAAACCACCTATCTACCAATTTTCAAACCGAAAAAGAAGTGGTTTATCCTTCTTCTCTCTTCTTGCTGAATGTTGAATATTGTATGGTTGAACGAGTGAGTGGGTAATTTTGTCTCTAGAAGAGTGAATGAGGGAGAGTGTGTTTGAATGAGATCGAATAACCTCTTTTATCTGATGTTTTCTCTTATATGTTGGGATTGATTTATGTCCTTGCTGCCAACATAGTTAGCTTCATTAATATAGTTCTCCTTGTCTTGTAGGCGTTTCTGAAGGCAGTATGACCTACATACTTCCTTGCCGCCTAAATTAATTTCTTTACAAGTCCATTAAGCCTCACCAACCAACCTTTTCTTGGTTGTTACAAAAACATTTCATATTTTTGCACAAAAAACTCATTGACATCCAAAACAAGCAACCTCCTCTCAACTTTGCAATTCATGGCCCTTAACTCAATCCCATTTTGAATTTTATTTTTGTAAAAATATTTACAATAAATTTTCCAAGATAACCTTGATTTTAAAAAATTAAACCTTATATTTTCAATATTAATATTAATGAAATTAAAGAATAAAAATAAATCATTTTTATTAAAAAAAATGTATTATAAAATTTTATATGATTTTTAAAAAATATTATAAAATTTAATCCTTTCACCTGATTATGATTTTACCTTTACTTAAATTTGAACTATTGACTTCCAACCTGTTTTATATCTATCACTGCATTGACTTCTATAAACTTCAAAATTTTCACATTTTCTACTTTTTCAAAGCGATCGTTACCTTGAGTGATATAAAATTTGGAGTCTTAATGGATATTAAAATATATGGCTGATCTTGACATACAATTTATTTAAGCATCTTATCATGCTTTCTGTGTTGAATGCATCTTATCATGCATTCGGTGTTGTTCTTGGTCAAGAGAATCTGGTAGGACTATAAAGTTAAAATAAAATAAAAAAATTATTAGAAAAAAATTAGTCAATATTCTTTACAACTCCAGTGTAATGATAGCCACGTCCTGCCCAGCAAGAATCACGTCCTAACCATATGTATTTTATTTATAAAATATGTTAGTATTAAGAATTTTAAACTAAAATTAGGTATAAATGATTAAACTATTATAATTTTGGATATATTTAATTATTATACTTTTATTTCTTTAGAACATAAATATGTGTCAAAAGCATGAACACAATACCGCAGCATTATATAGCTATGAAAGAAAATTCGTTACTCGACCAATGGAGAGGCCATAAAATACAATTATGAAAAGGTTGTTAGTAGACCATGCATTGTCAACTCATATCACCGAAAGCATTGTACATCACCAACAATAAACTATGTTGTCTTTCCATCTTTACTAAAAGGGAATAATTATGACAGTGGGATGCTTGGTGTGCTGTGTAGATTTATAAAATAATTTATTACAATTTACCATGTAAAATGAGATGCTTAACCAAAGGAAAAACTATTATTATTTTTTTTATAAGTATCTTATCCCATAAAATAACATTATCTATAATGATTTAGTTTGACTTTGCAGTTTGATATATATTTTGTGGTAGATTGATATATACCTTGGGATAAGTTTTAAACGAAGAAGCATGGTGGGAATATAGTTGGTAAAATATGTAGTGATCTTATGAAACATAGTGAAGCACACATTGATTATTTTAGTTGTGGTGGAGCATGTGATTTCTCTAATATATATCATTGTTGTAGTGATTTCTAATACAAGTACAATGATTCATCTTGAGCATGCTCGATTCTAATATAAGCATGTTGATCCAATCTGAACAAGACCATTTCCAATACAAGCATAGTGATTCACTTTGAGGGTTGTGATTTCTGATACATGTACATGATTTCGAATACTGCTATAATGTTTATTTTTTTTCTATGGTAATAGTTATTGTTAAAACCTTACTTTGCAATAATGATACAAATTGAACCTTTGGTGAACTTGTCATATTGAACTTGTGACACCAACCTGTCGTATTGAACTTCTGATGATTCATAGTTAACAAATCTATATAATTATGTGTATTTAACTTCTCTATGTAGCTCAAGAATCTCATGTGATAGTTCATAATCCATACTCTATAGCATGGGAGAGTATCTTATATCTATGTCATGATATAATAACTTCTCCTTATGTCTATTATATTTGTAGAATAGTATCCAATTGAATGGAATGAATGCAATATTGAATAAATATTTAGATGCAATATCAAAAACCTAGTAGTGAATGGGCTTTTGTGAACACTAGAGCTTAGAATTGTAAGAAATCTCTTAGCTATTAAGAAATTTATACAATTTCAAATAATATTGATGGTTCAGGCTCAAACCTTATGATAAATAAAATGAACATGTTCTTCTCTCCTCTTATTTATCTCTTTTTTTCTTAAATATGAGTTCCAATGTGAATAATTCCTCACAAATATAAAAATATCTCAAGGGTAGACATGGAAAAATAACCCAAGATAATTTGTACAAATATTTACATTCATTATAAAAACTTAAAGAAGAGAGAGAATCCAAATTTTAAATACAACTAAAATAGATGCTTGAATCAATGTTTCATAATAAATTTATATGCTTGCAACATAATATTTAGACACACAAATAATAAAATAGTAGGATTGGAGACTGAATTGTAGGAAATGGATGTGAGATTGCAATAACTAGAGAAACAAAGTAAAAAAGAAATAAACAATCCAAGAAGAATATCTTTAATAAAATACTAAACATAGGGATCTGAGTAAATATTTAGAAGAAACAATAATGAATAACCTTAACCTTGAATAATAATATTAACCTTAAATAGTTTGGAACATAACCTCGATATCAAACCTGACACAAAGGAAATGTATAAGATCATAGAGTTAGACCATGAGCATAAAAAAAAATCTTGGATCTCATTATTTTTCATATAAAAGATAAAAAATATGAGGACACACTCATAATATCAAAGGAATAACCAAGAAATAAATCACAAATTGAAGCATATCACATCGGAGAAAAGAGGACAGCACAAATAACTGAATGTAAAGATAGGTTGAATTATTTTAAAGTAATCTCTAATTATCATAAAGATGGTATACTCATCAAAAATCCAGCCGTAAAAGGGTTAGGAACATTTATAAACAATGATCTCAATCTATAGAACGAAGTAGAATTAAGGAAGGAACTTCAATAGCTAAAAGAAGCTAGGAGGGATGGAAATTCATAAAAAGTTAGTAATAGATAAACTACTACCAAGGATAGAGACCAAAAAGATAATAATCACTAGGAATTTCGTACAATCTAGATCCTCTCATGGAATAATAAAGGTTCTCCATGTAGCAAAGGGCATATATTAAGTTGGATCACTAGTGAAATTGATATTATATTTCTAGTTGAAGTTTTAGAGTATGAAGAATGTAAGGAAATTAATGGTAAAGGGCTTGTACTATGGTTGACATGGAACATGTAATCCTCCCATAAAGGGGATGGAGGAAAAAATTGTTAAACAAAAAATGAAAATTTCTCCTCATGATTGAATTCATAAGAAACACCATCTCAATTGATAGATATGAATGGGTATTTTAGATGTTATAGTAAGAAGACTTATGTAGAAACTTTTTTCTTTGCATATATAGATTATACTTTTGTAAGACAAAAAAAATAGATAAGAATTTCCCTTACAAATATGTTAGGTTTAAGGTACCTAATTTACATTTAAAATGCCAACTTCAAAATTTAGAGTTGACTAGACTATAAACTCAATTAACATAAGCATTTAAAGTCATATGGGAGAACTTAAATAACATAAAATAAATAATGGAATGCCATAAAGATTCAAATAACAAACAAATATTTTTCAGTTGAAACCCTTAATTGGGTCAATCCATCAAAAGTTTTAGGTTCATTTGTCTTATATTCTAGAGTGAGTATCAAAGCTACATTACGATAAATTCCAACCTTAATCCACACCGAAGACAAATAGGCTCATACATCACCCAATATTTCCCAATCATGATTATATATCATCCTCTCATTAGAATTATGTCATGATATATTTATAACAATAGAAAATTTTAATTTCTAACTTCTCAAATTAGTACATATAGCTGGACATCATTGATCAAAATATTAGGAATGTAAGGATTCCAAAATTTTGTATAGCTAGTTTCAACCATATTCAATTTCATTTATACCACTTGTTAACCATCAATCATAGCTGAATATGCATATGTGCTCAACTATAATCACTCCAAATACTCCATTCAATTATCAAATTTTTTAAATTACCGGATTACCCATCTCGCCTTCAACTGATGTAGCTATTATTGACTTGAATTTCAGTCCATCTGATTGAACATTGATTTATTGTCTCGTCTCATTAAATTTGACTTTTTGTTCAACTTATTGTCCTAGTCAATTTTCATTGGCAAGAATGGTTTAGATTCATTCTTGATCATGTTACCCAACCAGTTAGTTGATAGATTGAACTTCAATCGACTTTGATTATCAGCAAGGAATACAACACCTCAACATTCTTTAACTTATTATAAGTTCTTTGCATTAACTTCTAATACTATTATTTTAGTGAAGAAAAGACACCATGCCCATGTTTTCTATGCACCATTATAATTTATGAGTGCAAACCAAATTTGTAAGAAAATATACAACATTATTCACTATATCTACCTTTATTAACAATACTTTTATTCTTTCCACCATATATCTAATGAGATGGAAATGTACATAATTATTATTTCCCTTTAATGGTAAGTTGAGTTCTTTTCTAGGAATATTTCACTCTCACAATCACAACTTATCCTTATTAATTTTTGAGAAATTTTTATCTATAAACATAGTTTCCACAACTAAACTACATCCTTATTGGCATAAGTGGTTACCTTGTGTTTGAATTATATCCCCAACTACTCCATGAATGATAGTTTCTTACTTATCTATCTAATAGTTTGACTAACCAAATTGAATACATATATTCTAGTTTACCTTCTTCTATTCATAATATTAGCCCAATCAACATGAAAAAATCCTTCTGCAATTATTTCACTATCATCATTAGGCCTTCCACAGTAGCGTATCTCAATATCACTTATTCCATGCAAAAACATGAATACTCTTATGGTCGAAGACTAGTGCTCTTTACCAAGTGTTTCCATGTATTTTCTCAATACTCCCACTGAATGAGAAATATACAATTGTGTACAAACCATTTCATACATAAGGCTAACTACGACACTTACATATAGAACACAAGCCACACACTCTCTTTTTTCTTCTGTCTTTTGAAAATGATCATAAGTAAGTCGTGACCAAATAGGAATTGGCACCTTCACTAGTTTACAATCATGCATGATAAAAAATTATGGAAATGTCTTCACATACTTTCAGTTATTTATCCAAACATTCCTAGCTATGCAGACTCTATTGATGTTCATTCCATGAAAGAAATGTCTAGCAATGAGATTATTCATGTTGAATTTGGAGGATAGTGTCATCTTTGCCTCCCTAATTACACCCATGTTGTTTCAAACCAACAAAATGCCATCAACATACAGTAATATATATATTATGCACTTTCCATTTGACTTGAGATATACACCAACCTAGATCCATCTTAACCCCAGATCTATCAAGCGCCGAGAAGGATTAAATATCTAGAGGTTAAAACCTCTTTTTTGAGAGAAAAAATTGAGGAAAGTTTTGCACCTCAAAAGATTTGATCTATCTTGGGGCTTGATAGATCTTGAGTTAAGATGGATCTAGGCTAGTTTTTTAAACATTTAGAAATAGTTTCTTGAAATCACTTTGTTTCAGAGCCGTGCAAGGTTTCCGGAAGGGCATGATTTAGATCATTATAATTTGGTGTTCTTTGGCGCAAGGTAGGAATTAAATCATTCTAATTCTATTGTAAGAGTGATTCATTACACATAATAGCATCCATGGAGTCAAAGTTTATGATGCTTCCTCACAAATACAAGTCGACACTTTTTTTGTGTTAAATTTATATATTTAGGGAGAGAAGTGAATTTTCATTAGGGTCGGCATTCATTAATTAGATTAAATTTTAAATATTAAATGTTAAACATTACTTTCATATTTACATTTATGCTTACGTGTTTACCTGAGATAGTCAAACACATAGTGTACTCAAATACAACCCTATGGGATCCAAATTTATAAAATTTAATAATATTAATATTATAATATATCAATGTGAATATTATAATTGATAATATTATTAGTATTAATTTTTTAATATTATATTAGGGTATTCTCCCCTTAGCCTTCACCTAAATAAAACAACTTTTCTGACTGTTCATAAATATAGAAAGGAGTATGGAGTAAATATAAAAGGAGGTTTTATTTTTTACCATACCTCTAGTTTATTTATATTTGTATTTATTTACCATACCTCTTTTATTTAACATGGTATTTTTTCCATAGGCTTCCTATATACTTAGATGTTGATTTGTAATCATATTTGATGATTTTTATGCTGTAAGGCATCACTATTTGAAAACAAATTTTCTAAGTGCCTTTCTGTCATAATATGTGCCATTGGATTCTTTGTTAGATGATTCAATCATGCTCAACCATCGATTAGAATTGCCAGAATTGCCACCTGTTGGCAGTTTCCAAGTAGTTGCGACTCCTCTAGCGATACCAAATTTCCTATATCTCCCATTTGATGCCTGTCATTTTAATGAGTTTCAGCCGCCCAAGACTGTTAGTTGGAGTAATGGGACAAGATTTATTCACTACTTCATCCCATGCTCTGACGTGACCTGCAACTGGATTGAATCGTCGGTCCAGCTCTCTGCCAACCAGCGGTACACGTCCAACCAGATATTGCCTGACGGTCGGGTGATCGTCGTAGGGGGACACAGATCCTTCTATTATGAATTCGTTCCTAAAGCCCAGTCTGACGAGGCATTTGAGCTTCCATTCCTTGCGAAGACCAGGCAATTGCGACTCCTCTCACGATTCCAAATTTCCTGTATCTCCCATTTGCTGCATGTCATTTTAATGAGTTTCAGCCACCCAACACTGTTAGCTGGGTCGATCCCATATTCAAGCTGTGTAAGCTATCCTCACCACTATTTTATGTCTAAATATTTTCCTTTCTTTGTGAATGATTTTTTAGTCTCAGGTTTTGTAATATGTTGTTAATGAAATATGTCTATTTCATGTTGTAGATCGTTGTAGCAAGGAGATGGTTTACAAATATGTATCTTTGCAAACTCGATTCACTCTCCCAAACCAGAAGCCACCAAAAATCTAGAAAGAGGTCTTCCAGTCAAGAACAAACCCTCAACCCAAAAGTGTGAGATTTTCTTCTCTCATCGATGGTAAACAACTACGTAATCGCGACAATAAATGAGTACATAGCCAAGATAACTATGATTATGAAACTGATTTGTGCATATTTATTGTTCTCTACTTTCTCAGGTGTAGGTGTAGAGAAAGTTAATAAAACTAAAAAGTATCGCAATGAGATTCTGTGCTGCAATCTTTCACATTTGAGGACAGACGTATGTTATTTGAGCGGGGATGTGCAAACCCACTCTCAATATTCCTCTGTTTTCCTTTATTCCCATGAGAATAAAACTAAACAAGAGGAGAAATTAAGGCCTTATACACACAAATGGGAGAGCAGTGTTATGAACATGATTGATGAAATCAATCTCAAGATACTCAGCCAGTCAGATCATGATCAGAGTGAGCCACAAAATTCCTGTCAAGTGCAGCACAGAGTGCCTGCAGTGATTTTCTCAACTAGAGGGTACACATGAAACATTTACAATGAGTTCAGTGATGGTTTATTGCAATGATTTGGTTTCTCCTTGGTTTCTCCACAAATTCACGGTTTCCTATCCAAACTCATGCAAAGTTTTCATACTACGAAAGCCAAGTATTGGGAAAATTTGTGGGATTCGTAAGCCAAACATAAGTGCATTCTTGCTGTATTCGATATCTTTTGTTTGATCTTCTGGAATAGCAGTATGCATTAGCAAATTCCAACACTCCTAAATTAAAATTTTTCCAGGGCAACCCATAATTCGATCTGCTAGATTCCCCTTGGAATACAAAATCCCAACAATCAGGTAAAATTTAATCAAAATCAATTAAGCAAGCTGAAAGATTGATTTTTTTTAGAACTCTTCAATGGGGCCTACCATTTTCAAATGACACTCTCCCAGGTAATTGACCTACCAATGGGGAAAAAACTATGTATTTAGCCACCTGCTTTATTAATCTTCCTGCCTAGAAATCTATTTTTCTGAGCATGTTTAATTTGTTGCTCTTTGTTTTCATTCCAAGGCCCTCTTTATGTTCTCTATTTTCTGTGAGCACCACTATGGAATCTCACTCTTTAGTTTTCCCATTTTTACTCTAGCAATTCCAAGCAGATGATATTGTTGTTAAGGAAGGAGCGAAAGCAGAGGAAAAGGTAGGCCTGGGAAAGATTAATTAGATATATACATTAAAGGTTTCCTTACATTTTTTTAACTCTGTACATTGAAGTAATACCATTTATGTGCATTGTCCCAAGGAATGTGTGCATTTCATGGTTGACTTTCACCTCAATGCGGGAGGAAATGAGCTGAGAGTTGTTCACCAGAAATATTGAGATCCACTTTTTGGCTATGTTTCTTTTTTAACCCCTGCCAAGTTACCTGTTTAGGACAGTTGCAGACCCAACAACTAATCAACATGCATACTAGAATTACTTCAGGAGTCTAATTTGAATGTTGCTATTCTTTAATCTAATGAGATCAGAAAACATTTTTAAATAAATAAAATTGCATAAAAAAATTTCTTCTATCTTCTATGTTATTATTTTATACACTCTCACCTTACAACATTTCCTTTGCAACATATGATGCAATTGCTAGTTTATGTATTTACCATACCTATGTATCCCTCTTTTATATTTATTTATTTACCATAATTCTTTTATAAATACTGTATTTGGTCCATAGTATTTAGCCCATGGTATTAATAATAATTTTTTCCATGGTATTTGGCCCATAGGCTTCACCTAAATAAAACCACATTTTTTAGTTTTCGTAGATATAAAAAGTTTTATGGAGTAAATATAAAAATATGTTTTATTTATTTACCATACCTCTACTCTATTTATAATTTTTTTACTATATCTCCAATCTATTTATATTTTTATTTATTTACCATAAGTATTTTTTTGAGTGTTCTTAAATATACTCCAATGTTTAAAATGTTTACTTAAATTACATTTCTTACCTTACATTTCTCACATTACATCTACACATGTGCCTTATACTCCTATACTAGGCTGCAGAGCCCCGTTTGATTTATATATCCAAAATTAAGATGGTTCTAGGTTGGTTGTTTATACATTTATAAATACATACTTGAAATCACTTTGTTTCAAAGTCTAGTCTGGAAAAGTTTCTGGCAAGGCAGAAATTAAATCATTCTAATTTGGTGGTGTTTCGGGCAACACAAAAATTTAATCATTCTAATTTGGTGATAAGAGTGATTCATTACACATGATGAAATTCATGGACTAGAAGTAGATGAAAATATAAAAACAAAAAGGTAGAAAAAAATAAAATCTATAGCAATTAGTAGTATGAAATCCTTTCCCACAAATATTATTTTCCTCTTGGCACAGCTCCAGAAATTCTTTCTGGCAAATATTATTTCACTCTTCCTACTGTCACAGAGATATTTCCTCACAAATACAATTCAACACTTTCTTTGTGTTAAATTTATATATTTAGGGAGAGAGTTGATTTTTCATTAGGGCCGACATTAGATTAATTAGATTAAATTTTAAATGTTAAATGTTAAACATTACATTTACATTTACATTTAGATAGTTAATGCATGTAGTGTACTCAAATAAAAACCTCCGGGATCAAAATTGATCAAATTTAATAATATTAATATTATAATATATTAAATCATTCTAATTTGGTGGTGTTTTCGGGCAACACAAAAATTAAATGTTTCTAATTAGGTGGTGTTTAAGATTGATTCATTACACATGATCGCATCCATGGAGTCTAAGTAGATGAAAAGGTAAAAAAAAGGTAGAAAAATAAAATAAAATTTAGGAGCAAACTTAATCAAACCTAAAAATCTATAGTAGTTTGAAATCATTTCCCACAAATATTATTTTCCACTTCGCACAGCTTCCGAAATCCTTTCTCACAAATATTATTTCACTTTTGGTATTGTCACAACAATGCTTCCTCACAAATACAATTCCACACTTTATTTGTGTTAAATTTATAAATTTAGGGAGATAATTGATTTTTCATGAGGGCCTACATTACATTAATTAAATTAAATTTTAAATGTTAATTGTTAAACATTACTTTTACGTTTAAGTTTATATGTTTACATGAGATAGTCAATTCATGTAGTGTACTCAAATACAAACCTCTAGGGATCCAAATTTATTAAATTTAATAATATTAATATTATAATATATCGATATGAATATTATAATTAGTAATAAAACTAGTATTAATATTTTAATATTAATATTAGGGTATTTGGCCCTTAGGCTTTACCTAAATAAAACCTCTTTTTTGAGTGTTAAATATAAAGAGGAGTATGGAGTAAATATAAAAAGAGGTGGCCCATGAATTGGGTTCATACATTGGATGCCTCATGAATCATTATACGGGCACAAAATTTGGTGAAAAATATTATAGTCACTCGCTTGCAGGATTATGCATGTGACTGAAGGGTTAAAATTGAATTTAGGTAGTCTTTTTCCAACATCTGGGAGTCCAGAAAAATAAGTTTAACTCATGGTTTAGTGACCTCAAAGGGGGGTTTAGCTCTTGGGGTTCCTACAGCTCGTGAGGAATGTTAGTAAATTTTTAGTTTTTTTATTACACTTAACTCCATATAGGAGTTTGATTCATGTCATAGTAGCCCTCATCTCATATTTACCTTGGAAGGCCAGTAAAAGTGGGTAGATACGGGAGGTGTGGTTACATATTGGTATCACAGCATGGTTCAAACACTTGGACGAGATAGATGCATGTTGTGATGGATGTATTGTCATAGTTATCTCATGCATGAGGTTATGATATAAAATTGGTATTGCCATGCATGATTTTGGGATATTGATTTGACTATGATTATACATGTATCATGCTAATATGGACTAATTTTGTAGATGAAATAAACCTCCCCTAAATTGCATTGAGGTATGATTTTAATTATGGTATCTATTTTGATTATCTGACATGGCATGCTTACAGGAAGAAAAAAAAATCAAATATTAAAATAAAAATGGTGGACTACGTTACTCTCGCTATAGATCAGTTGGGAAGTAAGGAAATGAGTACTCTCCTGATATATGAAACCCATCAAGGATTACAAGGGCAGAGATCAAAATTTTCAAGGTAGACAATAGACAATGAAAGGTTGGTTGAGGCTTACGAAATACTTGCAAGGGTTGAGTAAAAACATGAAGAGGATAATGCAATGATCCTTCAGAGTTGGTTAGTATTGCAGAGATAGGGATAGTTGAGGATTAGTAAAGAACATGAAGATAAGACTAATGGGGCATAAGGTAGCAGGTCACAATCAGGATACAGGTTATATAGAGGGTACACAGTCAAAGGTGGAAAATCATTGGGTACACCAGACATGAGTACTAGTATGTATGGGTATCATTCTACTTACTCATCCATGAGTTATAATCACCATCATCACCGTCATATTTCTTATAATAGGAGCAAGTATTTACATAGGATTTCCAGAAAGTCGAGCATCCTACATTTGATGGATATATGACGAATTCAAAAGATGCAGAGGCATGTTTTATTGGGATGAAGAAAATTTTTAGATTTCAAAACTATGTAGAGAACATGAAACCCAAAATATCTACCTTTAGTCTCAAAGGCAGATAAAATTTTTGGTGGGAATATTATATGAATGTCAAGGGAATTAAAAAATAAGATTTGATTTGGTATGATTTTGAGAGACTCTTCAAGAAGAAGTACCTGTGTGAAACATATTACAATGACAAAGATAATGGGTTCTATGCATTGCAAATGGGTTCTATGAAAAAGCATGAGTACACAAGAAGGTTGTTGGAGATGTTGAATTTTTTTCCTTACCTAAAGGATGAGAAAACAAATATTCACAGGTTCATCAGTGGGTTGAAAGAAACATATAGAGACTGGAGTGAGTTTGATGAGCCTTAGTGAATGGAGTAAGACATCATGAAATTAAATCGTTGTTGTGAGAAATTAAAGTGTAAAGATGAGCCTCAACATGAATTGAAGGTGTATGAGAAAGCTAAATGGAATTAGACACCAAATCTAGGAATACCTAAGTATGTGGGTGAGAAAAAAAATTCTTCTCGTTACAATAAGTTTCTTGCATCTAATAAGGGGCATGGGTATCAACCTAGAGAGAAACAGAATAAAGGTGATTGTAGGGGACCCCATCCCATTCTAAATTTGTGGAAAATATCATCGCAAGAAGGATTTTAAATTGTACCATGGTGGAAGGCTTGACATCTACAATTCTAAGGAGGACCCAAAATTTGGGGATTTTTCCCATTGAATTCCCCATATTTATGCAACTATAGACAAAAAGAAGGAATATCACTAAGCATCCATTATTCAGATGGAGGGTAAGCTCTACATTCTAGTTGTTTCTATTTTGATTGACTCTATATCTAATTATAGTTATGTTGATCCTAACCTAGTGGATAAGCATGGGTTGATAAAAGAAGTGCATGCATAGTCATGGTTGCTGCAGCTGGATACATGTACTAAGAAGAGCGTTCATCATTGGGTAAGAGCTTGTGCATTTGAGATGAATGGTATTCCTACATATGCACATCTAAAAGTGCTTCTATTGGGATCATATAGTATGTTTTTTGGAATGTATTGGTTGTACCCACATAGGACCAAAGTAGATTTTTATGAAAAGGCTATTGAGTGCCCGAACGATAATGGGGAAAAGCGAGGCTTTCACGGAAATAAGAACCCTACATTGGTGAGGATGGTCACAACTATGTAGGAAAAGAAAAATTTCAGGAAGGGGTGTGTATTGTTTGCAGTTCATATTTCTAGTGACAAGGGTAAGCATGTTGAGGATATGGAAGTCCTGAAGAGGTACCCTATCTTGCAACAGTTACAGGATGTATTCCCAATAGATATTTCAGAGTTGCCTCCCCATAGGGAAGTACACTTTTTTGTTGAGTTGGTACCATGGGTAGCACCAACATCAAAGGAACCTTACATGATGAGTACTCAAGGGTTAGTGGAATTGAAGTTGTAGTTGAAAAAAATTCTTCATAAGGGATACGTTAGGCCAAGTTGATCACCTTGGAGTGCACCATTTTTTTTCATGAACAAGAAGGATGATACTCTCATATTGTGCAATGACTATATGTAGTTTAACAAGGTGAAAATCAAGAATAGGTATTTGTTGCCAAGGATCGATGACTTATTTTATCTGTTGAAGGGGGAAACAATGTTCTCAAATATTGTATGAGATGAGGATATCAATAGTTACACATCAATGAAGAGGATAAATATAATATTTCTTTCTAGAACAGGTATTTCCAAGTAAATATCCACCTACTTTCATGTGCTTGATTAATAGTGTGTTGTGTCCTTATCTATAAAGTTCTTGATCGTATTCATTGATGACATATCGATATATTCTAAGAATGAGGAAGAGCACGATGAAGAACTTGCAATAGTGTTAAGACTGTTGAGATAGAAACCATTGTATGCCAATCTTAGTAAATGAAACTTCTTTCAAACATAGTTACATTACTTGGGACATGGGTCTTTCAAGGAAAGCATAATAGTGGATCCAAAAATTATCAGAGCTATCATGGAATGGGTAGCTCCTAGAAATGTGATGAGGTTAGATAATTCATGGGGTTAGAAGGCTATGAGAGGATGTTCATCAAGAAATTATGATGTATTTCCTATCCAATTCCATCATTGTATAGGAAAGGGAATAAATTTGAATGGAGAGAGGAACATGTAGCAAGTTTTCAGAAGTTGAAGAAGTTGTTGAAAAATTATATAGTTTTAAAGACTGCACATCCAGAAAATAATTCATGGTGTGTACAAATTCTTACAAGAGAGGACATTATCAAGTCCCAGTGTAGGAGGGAGATGTGGTGTTCTATGAGTCAAGGAAGGTGAACAAGCACGAGAATAACAATGTGAATTATGATCTTTATTTGGAAGCTATTATTCACACCTTGAAGATGTCGAGTAACTATCTTCTTTGTAGGAGGTTTATGTTGATGAGCGATTATAGTGGATTGATTATTTTTTCCATGAACCGAATCTGAATGTTAGGAAATATAGATGGTTGGCTACCTTCAGTGAGTTCTACTTTGATATTAGATATATTAAAGGAAAGGAGAATAGGGTGCCAAATTCTCTCAGTAGGAGAGTGTAGGTAAACCATGTTGCAACTGTGAGCTCATATGGGACAAATTTATAGGATCACATCTTACAGGAAGGACAACAAGATGATAGGTATCAATAACTTAAGCATAAGCTACAATAGGATAGAGGTGGAATGGATGAAAATTATCATTTCAAAATAGATGTCTCAGAGAGATTTAGGGACAAGATCTATGTGTCAGATGATAGTGGGCTCAAGAAGCTTATATTCAGAGAGTTTTATTTCAATCGATATTCAAGCCACCCGGGATATTAAAATATGTTCAAATTTGCGAGTAAGTTTTACTATTGGTCGAATTTTAAGAAGGACATGGAAAAAAAAATTTCTAGATGTTTGGACTGTTAGCAGGTTGAAGATGAGTGTAAACACCCATCTGGTTTGTTACATCCTATTCTGATTTGGGAGTGGAAATAGGAGGTCATTTCCATGGACTTTGTTATAGGTTTTTTGAAGACATATATAACATGACTCCACCATGGTTGTGGTTTAAATGTTGACCAAGGTAGCTCACTTCATAGAAGTTAAGTATACTTATTCAGCTAGTGAAGTAGCACAAGTATTCATTAGGTATGTAGTGTAGTTTCATGGGTTTTCAAAGAATATTGTGTTAGATAGAGATTCTATGTTAACTTCCAGGTTTTGGAAGGAGTTTCTAATAGGCTTGGGTACAAATTTGGCCTTCAGTACAAATTATCATTTGCAAGAATATGGACAGACAAAGAGTGTCAACAAGATACTGGAGGATATTCTTAGGATGTATTTTATGCACTAGTACAGGAGGTGGGAGGAGTATCTTCCACTGGTTGATTCAAGATTCACTAAGGATGATTCTGTTTGAGGCACTCTATGGTCATATTTGTAAGACTCCCATTAGCTAGAGTGATCCAATGAGTAGGGTACTGATAGGACTAGACATGTTAACATAGGTGGAATATGAAATGCAAGATATAAAGAAGAATCTAAGGGAAAATAGGGATAAATAGAAGAGTTATGCAGGTTATCCCAAGACGAGCTCCTTCAGGATTGGATCATGTGGAAAGTTGGCACCTTGGTATTACAAGACTTTCGAAATCCTTGAGAGAATTGGAATAGTGACCTATAGGTTTGCACTACCTCTGATAGTGAAAGTACATGATGTCTTCCATGTTTCATTTCTTACAAGATATGTGAAAGATATTAATCATGTGATTGAATAGTATGTATTGCAGGTTGACCCAAAAGGATAATTTCAACAGGAACCTCAATGCCTATTGCCACAGAAACAACTCATGCTCTATCATCGAGCAGTCAAGCAAGCTAAAGTGAAGTGGAATCTCTTTGGTGCAGATCAAGCTACATGGCAGATTATAGATGAGATGCGGGTTATGTATCCTTCATTGTTTTCTAGTTGATGAAAATTATTTTTGATATATGTACATATTAATGTATGGTTGTTAGAAATATGCAATAAGTGGTGTGGATGTCATGTTCTCATGTTTTTCATGATGCTTTTTTTTTTAGTATGTTATTAATTATAAATACTACATTGATCTAAGTTATAAATCTACATGAGAAATATCTTATGGTTTTTGATAGTTTTGCTAGTTGTAGGTGTCGTAGAACACTAAGAAAATTGCTCCCCTAAGGGGGAGGGGTTTATAACAACCGCGGGTTTAAATTTCATGAAATAAAATTAATAAATGAAAAATAATACAAAGGTAATGGGACACGTATTCCAAGCGGAACGTTGTGCAAAACATCCTAGTGGAAATCATTTTTTGTTTATTATGGCTAAGGCGAAATTGGAAAAGTCAAAGGAAAAGTATTGGGAAAGGAAAAACATAATTATTTATATTTTATTTATGTAAATAAATTAAATTAGGATAGAAGGAAGGTGAAAGGTCACAGGTTGCATTTGAGGAAGAAACTGAAGGGAACTAGAGGAAAAATGAAGAAATTAGAGGAAACAATAATAAAAAGGCTTCAAAGGATCAATTCACACCTTTTGCTGGTTAGCTTTTTATCAGTTGCGTTTTGGAATTGGCTTCAGAAAGGAGAAGAGCACCAAGAGGAGAAAGCAAGCAAGGGAAGGAAAAGGAAAGAAAAGGAAATTAAATGAAATAAAGGATCAAGAAAGGGAGAGGTTGACTGAGGGATTCAATGGGAATACCTAAAGGGAACATGTTGCACGTATGATTTCCTAGTTTGTTTTAATATGAATGTTATATGAATTTGTGTATTTGGTTCATTTGTTGTCATCGGCATGGTTTTTTCATATTTTAATGGTGGTTTCAACCTTTCCTTACCATTTAAAAATATATATGATGTGATGGGATTAATTCTTGGTTGAGCTTCAGATTACCGGAAGGTTTTGGATCTCGGTGAGATGGTCTTAGGAAAATCTTGAGGGTTGGGGGTGGAGATGGTTTTCTATAGGAATATCTCAATAGGTAGGTGGAAACAGGAAAATTCCATAAGGGATGGCGAAGTAATTCTGAGGTAGACAATATTGGTTTGGTTTTATGATCCTAAGACTCGTTTAGGTGAGATCACGGTAGTGTGGGTTGAAGGTGGTTTAGCCTTTGGATTCCATTGGTTGTTTTTTTTTTGTTTTTCCATGATATCCCACATTCATGCTTGGAATATAGCACAGGGGTGATTGGCTCAAAGAATTATTTCGTTCAGCCAAATATATGGTCAAGTGGTACATGGAAGTCTCTAACTTCATTCTATTTTCAATACGGTAGTAAGAGTTATCACTAGGTGTTAGACGGACAAATCCCCCTTGCAGACAAGAGTGATCTCCCTAGTATCCTAAGGATATCTAGAAACAAACAGACAAATATAGACCATTTTCTCTAGACCATTATGATTAAGAATTATTAATTAACTATGAAGAGATGCTCCTACCTAAAGTCTAATGCTTATTCAATCTTCAATCCAGTCGCTCCAGAAGATATTGATCCAACATGTAAGATCCACAATCAAAGGCAAGAGAAAGGAATCAAAAGCATCTACAAGATATGATAATTCAAAAGAAATAATATATCTTAGTGATCAAGGAATCCAAGAATTAAATTATCCAAAAGATACATGAACAACTTAATGAGAAAAGAGAATCCATTTGTATTAAATTTGAATGAAAAGAAGAAACCGTACAACCTTGACACCTTGATGTTTGTATAGATTCTTCCGAGGTCCCGAACAGTTGTTTTCCTTAGTTTGACAATACTCCAACTCTCTGAATTAGTATGAATATATGGTGATTAGTATGCAGTATTTCTCATGCCAATGATGCCAAATGTGGAGAGTATAATTTCTTCAACAATTCACCTCAAAACTACCAAGTTCTAAGTCCCCTTGAGACTGAAACATGGTCTCAATTTATAGCAGAAGGGAGGTAGTTTTAGTTCCAAAAAGGAAGCGATAAAGCCCTCTCATAATGGGATTTTAGCTCCAAAAACCAAGGGATAGCTCCGTTTATGAAGGGATAGAGGTTCGTATATGGAAGTGGCGAAGCTTGACCAGATAGCGCTTCTACAAGGCTCCATCTAGGAGAATATTTGACCAACTAGGCTTATAGAACCTACTTTTCTTTTTATTTTACCTTTTACGGAGGTCCACAGTTTTAATGATCAGAAAATGTGGGATGTACCATAGGTTTTAGAGCAATAAACCGCGGTACCGCAGGAAATGACTAGGAAAAGTGCAGAGTTAGGATTTTTGAGGTTTTAATGAGATTTTTTCAGATTCCAAGACTTGATTTGGGAACTTTATGTTTTTAGACATCTAAGGGAGCAATAAATAGGTAATAATGAACCCATATAGACAACTAAAATTTCATGGTGAAAAATTTCAGTGTAACAAATTGCCCCCTAAAGCGTGAAGTCTGAAGATTTCTGAAGATTGAATTGTTTTATCATTCTGAGGATTGGGCTATAGGCACATCAGTTGAAACCTTGAAAAAAAAATCAATGCACGCATATATATATGTATATATATATATATATATATATATAAATATATATATATATATATATATATATATATCGATATCTATATCTATATCTATATCTTATATCTATATCTATATCTATATCTATATATATATATATCTATATCTATATCTATATCTATATCTATATATATATATATATATATATATATATATATATATATATATGTATGTATGTATGTATGTATGTATGTATATATGTATATCATCGCTGAGGTAGGCATTCCCATACTCAAATCAAAACTAACTACATGTTATGATATATAAATGATTTTAGAATTACATTAATAGTATACACTGTATGGACGCAGCCATCTATCATGAGCAGTCTACTATATGATGAATAATAAAATTCCTCACAACCTATATGGTGGAAACTATATCCAGGGTCTTTATTTCTGCTTCTCGAACTAGTACAATTCTATCCATGTGATTGATTGTGTCGAAGTCGAACATGGTAGAAACCACTTGATTACCAATCAATGATGTGAACTGTTAACAAGTGTGAGAGAAACCACCAATAATGAAAATGGATCTCAAAGTACTCAGTACAATCTATGAAATGTGAATATGTGATATGAAGTCGAACATTTCACAGAATCATTCAATCGAAGGTTAATGATGTAACCTATCGTCGAAGGTGAGAAGCCTGCCATTAGGGCATGCAGATCCTAAGGTACTAATAGGATTCTAGATCAAATTTCTAGATGATGAATTGTCCTCGATAGAAAGTGACCTGTCCTAAGAAAGCCTACGACAAAAAACCATTAGATCAATTTTTGAAGAAATATTTGCAAGGACTGACTCAGGGGTGGTCAACACGAATGGAGACAAATTTTTTCAATGAATTTTTTGTTTAACTGATCTCTTGAACACATAACGAAACTACAGATGGTTTCGGTGACGATTGACCTAAAGCTAATACCTAGAAATTGGCTAAAGACTTTCAATGTGGTTTGATTAACTATTTTTGCCAAAGGAATTTCCCAACCCAGGTATGAATGTGACAAAAGTGTCATGTTCAAGAGTAGTATACAAATTTTTCAAATGAAGTGTGACAACTAGATTCATTTTCTCTCTTTTTCCCTCACCATTTCTGGCAAGTACCTCTTTATTTCTGATAAGCTTGAGGAGGATAAAATTTGCTTGTTTGTATAAGCTCATCCTTCAGATGAGTCCAAATTAGTATTAAAATAAAACCCTAAGAAGGAGTGGTTTGTTCCTGTTTGTAATTTACAGGTCCTTTACTGTTAAGTTTTAATGAGTCCAGTATAAGTGAAACTCGGTGTTTTTTAGTTTTTGGGAGTCATAAATAAAACTTAAGAAAACTTCGTGGGTGTACTTTTTTGTAATTTTAGTCTCTCAAGCCGGAAAAGGGATAAAATAATGCAGGAGAGAACTATATTGACCATGATTAGTCAACGTATACCTTTTTCGTATATAGTCCATTTCAGTCCAGAAAAGGGGTAAACTTATACTAAAGGGATGACTGTTCATTTCCTTTAATGAGTTCGAATAGTCAACTACTCGACAACCTTTTCATATTTAGAGAGTTTAATAAGGGCTTAAAAGAGAACTCCAACATTTCGATTTTTTGTAATTTTCAAGAGCCCGAAAAAGTGATAAAAGTATAATCATCATCAAAATCATCCTTTTCACCTGACAAACCTCTTTTCTGCACATAAACTTGAAAAAATTAAACATATTTGTTTCCTATAAGTAAAAAAAATTGAAAAACAACTTTTTAAAGTGGAAAAAAATAAAATAATATTTTATTTATTCATAAAATCTTATAAAAAGTATTTCAACAAAGTCATTTTACCTTTTGTATTCAGAGTTGAAAGTTGAGAGCTCTGGGAAAAAAATATTTTGCAAGTTATAACAGGAGAACCGACTGCTCAAATTGAAAACAGTTGAATCCAGGTAATCCACAACACTCTTCTCTTCATGTTTATCCATTTGAATTCTCTTTTTTTGTTTTTAAATAATTTTTTAGGGGAGAAAAGGTTCAAAATTTCGCCCTCATAGGTTCATGGGTCATCCATTGGTTACCTGGGGACCTCGATAATTTTCCTTTGAGAAAATTATCGGGCTACTGCATTTTTTATGAAGGGTACGTGTGGGGGTCCGCACTGTCCCTATATAAAAACTGCGAAGGCACCGTGAGAAAAAGAAATTTATTAAAACCTCTCAAAAATGGTTGAAAATTTTCACTCTAATAACTTTTAACCTTTAAATGCATCCATTTGCAAGTCATTGCACAATGTTGGAGTGGAGAGAACAGGAGCACGAAGAGATAGATGATATGGTCATGAATAATCCGACCATAATGCGTGTGTTGAAAAATTGTGGATTGTACAAATTCTGGGCAATTCTGGGCATGAGGGCATAGGTAGAGCTAATAAACTGACTGGTAAATAAATGGGATGTCCAAGAACAATGTTTTATTGCTGGTGATCATAGGCTAGAAATTGAGCTTGAAGACATTTACTTCCTCACTGGTTTATCCAAAAGAGGTGAACATATCGCTTTGTTTGGAGCTAGGCAAGGTGGCCTGCCTGTCGCTAGCTATAAACAAGAGTTTTTCAATGAAGAATCTGATCCCAAAGGCAACCTTATAGATATAAAAACTATCATATGTCTTGATGCGAAAGTTATTGCATTCACCGTGACCAGATTATGTGGGAGCACAGCTCCACATGTGGCTACCAAGTCACAAATGCAGATAGCAATTGACTGATATAGAGGCACTACCTTAAATTGGTGTGAAGGGGCGTTGACCAATATGAAGGGTCAACTGACCAGAGCAAAGAACGCAAAGTTAAAAAACTTTGGTTATGGTGCTATCTTGGTATTTTTTTCTTTGGAGAGGATTCCATATCTTTCCCATCAGCTGTTCTCTGTTTATCATGGTGAGCCTAGAGAGCCTCGCATGGTACGTTGGGTTGCACTGATGTCTCGCCATGGTGGAAATGGTTGTACGGTAGTTCGATTCACTCCAGCATATTTTCATTGGTTACAGAACCAAATTTTTTCTATTGAGGATTTCTCGTATGCAGGCATCGATTTCTGAAATGATCCCGAGATGTCCTTACCTCTAGGGGAACAATGGGATGAATCAGGTAAATTAATTGTTTTGATGTGTTTTAACTCTCATTTTTTTTTTCGATCTTCCAATACTAATAACAAAAAAATTCAAATGCAGATGTTGGTCCACGAAGACTAGCCACTCTCTGCTGCTTCGAAAGGAAGCCAACAAAACCTGTTTCACAACCACAGAACTAGGCAGTAGAGATTCTTACTGACTTAGAGCACAACCTAGAAAGGTTGACTAGAGACATCCCAGAGGCAACGATGGATGATATTCCTCTTTGTCTCCAGAGGCACGTTGTTGGTGTTCCTGGCCAGTTTCGGAGATACCTGCGTAGGGTGGCGCGAGCGATAGTTTATTATGATGATCATCACCATGGATAGTGGATGATTATTGCACACTTTTGTATTTTTGTTTTTTTTATCACTATCTTTCAGATCATAAGGTGTTTTAAACCTATGGTCGCAGACGATGTAATATTTTTTGAAACACAAACTCTATCTATGATATGACTACTTTCACTGTCTATTTTGTTCAACACATATCGAATGTTGTTTTGATTTACTATTTTAATGTCGAAAATGTCTATTTATAACATTATTAGCTAATGCATCAACCAGTGTATTTAAAATTCTTGGAATGTGCTGATATTCAATGTAATCAAATTGTCTTTCCAAGAGACGAACCTTCAAAAATAATCTCAGTAACACTAGATTTTTAATTGCGTATACTATGTTTAAATGCAATACAATGAGTTCTAAATCTAGCCTAATGATCAAACACCGAATTCCAAATGAAATGGAATAAGATAATAACTCAATCACTGCACTATATTCTGCAACATTATTCATTGTTTGACCAAGCCTTACCCCATGCATAGAAACTAACTCATCAGTGGGTAAATGATAACCCAAGCTACGGAAGAGATATTTCGTGTACTACAATAGGCACCATCAGCAAAACCAATGTACTCTTGAAGGGACATCGACATCTGCAATATCAAGAGTAATCAAGATAAGCAGGGATAATAATCAATGCAAACTTAAACTAAACACACTTATCTAATATAAAACAGCTAACTTAGAAAAATAACTATTGTGCAGGTGAGATATTCACACAAAAAATCAAGCATAATATCTCTTCAGATAAAGTCCATTTCTGGGTTTATCTAAAGAGACCCCGTA